>JAOTON010001026.1:600000-1029121 GCA_034440635.1 Lepas anatifera
TGACATTATGAGGAGTATTTTTATGGTAATTATTTTTAGCCTGACTCAGTTTTGACGTTTATTATTCAAAGTTAAAAACTCGGATCTAGCAGACGCATCGAGTGCCTTACTTCTGGATTTCATCATTGCCTTACTTTGATGAGTAATGTGTGCATCTTTCAACCAAATTACCTTGATAATAGTGGTCATTTAGAACAATCTGAACAATTTTCTTCACATCGGCAGCCATAAAACCCCTAAATTTCAAAATTCGGAAAATATCCTTCGGGGCCACCCACGACAGCGTTTCCGACCACAGTGCATTGCAACGTTTTTCATTTCGTGAAGTCGTGTTACAGGGGGATAAATCCTTCAACGCAACTAACACTTAAATTAAGCCCTTTAAACCCTCTGAGGATGATACAGGTTGCGTCCGTTTGGAATTGCGTTCCAGTTTGGCCCTCTCTGACGTATCATACCAATCCAGACCAGCCCCTCTGGAAACACCCGCCGATTATAACCAATCCCAATCCTAGATGAATTCTAAACATATATGCATCCAAAAGCATGACCAAATGCCCAAAAGACATTGAACCCATATCTGGAAACGCCGCCCCGGTAAATCACTTGGTCCCCTGAGACACTCCGGCGCTCAATAGTTTACCCGACGAAGGTCGGCTGGCAACTGACTGGTGAGAGGGTGACCTGAGCGGGGCCGCCGTCCCTGTGCTTTGTGGGACGTTAAACTTTCGCATCTAAGCCCTTCATTATGAGAGTTGCTCGTTCTGGTGGTGGGGTCGGGGTCTTCGTGACAAGTCCTTTGATGACTTTATTGAGACTCCAACTCCAAGAGCCGTTTTGGGAACAACTTGGACAAAGTTTATAATAAACATTTATCACCCTAGTTGTTTGGCGAATTGGGTCCAGCGTGCCCGCGGTTGGGGGATTTGTTTCTGTGACGCACCTGAAGCCAACGTCCGGAATGCTCTCGTCTTCACTTTCACTCTCTGGCCGACGGGAGTAGGCGACTGGACGGGCTGGAGTGATCCCATTGGTCCTCAGAAGCAGCGACCTCCATAGGTCCTCAAGTCCTGTTGAACTCATATCAACAGCAGACTTATTTCTAGACATCTGCAGATATAGATTGTCAAGATATAAATCATTGGAAAAATATAGTGAATTTAGTGATCACTTAGCAATAACTGTCCAGTACATTTCAGTTATTGACCATTGGCACGGTCAGTGGCGTAGCCAAGAGGGGTCCTTGGGGTCCGCGGACCCCCCCTTGGGCTGACCTTATGTACTGGAAAACACGAGCATTGGTCTCGGGGGCCGCCCTGAGCTTGGTCTCAGGGGGCCCTCCGAGCTCTATCTCAGCCCTCCCCCCACCCCGAGGTTGGTCTCAAGGGACCTCCGAGCTTGGTGTCAGGGCCCCCAAGCTTGGTCTTACGGGCCCCGTGAGCTTAGTCTCAGGGGCCCCCAAGCTCGGTCTCAGAGGTCCCCGAGCTTGGTCTCAGGGAGCGCCCAAGCTTGGTCTCAAGGGACCTCCGAACTTGGTCTCAGGGGCCCCCGAGCTTGGTCTCACGGGCTTTCCGAGCTCGGTCTCAGAGGGCCCTCGAGCTTTGTCTCAGAGGCCGCCGAGCTTGGTCTCAAGGGACCTCCGAACTTGGTCTCAGGGGCCCCCGAGCTTGGTCTCACGGGCCTCCTGAGCTTGGTCTCAGGGGGCCCCTAGCTCGGTCTCAGGGGGCCCCGAGCTTGGTCTCAGGGGCCCCCTAGCTTGGTCTCAAGGAACCTCCGGACTTGGTCTCAGGGGCCTCCCAAGCTTGGTCTCAGGGGCCCCCGAGCTTGGTCTCACGGGCTTTCCGAGCCTGGTCTCAGGGGGTCCCCGATCATCGGTATCGAGGGCTCCAGAGTACCGAACATGGATCTCGGGGGCCCCCTGAGCTGGGTCTCAGGGGCCCCGAGCTTAATCTCACGGGCCTTTCGATCTTGGTCTCAGAGGCCCCGAGCTTGGTCTCAGGCGTCCCCCGAGCTTGGTCTCAGGGGGCCCCCGAGCTTGGTCTCACGGCCCCCCAGGTTGGTCTCAGGGAACCCCCAAACTTGATCTCAGGGGGCCCCTGATCATCGGTATCGAGACTCTAGGGAACCGGACATTGATCTCGGGGGCCCCTGAACTCGGTCTCAGGGGCCCCGAGCTTGGTCTCAGGGGCCCCTCGCTTTCGTCTCACGGGCCTTTCGATCTTGGTCTCAGGGTCTCCCTAGCTTGGTCTCAGGGACCCCCGAGCTTAGTCTCAGGGGCTTTTCTATCTTGGTCTCAGGGGCCCCCGAGCTTGGTCCCAAGGGAAATCCGAACTTCGTCTCAGGGGGCCTCCAAGCTTGGTCTCAGGGGCCCTCCGAGCTTGGTGTCAGGGGCCCCCGAGCTTTAAACTCACGGGCCTTTCGATCTTGGTCTCAGGGTCCCTTAGCTTGGTCTCAGGGACCCCCGAGCTTAGTCTCAGGGGCCTTTCTGTCTTGGTCTCAGGGGGCCCTCCGTGTTTGGTCTCAGGGGGTCTCTGAGCTTGGTCTCAGGGGACCCCGAGTTTGGTCTCAGGGGACCCCCGAACATGGTCTCAGGGGCCCCCGAGCTTGGTCTCAAGGGCCCCCGAGCTTGGTCTCAGGACACCCCCTGAGCTTGAGTCTCACGGGCCTTTCGATCTGGGTCTAAGGGGGCCCCAAGCCTGGTGTCACGGGGCCCTCCGAGTTTGGTACCAGGGGACCCCCGAGCTTGGTCTCCGGCCCCCGAGCTTGGTCTCAGGGGGCTCCTCGAGCTTGGTCTCAGGTCCCCCAAGCTTGGTCTCAGGGGCCCCCGAGTTTGGTCTCAGGGGGCTCCTCGAGCTTGGTCTCAGGTCCCCCAAGCTTGGTCTCAGGGGCCCCCAAGCTTGGCAGCAGGGGGCCCGAGCTTGGTCTCACGGGCCTTCCGAGCTTGGTCTCGGGGGCCCCGGGCTTGGTCTCACGGGCCTTTCGATTTTGGTCTTAGGGGGCCCCAGAGCTGGTCTCAGGGATCCCCGAGCATTGGTATCGATGGCTCTGGACCAGCGAACATTGATCTCGGGAAGTGGGGGGGGGCAATATTGATCTCGGGGTATCCCCTGACTATCGATATCGAGTGGACTTATGAGCGAGTCACGAGAATTGGCCCCGTGGGACCCAGAATTTGGTCTCAGGGGCCCAGGCTTGGGCTCAGGGCCCCGGAACATTGGTATCAAGGGGCTCCAGAGTACTGAGCATTAGTCTCGGGGGGGTCCGAATGTTGATCTGGGGGTCCCCGAAACATCAGTGTCGAGTTACTCCTGAGAAAAGCGCAAGCATGAGGGTACCCCGAACCTGAGCTAAGTGGAACCCCGAGCTTGGTCTTAGGAGCCCCGGGCACCAGTATCCAGGGGCTCCGGAATATTGGTATCGGGGGGAAGCAAGGATTTCAGGGGCCTCCAAATGCTGATCTCGACGGGCTCCCAAATGTGTGGATGCAGTGGCGTAGCCAAGGGGTTCTAGGAGTCCGAGGACCCCCTTTGGGCCAATCTGAACCACTGCAAAGCATTCTCTGATCACGGGGCCCCCGGAATTAGTCTCGGAAGCCCCTGAAGATTCGTTCTCAGGGCGTCCTGAGTCGGCCTCAGGGCCCCGCCCTGAGGGTTAGTCTGAATACCCCCGAAAGTAGATTTCAGGGGGTCCCTGAGAGCTAGTTTTAGGGGATCCCGAAAGTCGGTCTCAGGGGGCCCCCGAGTCGGTCTCAGGGGGCCGAGCTCGTCCCAGGGTCCCCCAGAGAGTGGTTCTCAGGGTCCCGCGACAGTCTATTTAAGGGGGCTCCATGAGAGTCAGTCTCAGAGAACCCCAAGAGTCTGTCAAGGGAACCCCGAGGGTCAGTCTTAGAGGACCCTCGATATTCGGTCCCATAGTCTTACGGGCGTCTTTCTCAAGAGTCAATATTTACTTTCAGATGGCCTCGAGAGTTAATCTGGGGGTCCGAGAGTTAGTCTCATTTGATCCGCAGAGTGCTGGTCTCAGGAGGCCCCCGAGGGGTAATCTTGGGAACCCTCGAGATTTAGCCTGAGGCTATGCCCCCTCCTAGTTGTTGCATAAGGGGCCCCGAGAGTCAATCTCGGGGAGCACCTAAAAGTTAGCCTCAGAGTGCTCCCGGGAGCTTGTCTCCGGTTCGTCCAAGAGCTAATTTTGGGCCTTTGAGAGTAATTCCCAGATGTGCTCCCGAATTTTTTTCCTCACGGGCCCCGAGTTAGCCTTAGGCCTCTGAGGGCTAATCTGGACTTCCCGAGAGGCAGTCTCAGGAGTGCCGTGCCAAATACTCAGTCTCAGGGGTGCTTCCACGCCTCCCTCCTCGAATCTTAGTCTCAAGGGGCGCCCTAGGGATGGTCTCAGAGGGCTGTCGGAAGTCATTCCCAGCCCCCGCCCCACCTCAGAGACAGCCTCAGGGGACCCCCAAGAGCTAATCTGGATGGCCCCGAGAGTCAATCTCAGCCCCCCTCCCCAGAGCAAATCTGGGTGGCCCGATAAATAGGCACAGAGGTGCTGCTGATAACTAACCTAAGGAGCCCCAAGAGATTCTCAGGAGTCCTTAATTTTGGTCAAGAGGCACCGTAAATCAGTATCAGAGACTCCCTGAGATCTAATCGGGAGAGGGGCCGGAAATTAACCTTGTGAGTAGCGCCAAGTGTTGGTCTTAGGCGGCCCCAAAGCTAGTCTCAGGTCCCCCAAGAACTGATCTCAGAAGCCCGAGTTATTTTCAGGGGACCTTTCAGTTCTAGTATAAGGAGGGCCGGAGAGCTAATCTCAGAGATCTGATAATTAGTCTCACGAGGTCTCCAGGAGTTAGTCTCAGGGGTCATCTGAAGCTGCCCTCAGGTGTCCTCAAAAGCTAGTCACAGCTAGCATTCCTCCCCCTCCCTCAAAGTTATCCTCAGGGCCCCACGGGAGTAAGTTCTAGGGGGTCCCAGTAGGTAGTCTCACGGTAGCCCCAAATTCTGGCTTTGGGGGACGTAAGTACTGATTTGCGGGAAAAGTGTTGTTTTCGGGGTCCCAGATACTGGTTTCGGCGCCGTGTCAAGTGCTAGGCCCCTGGAGATCTTTGCTCGACCCATGGGTCCGGGGGCGGGGCGGTGGGTGAGGGTCCTGGATGGCATAACACTGGCATAGCAATACAAGCACTGTACAAAGCCTATCAGAGACCTAAAGTCCAAGGAAGTACTCACCTCCCCAAGCCCCCGGGATCTCCAACCAATGGGTAGGGAGAAGTAAGTGAGCGGTTTCATCAGTAGGACCGTCCATGGAATAGGTTTTATATGGCATCTGGGGCACACTCATATATCCTTTTTATTGAGCGTCCTTTTTCCTTTCCATTTCTTTTAGATTTTAACAATCCAGAGATATCGTTTGAGATCCTAGGCTCAAAGAAGATTTTCGAAAATCATACGCCTCGGAAAAATGTTCCTATTCCCATTGCGTACCAACAAAGACAAATTGAAATATGTTAATCAGGCACCATTACTGAAGGAAAGGCAAAAATTAATCTAATTTTAGCATCCATAATAGCAAATCGAACAGGGAATTTGGAACTTCAGCTGATTTTCAATATTAGTTTAGTCCCAATAACTACCGTCCTAAAAACTCTGAAATAAGCAGCTTCCAAATATTTGGATAGGAAACAGACAAAAAAGGGCAATGACACACATTGATGAACATAATCCCAAAAAGAAAAATAGGTATGAAAGGTTTAAAATAACAATGACAGTGTTATCCAAGGCGATAGTTATCTCAGGCACCTATTGTTTTGGTAATTTTCTCATTTACAACATAGCAAGGGTAAGAAAGTATCTGTGGCGAATTCATCAGGATCTTTCCGCGGAATAGACGTTATACGACGTCCGGAACACACCACCATCCACCATATCCCTTGTATTCTTATTCATTTTTCCGTTTCTTTGGAAATTTTCTGATTAAAGAGTTCATGAATTCGACACCCGGAAAGAATTGGTAATCATTTCTCGTAGAAGACCATTTCTTCGTACTCAAAACGACTGACCTTCAATAACGTCATGCCTGATTACCAGAGTGAAGTGAGGTAAAGTCAGGTTTACCATCATGCACGCAGCAACATTTGATTTCCCGAAATGTGCCACAAAACGGTTATTACAGCCACGCTGTCATATAGGTATGGGCCAGCCTTAATATTTGGTGACCTAAATTTACCAGCACTTGGTGGGATCGAGAAAAATCAAACTATAAACAAAATAAGAACAAACACTTTAAAAGGAATAAAAAGATTTCCGTCGTGTAAATGTTATAATGCCAAAATATTATACGACACATATAGGAGATGGGCCCCGACTACTAAGGGGACCCCCCGGCCTGGGGGCCCCCGATGGTAGTCGGACCCCCTTGGCCGAATCCTGGCTACGCCACTGGGCACGGTATTACTTCAAGTCTCACGGTTAGATGTGCGTAAGCTTGAGCCACCTGTATGCCCACAAAGCGTGGAGTAACTACTGATATGCGAACATGGGTATCAGCGGGTCGAATCTGCCGGCAAGTGTTGTCTGAACGATGGAGAACAGGGTCGCGTTCTATGCGGCACTCGCAGCTCTCAGGACATTGCAAGCAAAGTGACGCTGATTTTTGGAATATGCTGCTTTTTTGTTATAAATAAGAAGTGACGGTTAACCCTCGCCCCACCAGGGGCCATCGATGGCCCCCTACGCTTTCTTCAGGATAGTAGAAAAAACGACGAGACGCAGCACCGCAGTTGAGAGCTCTATCTCTCATCGAATCATTTTCCCACCATCCCTGAAATTTCTTACCCCAGGTCATCCGATATCAGGTCACCAGGTGAGGTCAAGCAAGGTCTTCTCACTTCAACTTTTGAGATCTATAAGAGCCACATTTCTTAGTCGATCGATTTAAAACTTCCTACACTTCATGACCCTTCTAGGGTCTACAAGATTTATATCCTGGATTTTTTCGATTTCGTGACCTAAGGTCAGGTCACGAGGTGACCTCTCCCATTGAAAAAGCACGGGGAAAAGCTGTCTTATGATCTAAAAGTCGCAAAAACGATTTCAAATGCTCAGATTGCTCAGAAAAGCGTTCCTGAGCACTCTTTCACGGATCCCAGGGGCCATATTTTCCCTTTGATCTCTCCGAGGTCATCCAAAGTCACCAGGGGTCATAAACAGTATTTTGACAATAACTTTTGACCTAATTAAGCTAGAGCGCTGAAACAAACACCATCGTGTTTGTCTTGTCACTGGCTTTCATTTGATATACGGCAAGGTCACTTTCTGACCTTTTGTGACCTCAGGTCATCTTAGGTCACGAGGTGACCTCTGGAGGTCAAACCACTGGCGGGAGATCTTAACGTTTCACATAGCGGAAAAAGGACTGACAATTTCCTATCAAATTTACTTTACCAGATCTCAATAGCTCTGATGGCATAAGAGTTATGCCCAGTTTTCTTAAGCATTGCATATTTTAGTGAAAATAGCCTATCGTGACCTGACTTGACCTCTGGAAGTCAAACAATTGACTTGAGCGCCTAAACATGCGAATTAATTTCTTACTGAATTCACGCGAGCTTTCTAATGCACTTTGCAGATTTTCACTAACCTCTATGTTTTCGGAGTTAGAGGGGGCCATCAATGGCCCCCGGTGGGGCGAAGGTGGCGCCGGACCCCCGGTGGGGCGCGGGTTGATATGGAGAAAAATACAAGCAATGAAACACTCAGTATAGTAGCGAATTTTCTCTGGCTTTATGCCTCACTATTTCGACCAGAAACTTAAAAAATTAAGCGCAAAGATTGAGACCCACCAAATTGTCACCTCAAAATGTTAGATTCCTCGTGAATTTCAAGTTATTGTATTGTGTTTATCCGTAGAAAATATGATACCCAAAAAGTCTGAAATATGAACCTTCAATATTGGAGGGGACCTCCATACGCACTGGATGGGGTTTCAGAACCTCCCCCTCTCCTATTTTTCCAAAGTTGCCGAAGAATCGCTCGCAGCCAAAAAACGCTACGTGGATAAAACATTGTTGAAATTTTGAGAAAATTTATTAGCGCATTGGTTGCCGATTTTTGGAAAATATCTTAATAATTTGTTTTGCTTATAGTCTGACCTATTTTGAGAGATCGCCACAATCGAGGGATCGCACCATTTTATCTAGATTGGAGACTAAGTGGTGAATTCTTAGCGCCATTAAAACAAGACGGTGTGTCAAGGTCACCTCACATGAAGGTCAGGGTCAGGGTCAAATGTCACAGGTTAAGGTCATACCAACTCCTACAAGGCCATTGACCCCCAGTGCTTCTCGTCGAATGACGTTACACAGCAGGGTGTATATAATTTGTGCTATGACGTCATATAAAAAGAAAAAGCAATGTTGATGTCAGGTTAAAAGTCGAAGCTAAAAGTCATGGGTCAAGTCCAACCTTTTCTTTCCACTGAACATCTGCTAAAAAAATTTTAAGTTAATTTACATTATAGGTAATATATATATATATATATAATATTCTGACGTCATAGGTTAATGGCCTAGCATGATCCTGACCCAAAAGTTTCAGGATACATTTTAGGAACCTTTCCTATATGAACTTAGTCTGCTTTACATAAATTCCTTTTTTTGCATGATCTCGATATTTGCCAACAGGTCCCCAGCACGCCCAAGGTTCAGTTTTTTACCTCGTTTTACCTTGAAGATATTGGCTTATTTCAATGAAAACTGGCATAATATAGATCACTAGAACCCGCAAACACCCCCAATCGGACATTTTTCTAAAACTCAGTGTTTTAGTTTAGATATCAGGGGGTCTACCAGCTCCTCATTCCAGTGTGCATTAGTGCCAGACCCCTGTTCCCCCCCTCCGTGCGGGTGTTCAAAGTGTAACTTTGTTTTACCTGTAGACAAAGTACTTTTTAGGTTTTGAACTATTTGTGGATTTCTTCATAAATGTTTTTTTAACCTGCGGGCACCTTCAGGATTACCGATGTCTTAGAGGAAACATGATGTTGCGACTAGGGCCAAAGTGTCACGACAAAGCTTTGCTCATGTGTAGGAAATATTATTTTGCTCCAAAATCTCCACGTATACGATCCTAAACTATAGACTTGCAGAAAATGAAAATGCCACGTTCTCAGATTCTGCTGTGTGAACGATTTACACATAATGTTTTTTAACTCAAATTGTTTGGTGGCAAGTGCCCACTCGGTTTTCACACCCTAAAGACATTTTACTTGTTTCACGCTTTGATAAATTTTTACGGGCAATTTGGGACCTCACATGCATGTGTAGAAACATCATTAATATCCAGCTCGATAGGTTGTTTGCACCTTTCTAGAAATTTGTTTCTTCAAATTTTTGCGCAAGAACATTTTCACTTTGTCACTACCATCAAATTTTGAGCTTTAAATTAAGCCGTCATTTCGGAAATTATTTGTTCTGAGAAGAGCGGTAGTTGTGGCAGGAAGGGGTCGGTAGGTTCGATGGGGCTCTGATATTAATTTTTATTATTTTTTCTGAAAAGATATCAGCAATAAAGATGAGTGGTTCAGATATGGTTGAATGGGGACAGAGCAATTACAACCTTATATATCATACCCTACTCAATTTCAACGACTGCTGGACTGATGAAAGGTATATTTAAAAGTATATGATTTCCGCCAGCCTTTGATAGAATAATCACTACCTGATACCCAAATTTATAAAAGGGAATAGTAATATTTCTCCCCTCGCTTTCATGAGGATTTACTTGCCCATGCCAATGGGTTGGGGCTTTTGCGGTGCTCTCATTCTTCAGAGATTTGGAGCGATCAAGCAGGGATTAGACCAGCCTTGTCCACCGCGGCAGTGACTGTTGTTGGGGGCGACGTCGGTGTCCTTGGCGATATGATGGCTGCGTTAGATGTGCACTTGTCTGGAACGCACCCAACCCTTCCCTGAAATTACCGTGATGACTGTATTTCACACGCGATCCTCGTCCCAGGCGTTTATCAAGAGCGCGCCTCTCCGGTGCCCAGCTTTGGGTGAGGGCAGGGTCAGCATGGCTGTCTGCCAAAAAGTGACGCGATGAGATCGGTCTCAGAATGACGGGTTTTTATTATTCTTGGTCGATCTTTAAGATCAGTGTCTCAGTGCATTCTTCACCGTATTCCGTAAACCTGGAAATTTGATATTGTAATTTATGAAAGGGATAGTTTTGAATGTGGAAAAATCGCATTATACAATATTGCATGCAACTATATCGCAATATACAACTATCCAATGATCGTTCCAGAGAATGAATAGAGTGCAAATAATTTTGATTTTTGAAATTTATTAACATCGCTATCTAATAGCAGAATGATGGTTATATAACGGAATTGAATGGGATTGGATGACAGGACATTTTCCTGTTTTTATGATCTGATAGATCGGGACACCTATTGTATTTCGGGAAGGAATCGGGCCTGACAGATGAGCTATGCTCGGGGCTCGTTACAAATTTGTATTCTTAGACTTGCGCCGCGGCTTCGGCATTATCAATGTCCTATGTATTTTGAAAACGTTACGTTCTTAGGGATCTGCCTCATACACAACTGTCAACATACTCTTAGATTTACTTTCATATAACGCGTGCCCGCTCGGTATTCGCTCCTACATGCGTTTTACTGGTTGATTAGAAGCTCAAAATCGTGACGATCGCATCAGGGCCCGTGACATTACTTCTCGTGCGCGGCGCCCCGGTATGGCGGTGTGACATTAAGCGTGACTGAAGAGGATGGCTCCCGTCAGTCTGAAGCAGCCGGTCTCCTTGTTGCATTGAACGGCGCATTGGCTCCGGCGACATCGGGCGACCTTGGTCGGCTGCTGGAGTACTGGGTCAGTGTCACAGCCTGCTGACCTTGAGATTGACGCGCCAGTAGCTGCCACGCGTCGGAATAGTGCGTGATGAAGTCTGGCTCTCACGGACACGTTTTATTTGTGTCAATACCGTGCTTCTTGATAAGCCCCTTAGATATTGACTCGATCACGGCAGTGACGAATCTAGAATTTCGCTAGGGAGGGAAGGGAGGGCTTGGGATGAACCTTCGTCGGGTTGTTGATATATTGCCTGAGAAGGAGAGAGACGTTTGGTCATTCTCAGGAACGCCATCTCCACGGAAATTGTTGGTATTTTTAGAGATCGTGTTCCAAAAATTTTATATAAGCGATATATAACCTTAGGAGTTGTGTGCACCCGCACTGAGAGAAATTTTCACAATGTCTATACAAATTTAGCCCTGATATTGGGGTTAACTAGAGCACAACCAACGCTAAAGAAGGACAAAACCCAGTTCGTGCAAAGCAAGAAGTAGTTAAGGTATTGTTTTAAAACAAACATTAGTCGTCCTCTTGTAATGATATGAACACGCAACTAAGGCAGTACAAGGGTAGCAACGCTGTTCCGTATGATCAAAGCCGGCAGTAGGACAGCCCTGCTAATGCATTGGCAAGATGGTCGTATACTTACAAATGCGGCACACATTTTGCCCTGGTATTACTTATGTCACGGAAGCACCGGAAGTGTAAGATGCACGTGCGCTACTGCGTTTTTTCATTCGTGTCGTAATTAAACACCTTCCTCAGTCGTACGCCACAGGGAGTGTGCGCGGGACAATGTTAGTCGAGTTGGCGGATTGCGGTGGAAAAGTTTCTTTGGTTAGTGTATAGCCTATTTAGGCATATTCTAGAACAATATTTTTCAGTGTCAGTGCATTATGACATTGGGAGCAGGCAGTCGCTAAAATGGTGTGGACTTGGAAAGGGATTGGACTTGCAAGGTAAGCAGCTGCATTGGAATGCCAAGTGTCCAATTACCTACCTGTTACGGAACTTCTTCTATTGCATACAAATTGAAATGGCTTTATGGGTGTAGCCAGGGATTCTCAGGCATATGGAACCAGTGGCGGATCTGGCCAGTAGGTTTGGGGAGGGGGCAGCCAAAGTCGAAAAGCAAAAAATAGCCCGGTAAAAGATTTGACCACAATATTCTTGCTTTTTGCTATTCAAGGACCATTCACTCAAAAGCGATTTTCCATATAGAGAGGACCTAGGTCCAATGTTTACACTGAACGGTTGACTGGTTCTGTTTGAAGTTGAATGGTTCAGTTGAAGCACCAAAACCTTGCTTATTGACTAAAAGGGGCAGGAGCCGGGGAAAATGTCTAAAAGTCGATAGTTTTTGGGGGAATATGGCTTTTCACTGAGCTTTTTCGTTTGGGGTATCAACAGCCTTTTTCACCCCCTCCCCTGATTCGGCCACTGCATGGAACCTGCTTTGAGTTCTGGTGACCTCAGTATTGACCTAACCAAAAAGGAGTTCGCATAATGGTTATTGGTCTCGCCAAGAGCTTTCGAACGCAAACAAAGAATACATCTGCACACCGGTTTTCTGATGACCGTGTCCTAACCGCCTCGCGTCTCATTTTCGGCCCAAGCTCCCAAGGCCCTAGTGTGGTTGGTCGGTGAGTATATGATGACAACATCCAAGCTGTGAGTGCGACACTGAGAGAGCACACAGTATGTGTGAATGACATGGAGGTGTTAGTGATGGATGGACCAATTGAAGCCCTCCTTATGGGGATCATATGCCAGTTCGTCTTCAGCCTGGAATATATAGGGGCCAAAGCAACAAGCCGCTTCTTGGCCTTCAATTTCCTCGCTGTAAAGGACGTAAACGTCCTCTGCAATCATCAAAGAACTTCGGGATGCGGGGGTGATGGCAGATGGCTGAGCAGCAGTGACCCAGATGACTGAGCTGGAGAGGTTCAGATGAATGAACTGGAGAGGCTCAGGTGACTGAGCTGGAGTGACTCAGATGGCCAAGATGATTGCGGTATGATGTTCGTGTTTTTTTCCATTCGTGAAAATATTTTGCAACTACTACGATCCGTGATAGTCATGTGTTTCATTTTTTCTTAATAAAAGAAAAACAACAAAGGAAACATGGTTTAATGCAGTTACCTCGGATGTGATCAATGTTTTTCAGCAGGAACGAAGAGGAATTTTAATGGGGTTCAAATAGAAATCAATGATATACTTCCAACTGTTTGAAGACCTAGCCACTAGTTTATAATTCACCCATACTGAAGCTGAAAAAAATCTTACTTCCCTAATTCAGACACTAGAGTAAGGCCGACTGAAGACTTTGTCTAGACCTGGTCTCTGCATTCGAAGCATGGTAATCACCTAGTTACGATAGGATAGTGACTGATTAACTCCAACTAAACCATGGTCAAAGCCTTGTTCTTGTGGTAAGTTACTAGAGTAAGAAATGCTAGCACATTTGTAGACCCTGGTAAAGACTTCGTCCAGACTTGGTTATTGCATTTTAATCATTGTAGGCACTTCGTTAGGATACGATGGTCGATGATTAATACCAACTCAGCCCTGGTCAAAGCCTTGTTCTCGTGCTAACTTTTGGGCCCGCAATGTTAGTTTTGGAGTAAAAACTGGTAAATGCTTGCTAATGATGCAGACATTTAGAACACAAACTTTAGGGTTCTGAAGCCCTCGTTACGAGGTTGTAACTTAGTGAAAATTTCTCTCAGTGCGAAAGTCCAAATAACCAACCAAAAGTCTTATCAAATAGTAAGGAATAGCATTATGCAAGAGGGACGCCATTGAAGTCAAACATAAGTATGTAGCTAAAATGGAGGTGCAATCTCAATAAAAGATGCTAGGAAATGGGTGCTTCTCCCTGGGTCAGCATCTGCATAAGCTTTAAGGCACATTTTTTACAGACCTTATACCTGTTAAGGCGCTTGGTTGTTCATTTAAGGCACCCTCGAAACCCTAATACTATTGTTAGCATTGTGGGGAGCGATTTCAATGCAGAGAAATCAATAAATTTCAATGCAGAGGGTTCATCAATAAGTCGTGACGCACGACTTAACCTCGCAACCTCGCAGCCTCAGCCAAAAGTCGCGTCAACACGCGCATTAGGCAGCCTGGCTGGTTGGCTAGCATGCACGGTGCCAGGGCTGACTTTTCGGGGGGCAAGCTGTATGAGTGGGCTACAGCATGAATAGCCGTTGCTTTCTTCTGGATTCAACTCCCATCTTTTCAAACACCAGACCGAATGTTGTCTTTAAACTCCACCCACCACGTTGCTGGACGCGCGCTTGCTTTGTCCGTCAAGCGCGCTCAGCGTGCGTCAAGCAACAAGACAAGTAAGGCTTAAAGGTAAGACTGGATTCAGTGTTCTAACAGATGGAAATCGAGTCCAAAAGAAAGTAACATCTATTTGTGCTGTTGCCCAATTTTCCAGCTTGCCCACAAAAGTCAGCCTTGCTAACGTGCATGTTAGACAGCTTCTTTAGTGGATGAGGACTGGTCAATGTCACTTTGGGTTAACAGGACTTAAGATTGCTATTTAACAATTACTACGGTTATATGGCATCCTCAGCTCCCGCTGTGGAAATGATTGCAGGGTCCAGAGCATGCATTCAGATGAATCATTTCCTAAAGAAGAACATGAAAAAGTTACTAGAAGATTAAAGGCATCCCACTGCAAAATTTTTCCTGTTGTGATTGGTGAACTTTCCCGACACGACGTAATAATAAAAAACCTGACTGTAGTCAATCAAGGGTATATTCATTAATAGTTCGAAGTGCCGTTTTCAGCCTGTTAGTCATGATGATTTTGATATATGAATATAACCAATAATCACCATACTGATATAAAGTAATTGAAAAGGCCAAATAGTTTATTATGGTACTTCGACGCCGTGTCTTCGTCAGAAAAAGTTTGAATTTAAAAGTCATTGATAGCAATGATTTTTAGATACTCTTTAGCCTTTTAAATTATTTTAGATTACTATAAGCGATTATCGATTAATTTTATCTATCATAATCATCAAGGGTAGATGTAAATGTAGAAGCCTTATGTACAGTTCCGTCGGGACTTGAATCCATGACACTTGCCTCTTCAAACGGGGGTATCATCACTAGTACGATTGGGCACCCCGTCTCGCATGGATCTGTCCTGGACTCAGTGGTGCCAAAATTACGTCACTGAACTCAGTATTTCCGTTGAAAGTTGTGTTCTTCATTGCCCATGTCCACGACGTCAGGCTCAGGAATGGTCCACGTCTCTAGGTCTTCACTGGATTCCGAATCACTCCTCGGACCCGATTGCCAGAGGTCAGAAAAAGTCCGAACGTGCCAACAAAGTTGGGGAAGATCTTCAGCTGCCAGGGAGTCTAAGCATTATCCTTCTTCCTCTGCTGCAGTATTTCTGGTCTTCTGACATGTGAACATTATGTCTTACTTTTACTTATGTGGTGCTTTTGAGCTGTGGATTTTATGACTTTGTGGACTATTTGACCATTGAACATTGAGATAGTTATTCGTGGGGACGTTCTAGCCGTGACTCTTGGTTCTCGAGGTCGAATTAAAATGTGGACTGTTTGAGAAGTTGACTATTTAACATCGTTTGAATTCACATATCTGGTAGTCCTTCTGCTTCATTATTTTCACTGGCGCTAGCACTAGCAAAAAACTGCTTTCAGCCATTTTACACGAATCAGAAGCCGGGGAACTTTTCGAGGGCGGTCCATCTGGGGAAGCTGGGGATGTGTTTAAGTCAATCCGTTCGCACCGCGGTGCAAGCGTTGGGGTAAATTGGAGCTCGGCTGACAAGCTGCTGCACGCGTTGCAAATTGTTATAGAGCACAAGGCAAAAAGTGCGCCGGACTCGTCTACATAGTTGCTTGGGATGTGGATTCGTGGACTCTTTTGCTTTGGTTGGGGATTTGAACCTCGCGGTGAAGAATTATTATTATGGCCTTGGTAGTAATAGAGTAAGGAAACTGGGACTGGTTGTGGGGAACATACTTGATGCGCCCACGCGCGGCACGCGGTCCATACTGGTTTTATATAGTTCCTGTTATTTTTCCAGAACCTTTAAAAAGTGGGGCCTAGAGTTAACTTTTAGCTGGGTATTGACTGACCAATGCTCAAAATGGGTGACAGGGGAGCATGATAAAATGATTTACCTACTAGACATTTGGTAACATCTCAAGGTAAGCATGCATTAGGTACTTTAGGTACCTGCCTACCCATAGGTAGGCGGATCCAGGATTGCCGATCGGGGGGCACCTTCCCGGGGGGGCGCCATCCGGACGGGGGGCGCCATCCGGACCAGGGTGGCGCCACTTATGACCGGCAAAAGCTATCAGGTGGGCGCCAAATCCTATCGGTGGGCGCCGACTTTCGCACCCTGGGGGGGTGGGAAGCGACATTTCAGGGGGCGCCATCGACCTTTCAGGGGGCGCCGAGGGTCGATCGGGGGGGCACGTGCCCCCTTGCCCCCTGGATCCGCCTATGTGCCTACCTCAACCTTCTTGCAAGTAAAACTCAAGTTTGCTTTGATAGCTTACCTAAGTGTTTCAATGGGCACAGCTGAAACTTACAGTCAGCATCTCACGCCGTGTGTAGGAAGTGCCTGTATTTTTTAATTTTCTGTGGTCTTTTGCTCACCATTTATCATCAAGCTGAAACTTGCATAATTTTAAACCAGCCAGTTTAGTTCTATGATTTGGAAGATTAAACTTAACTTTGCAATTGAACTATAGGTTTTAAAGAAATTAATGATTCGCTCTTACTCTTGTCGGGACCACACATTTTATGTAGGTATAAATTTTAGAATTGTTAGAGGATTTGAAATTGTTTTGGTGTTTGAATTTGTTTTAGACTGCCTTTGAAATTCTTGGACCAAAACTAAATTTTGAAAATGTGATCCAGTTTGTTTTTTTAATTTTTATATTCCAGATAAAATTTATATTTCATGCACAGATTTTGAATGAAAATCTCAGAAAACAAGAAAATACAAATTTTGAAAGCAATTGAGCTTAAACTACAAGAGATATTGGTTTATACATGGAAGCCTTTACAAGTGTGCCAAACATTTATATGCCCATAACTTTTGAAATTGCCTACAGATTTTAAATTTCCTTTGTTCGTTGGAATCAGTGTCCCATGTTACTTGAGAATATGTGTATATAGAGAAATAGTTTGACCCCCAAGAATTTAAAAGTGTTAAACAATTTTGAATTATTTTACACCTGAAAAAGTTAATAGCCTAAAGACCATCTAGGCTAATTTTGAACAATATCCTCTAATAAGTACTAAACTTTTATGACCTGAATGTGACAAATAAAGGGCATGTGCTCAGGCTTCTGCTCCACAAGCTATAATTGCCAGATAACCGCCTCTGGGGAACGTTCTTTTCATCTTGGGGCATCAACTGGTCTACGTTGGGGAATCAAATTACTTTTTCTGACCTCTGCCGATTGCGACATTTGGGCGGGGGTGGCATGCTTTCTTATTCACCCGTGAATTATAATACGAGTTTTCGACCATTTATCTTGGATATAAAAAATGTTTAAGCAGAAAGCTTACCTTATTTCGCTCTCTTGCTGACAAATCAGAAATGACATTCACTTAAATGTACTTAATTTCGGGCATTTCACTGCGCTATCTAAGCCCGCCCACACAGCTAGGTACCAAACACGTTGCAAAGTGCATGCTCACGCACTGGGTGCGTCCCAAATGGAGCGTGGCGGGACTGAATGCCGAGGCGAGGGGGCAAGGTCGGCTTCACAGCTCGAGTAACGCCAAGGTTCGCGGCGTGACGCGATGAGTCACCTCAGGCACGGGAGTGACACTCGTACGCGCGCACGGTAACCCCCAGACGGTTCCGCACAGAAAGAATTTATTACAAGGTACAAGCTTAAAATTGTGTCTCTACAAGTTTTACCATTGCAGAACAATAGTTGCACCGTAGTTCAATTACCGAAGTAAAACAACCCTGGTTACGTCACTAGCATAAGGCAAGGCAATTACTACGGAATGACAACCTTGCCTTGTGCCACAATAGTGTGCGCCTCGTTCATACCTGGTTCATACCTTGCTTGCGCACCAGCGCTGCACTAACTGAATACTAGGCGTTGTAGTGGCATTGTAAATAGCTGGTAGGTAAAGCTAGGACGTTGTTGCACCCTTGCTCGGCCATTGTCGTTTGACTATGGTTTCAAATACCTGCTCGGGTTACAGTCGCCATCTTGTTTTCTGTTTACCCGTGGCAATACACAGTGGCCTGGCACGCATGCCGTGTAGGTTAGAATAAATGTGACTTATTTTAATCAATCGTGGAACTTTGGAAGCTGTCTGGAATATTTGTCAGTGATCTGCGAGTGGAAAGTATTGTTCTCTGTTCCAATTGTTGAAAAGTGAGGCATTTTGGAATGGTCATTCCAGGTCCAGGTGAGTAGGTATGTGGTTACTTCAGGCATGTATGCCATATTGGTATTAAGGCTCATATTTTCGTGTCAAACGAGCACAGACTATTTGATCATATGGATTAGGTACCTGCAGTGGGTAGAACCTAATTGTATTTGCCTTATGGGCCCGTTTGAAAAATACGGTGAGTTGAGTTCCAATATGACCTTGTTGGTGTCTTCAGATGGATCGGCGCCTGATGAGTGATGCTGTGTTTTACCGATATGGGTAAGACAACGTGCGGGTTATTTTCTTGCTTGAGAGGTGGCTAAATGCTTACCGTTTTTGTACCGATGGTCTTCCGGTTGCATTTGGGGCCAGAAAACGCTTTAGCTTCCGCATAGAGACTGAAAAGTTCCCTTTGAAGCAGAGGTAGGTACAAGGGGAGGGGCTAAGAGGGCTCAAGCCCCCTTCCACACCATGAAATGTCAGAGTGCCTAAAGTAAATGCGTAGTCAGATGCTGTCCAGACACTATGGCGGGGAGGCGCGAGCGCCCAAGCTTCCCCCCGAAATGAAGTCCTAGATCTGCCGCTGTTGTAAAGACGTAATCCGAGTCTCGTTTTACCCTTGTAAGAAGCCTTGCAACACCCTTGTTCCCTCCCCGTTACGCACTGGTAAAGCGGTTGTGTAAGCAAGGTTCTAATCTCGTCACGCTCTTGTAGGAAGGCTGCGGTTGCGTACAAGGCGGACACAAGGCTTTGTTCTACCCTTGTTATGGGGTAATCATGACCTAGTAGAGGGCTTGTGGGGACGTTGTCAGCCATTGTCTTTGCCATGTAGGTTAACCATAGTTAAGTTACAAGGTTTGTACAACGTCCTCTAGCAACCCTTGTCGTACTATGGTTCTACCATTGTTCTACATGGTTTTTCCTTGTATTTCCCTTGTTTTTGTGGCACGGATTTTGAACGTACAAGCTTTGCGTTTTACCCTAGTAATTTTCCATGTAAACAAGGGTCTGACAAGGTTTGCCCTTGTAAAAATTTCTTTCTGTGCGGATTTAGCTGTAGTTGAAAGTCATTTACCGATAGCATTGCCAATGCATTCAACATCTAAAATGTTTTATCACGATTCAAAATGATAATTTGAGACTCAGGGATCTTCTGGCAAGCTAAAGGTTTGAGGAAATACTGGTTAGCAAGATTTTTTAGCCCCTCCAGTTCGTGGTCTCTTTTGCTAGATTTGAACCCTATGTTCTTTTAATCTGAACAGGATAGCTTCCAAATGGACGATATCACAATGAAGTGACCAGGATTTTCCGGATGCAGTACAACTTTTCCATGGCGATGGACAAAATAACCGGATAAAAAGCTTATGTACCTGCTGTAATCAGGGATGTGCATTTCTATCTCATTGAGGGTGCCCGGGCACCTCCAATAAAACATTGCGGTAATGCTAAAATATCAGTCAAATCGTTTCTGTTTTAATCCAAAAGACTTTGAATGAGTTTGTCTGGCTCACCAAATATGGGTAGTGCTAAATCAACATTCAAATGTGATATCCTTGTGCAAAGTGGTTATCAACATCGTTTCAAAGCTTGGCACCTTCAATCATTTTCGGGGAATACATACACCTGCCAGAAATGGTGTTTCGCGCCAAGATACCTTTATTTAAAGGTACGTTCAAGAGGGATTCCTCCACACCCGAGTGACGTCACACGGGCGCGGAGGAATTCCTTCACCATTGAGCTGTGTGTTAAACTGCGGATAATGGCAGTTCCCGCTTACGAATTTGTGAGAAAACACGGCAATCAAGTTTATCCCAAATGCAATGAAAAAACATCCTATTTTCAATTCTGAGCCTCTTTTCGCAAAACTTTGGATATCTAATCATTTAATTTTCCCATGTTATATGCTAGGAGGTGTGACGTCACATCCGGTGGTGTGCACTTGCTGTTGGAGGGGGCTGGTTTCGCGCCGCTCATTTCAGCTGTTGCTACACTGTGTGCAGGATGTCGCCCTCGGTTGTACTGTGCCGCTGTACACGTTTTCCGCTGAGACGAGATATACTGCACCACCGGACACTTGTTGGCTTGGCGGTCTTTGCTCTGTGTTTGTGGCTTCACTTGAGTATCTATGCTTTGAACTAATTGTACATGGAATTGAGCCAGTAAAATTGTTATGAACCGAATCGCTGACTGATCATTTCCTTGTTGGGCATTCGATGAGACGTCTATCTGGTATTTGCCCGCAGTATTTATGTGCTATAACAATATTACCCATAGCTATCATATTGTCTAATGTTCTATTACCTATCTTATTTCATTTTCTATGTTGCGTGCAAGAATGTCATCGCTTAAGTTGCGGGGCAGATCCAAGGGGGCAATCTGGTCATGGCCTCAAAGCAAAATAGAGGGGATCAAACCCTTTTCTGTCCCTCAATGGAACTAGTCTTTGATAATTGATTAGTTGGGGAGAACGTGTCCGTCAGAAACAAACATTTTCAGCTTTTTTAATCAATTTGGAAGACGCCATTTGGTTCCCTACGGCATTTTAACCATGACAACCATCGTCCCCACTACTCGACGTTGTTTTCTATTTGCTCACCGACATAGGGCCTTCCCCAGACCGTAACGAACCGGTTGGATTCGCCTCTGCTAAGGTTTCACTGCCAAGGAGCGATGACGTCACTCAGTGTCCAAATTCCAATAAATAAAGAATCATTCGAAAGCTGAGAGTTGAGCGTCTTAGGATCTTGAGGCCACCCGGGTTTTCAAGAGTTTGATAGCAAAAGAGCCAGGCTTTTATTCGAAAATCAGAAGCCCCAAAAGTCTCTTAACACGCGCATTGACGGGGGTCTGAGCCACCTTTGCTTTGACGGGGGGCGGGTACCCGCCCCCTAAGATATCGAGAACCCCGGTAGCTAGCGAAAAACGGTAAACGACGTTGGGTTGCCCATTCACTTCTCCATCGAAAACATTTGAACCATTTTTTGTCAGGTCACATTTAAGGTCATGAGAGGTCAAAACATGCCGCCATAGGGAAAACATGTAAATTAAGTTTTTTTCGGCCATTACATCTGAACAAGTAAAGATATAGCAAAACGACTTAAACCATATGAATCCTCTCAGCAAGCCAAATCGAATGATATATAACTTGACCTTGCTAGGTCAAATCAAGGATTTGACCTAACCTGAGGTCAGGTCAGGGTCAAATTATATAAAATGCATATCATTAGAACTGCAAAGCCCAGGTGAGTCTACTGGAGCTAAAATAAACGCTCTATCGCCATCCGTTACTGAGTTATTCCGTAAAAAAAACATTTTTCCCATGTATTTCCAATGGAGAGGTCATGCCTCGTACCTGACCTTAGGTCATCGATATCAAAAATACCGGAACATATTTTAGAGAACTCGGTGGGGCCATTATGCAATATGAGTTTCAATCGGATAGGTTCACCCTGCTCCGACTTATGCTATCTTAAACTTTTTTTGAGGTCGGGTCACTTGACCTGTACTGGTGACCTGAACTGAGATGACCTAGCATTAAAATTTTCACAGAAGTTGTAAAAATGATGAGGAATAAGGTATGCCAAGTACAGCGGCGCTACGCGCCGTCTTTTTTTTGCTATCTCCCAAAAACCTGAGGGGGCGGGTACCCGCCCCCGTCAATGCGCGTGTTAACATGCGCACTGGAGGGGGCCTCGGAGGCCCCCCACCTGTTTTTCCGAGGTGGCCAGAGAACTGCTTGTAGCCGAAACACGATACTTTGCCACATTAAACAGAATTTAATAGCGCGTCGATTGGTGAAGATTTTTTGAAAATCTGTCGGAAATTTTTTGACTTATAGGCTTTTTAAGTCAGACCTGCATTTTGAGATCACCGTAATCGCGCGGTCGGACCAGTTAGCTTGCATTTAAGACCGAGTGCTGAAGTCATAACACCATATTACCGGAATGATATGTCAAGGTCACCTCACATGAAGCTCAAGATCAAGGTCAAGGTCACAGGTCAAGGTCATATCTGCACTTTCAAGGTCACTGAGCACAGTGCTTCCGGTCAAATGACGTTACCCGGTCTGACGTACATTATGCTATGACGTCATCGATAAGGTACCCCAATACCAAGGTCAAGGTCAAAGGACAAGGTCAAAGGTCATTTGCAAAGGTCAATCCTCATTTCCCGCAAAACAGTGGCTATAGTGTTAGTCAAAGTGTACATTATAAGTAGTATACTATTATGTGACCTTACAGGTCAATGAACTTGAATGACCTTGACCCCGAAATTAAAGGGAAGGCTCTTTGAGACCTTCTCTATATGACCCTGGTCCGCCTTTAACTTATTCCCGCCATTTTCCTGCATAATCACGGCATTTACCAGTAGGTCTCCAGCATGGCCAGGTTTTGACTTTTATGACCTCGTTTGACCTTGAAGATATTAACCTAGGTCAATAAAAATTGGTCATGACGTAGATCACTATACCCTTCACCCACCTCCCAAATTTATTTTTTCTACGCCTCTTAATTTCCGAGATCTTAGGGGGCATACCAGGCCCCCCTCCAGTGCGCGTTAGTGCCAGACCCCCTCCAGTGCGGGTGTTAACACACGCATTGACGAGGTCTGAGCCACCTTCGCTTTGACGGGGGGGGCGGGTACCCGCCTCCCCGCAAAGATCTCGAGAACCACGCTAGGTAGCTAAAAACGGTAAACGGCGCTGGATATCCCATCAACTTCTCCATCGAAAATATTGGAACCATTTTTTGTAAGGTCACATCTAAGGTCACTAGAGGTCAAGACATGCCGTCATAGCGATAACATATAAATGGATTTTTTAGGTCATTTCATCTGAGCAAGTAAAGATATAATAGAGCCAAAAAATAGACCATTGGAATCCTCTCAGCAAGCCGAATCAAATGATATATAATATGATCTTGCTAGGTAAAATAAAGGATTTGACCTGACCTGAGGTCAGGTCAAGGTCAAATTACGTCATAATGAATATCATTAGAATTTAAAAAAACAATTTCAATCCAATTAAGTTAAAATAAAGGTTCTATCACAATCCGTTATTAAGTTATTCTGTTAAAAGTATTTCCCATGTATTTCCAACTGAGAGGTCATGGCTCGTACCTGACCTTAGGTCATCGATAGAAGAAATACCGGAACAGATTTTAAAGAACTCGGTGGGCCCATTATGTGATATTAGTTTCAATCGGATAAGTTCACCCTGTTCCGACTTATGCTATCTTAAACTTTTTTTGAGGTCAGGTCGCTTAAACTGTACTGGTGACCTGACCTGAGATGACCCAGCCTTAAAATTTTGAAAAAAAGTTGTAAAAATAATGAGAGAAAAGGTATGCCAAGTAGGTACAGTGGAGCTACGCGCCGCCGTTATGATTTTTTTCCTGAAAAAACCCGAGGGGGCGGGTATCCACCCCCTGTCAATGCGCGTGTTGAAAGTGCTCCGATATTGAAAAGACGTTAGATTCAAATTCAGCGCCAGTGGCTAATTCGTCTCGGCATGTTCACTTATCAGAAACATCTTATGAACGAATGTTTTTAACACTTTTCCGTACAAACACCTCATCATACTTCTATCCACATCGAACGTCCCATGCAAGCACTCACCGCCCCCCTTCTCACAAAAACCACCACCAACTTCCTCACCACTACCCACGTAGATATTGCAATCCGCCACGCTGCCTCTCCTCTCCGAAGGAAACTCAGGGCGTTGGAGGTGTCTAGCGGCCGTGACCTCTCATCTCTGTGCCTCGCGGGCACGTGGCGACTAGTGGATGGTGGGCGCTGATTGGTGGAGGCGCGTTCCCTTGCTTTACGAGGGCTTCGGCAGCAATTTTGTCAACAATATGATTAAGATCAGAAAGAGAATGCGCAAGTTTTTTTTAAGATTTTGAAAATGATTATTCATGGACAGGATAAGCATTGGCATATTTACGGCTACGGACAGTGTCCCTACAACTTTGGAGTTCCTCGAAGACCTGTGTGGAATGGCCCTAAAAGTTTTGAAGACCGGGAAAAACATAAAAACAGTAAAAGGGTGAATTATCATAAGTAGGTACTTCTTGTGTATGCCAACCAAGCCTCTACCATTGGTACCCAACATTATTTGGACAAAACTATTGAATTTCAAGACGTTAGTTTCACTTGCTCCAATCTGCTTAAACCTAAATACCTTCAACACAAGGTACATTCACGAGAAGCAATCGTCAAAGCTATGTAATGCCTAGGTTCCCATGATACGGAGGCATTTTTAAACTGTTGATCCATTTCTACTTCACACAATCAATTAACCCATAATCTCGCATTTATTCGATTCCAATGCCTCTTGTATCTATATTCACCCACGGGCGTCGAAAGCGGGGAAGGGGACGGCGACGCACCCCGCACTCGCCAATCAGTTGGTACGTCTACCCAATGTTGAACCTCCGTTTAAAATGCGCATTGGAGGCGGGCCTCGGGGGCCCCCCGCCTGTTTTTCCGAGGTGGCCGGCGAACCACTCGTAGGCAAAAAACGACACTTGACCACATTTGAGACAATTTAATAGCGCGTCGAATGGTGAATACATTTTGAAAATCGGTTGAATATTTTTTTAGTTATAAGATTTCAAAGTAAAACCTGCATTTTGAGATCGCCGCAATCACCCGGTCGGACCAGTTCACTTGCATTCGAGACCGAGTGGTTTTATTTATTTTTATCTATTTATTGCAGTTGATGAGCAACAGGTTATCGTACGTCACCCAATTACAGCTCATCTCGTTTTGATACATTGTCGAGCATACAAGTACATACATACATAGATATCACAACAAATGCCTAGCTCGTCAGTTGTTTAACATACTTTTTTACTTGGGATTTAAAAGCAGAAGGAGAATCGTGAAAGAAGTCAGATTGAGGTTGGGAATGAACAAATATGTTTGTGTTTGTCGCGGCTCGGCAAAACAACCCGCGTTTTACTGTCTCCACCCTTGCAAATGGAATGTGCAACAAATTATTTGCCGATGCTCTCGTATTCCTAGTTGGGATGTGTAAGGGGAAAATCCGAGTAGATAGGCGCAGTCAAAATTTCCAGTTAAAATTGTATGGACGAATAGAATATCGTATTTGACCCGTCTACTCGCCAGGCTCGATACCTTGAAGTGAACAAGAAGTTCCGAATAGGACAGATATTCTGAAGGCCGAGAGGAGTGTGCGCGTGAGGCTAACCAGATGAGAAACTTATGCTGAATTTTGTCTAATCTTTCTAGTTGAGTTTTTGAGGCACCGCCTCAAATGACGCATCCATATTCTAAAAGCGACTGAATGTTTCCAAAATAAGTTGCAAGTATTGGATCGCACTTCAGTCGACCGGGGACTCGACTTGCCTGAAAAAATCTTATTAATATTCCTAACATTTTGTTTGCCTTTCTAATAGTAAAATTTATATGATCAACAAAGGTTGTTTGAGTCAAGCCAGACACCGAGATCGCTTATCGTTGTAACTTTTTCAAGGGGCAAATTTTGAATTTCATATGCTGTCTCAATTGGGCACCGTCTTAATGTCATGGTGAAATGTTTGCATTTATTAGGGTTTTGTTGAAGTTACCACTCCTCTGAGCAATTACAAAGAGTGTTTAGGTCCTCCTGAATTTGGTTCGAGTCTTCTGGGAAGCAGATTTTGTTAACAATTTTGATGTCGTCTGCGAATATTGGACAGTTAGAGTTAATTCTCATCGGTAGATTGTTGATAAACAGAGCAAACAGAGGGGGAGATAGCAAACTGCCCTCAGGTGTGCCAGAGCGGACAGGTGTCCAATCCGAACATTTACCGTTTACAATAACGCGTTGCTTTCGAATTGTCGAGAAAGGTGTTAGCCAATTTAGTGCGTTACCAGAAATATTGTAAGAATTGTGCAGTTTGTAAATTAACATATTATGATACACACTCTGAAACGCCGCAGAATAGTCTGTACATACATATATATTACATCTGTTTGGTATCCCGAAGAAACTGAGTCCCACGCCATTTTCAAAAGGCAGGCCAAATTGGTTTCACATGAGCGGTGAGGAATAAATCCATGCTGTTTCTCTGTCATAACGGGGCACACATGGTTCCACTGTGATGTATAGACGCACCTTTCCAATATTTTTTTCAAAGATAGGGAGAAGCAAAACTGCGCGGTAGTTTGAGGGTGACTTTTAAGAAACTTTTTTGAAAATGGGAATGGTATTGGCCTCCGCCCATCTAGTGAGGAAAATGCCCTAGCCTACTGATTTTTGGAAGAGAATACGTAAAGGTACCACAAGTTGTGCAGAACATTCCTAAATAATGCGAGCACTGATATTGTCAGGCGCACATGCCTTATGGACTTTAAGGTCATCAAGTGCGTTGCGTATGTTCGCCTCACTAATGTCAAAGGCGGACAGTGATGACAAGTCGTAGTCAGGGACAACAGGATAGTGGTCCACCGTAGGTGAAGTAAATTTACTGGCGAAAGTTTTGTTCAGCGAATTAGCTCGCTCCAAGTCTCCGCTCACTTCTGTATCCCCATCTAAAAGTACTGGAAGCTGACACTTTGATCCCCGAACACACTTCAAAAATGTGTCCAGAATCGTTTAGGATTCGCTTTAAAATCACCGATCATTCCCTTTATGTGAAGATAGAACCGAGACTCGGATACTCTTTTGAAAATATGTCGCTTTTCGCCGAATTCACGGGCTGCTTCTGCTGTTTTGGTTCGTCTGGAACGTTTGAAGGCTGCCTCCTTTTCCCGCAGTGCGCGTCGGACTTCTGCGTCGAACCATGGTGGGTATTGTAGGTGCATTACAACCGATGGTACGTTGTCACGTATGGCACAGGACATTTTTTAAGGAAATTTCAGTGGGGGAGGGCATTTCTTGTGCTGACCATCATGTGCCTTCAGGGAATCAACACCCCATTAGAGAGGGGGGCATTAATAAGACTTAGAAGCATTAGTGTTTAACTATTTTGCCCAATTTTTGTGTCTTTTCATCTTCTAGAGATTATAGATGCAAACGCACGTTAAGCGTCTTATTCCTCTTCATTCATTCATGCCCAGGGCTGCCAGAAAAGGGCCAAACCGACTTAGAAGCAGAGCCAAAAAGGTTCCAAATTTTATTTTCACTAAAACAGCCAAATAAATATCACATAAGTCAGATTTTAGACTAAACAACCCCTCACAGTAATCATAAACCCACACCAGTACAACTTATATCACTATTTAAAACTAATTTTTGACAGTTTGATTTTGACTTGACGCAATATTTTTTTAGTGCACTACCCATTTAACGTTCGTCCCACCGGGGGAACAACGATGGCCCCCTAAGGTTTTTTTCAGAATAACAGAAATACGACGAGGTGCAGGACTGTGGTTGAGGGGTCACTTCAGCCCATCGTTTTCCACCATCGCTAAAAGTTTTTCACCCCGGGCCACAATAGGTCAGGTCACCAGGCAAACCAAGGTAACCTCACTTCAACTGTTGAGCTCTACATTAGCTACATTTCTAATCTGATTGATTTGAAACTATTTACACTTGATGACCCTTCCAGGTTCTACAAATTTTATATCCGGATTTGTTTATATTTGGTAACCTGCGGTCAGGTCACAAGGGGACCTCTCTCATACAAAAAGGATGGGAAAAGCTGTCTTATGATCTAAAAGTCGCAAAAATGGTTGCAAATTCTCCGATTTCTCAGCAAAACATTCTTGGCTACCCTTTCACGGACTCCAGGGAATATATTTTCCCTTTGAACTATCTGAAGTCATCACAGGTCACCAGCGGCAAAAAACATTATTCTGACAATAACTTTTAACCTCATCAAGCTAGAGCGCTGAATTAAACGTCATCGTGTATGTCTCATCAATGGCTTCCGTTTGACATACGGCAAGGTCACTTTCTTACTTTTTGTGACCTCAGGTCATGTTAGGTCAAGAAGTGCCCTCTGGAGGTTAAACCATTGGCGGGAGGTCATTATTTTCCACATAGCACAGAAAGGCCTGGCACTTTCCTATCAAGCGTACTATAGTAAATTTCAATAGCTCTAATGGCATAAGAGCCATGCCCAGGTTTATTAAGCATTGCATATTTTAGTAGAAATAGCCCATCGTGACCCAACTTGACCTCTGGAGGCCAAACAATTCTCCTGAGCGCCTAAAAATGTGAAGTAAAATAATACTGAAGTCCAATGGGCTTCCTAATAAACTTTGCAGATTTGCGCTAACCCCCATATTTTCGGAGTTAGAAGGGGCTCATCGATGCCCTCGGTGAGGCGAAGGTGGCGCCGGATCCCCGGTGGGGCGCAGGTAAATAGGAGGCCAGGAGTGCCCCTTTAATCCGGCGTGGCTATCAAATGATTTTATCCACATAACCAGAAAATTTGTTGGCATCGTCAATTATCTTAGCCGCGCCACTCCCCGCTAACATTTAATATTTTTGCTGCTTTTATGAGTTTTTTTTGCTCTTTCAACAGTGGTGGATATATGATTTTGGTAAGTGGGAGGGGGAGGGTTGAGCCTCAAAGCGCACTTTGCCATCGACTTTCCACTCAAAGAGCGCCTATAGTATCGCATCCCTCGCGTCCGGTTTTCGGTCACTGATATTTTTTTGGACCGTGTTTTTTCACAGACCTCTCCTCCCACTGACAGAGCAGTTTTTTTCTACTGCTCTGGTCTACTCTACTACTCTTTCTACTGCTCTGATTATTGGTGTCAGAACATCTTATTCAAGCCTAGAAAAGGTCAAGAGAAGCCACATTTATACAAGGGACAAACCAAAAAGAGCTTAGGTGCCATCTGCTAGAAAAAGGGTCAAAGAAGGCCAGATTCCAAGAGAGGGCTAACCGAAAAAATCGCGCGGCCAAACACAACAAAAAACCCAAATTCGAAATATTTGGCCACAAAATGGCCAGCCTGGCAGCCATGATTCGGCCGCAATGTATTCGAAATGAGTAAACGATTTTCTTATTTTTCTTTATGAGTATAGCAAGGTAAGTAAATTCCTAAAGTATCGAACACATGTGGTTTATAATCTAAGTCGAGACAAGTTTTATGTACATACCTACTATGATGTGTGGCTGTTGCTGTCAAATTCATCAAGGAAATTTAGTGCAAAAACCAGTTAATAATTTTTGGGGCTTATCGACGCATCAACTGTCAGGGTCATATAGCCTCGCAAACTCTTTCCCTGTTAGAAGGGTTTCTCGGGAGCCAGCTTTGATTCTGACGAAGGGCTGGCCGAATACATAATCTCTCCCCATTTACAACATCAAGGAATCGATGAGGAAGGCCAACTAACAACTTACCAGCTTACAGAAAATAATATGCAGCGATCTTGCTATAACTTTTACCAGTGCTATCACCACAATAATAAATCAATAGGCTAAACAATTCGCAACGCGACACCAGCAACCAGTCTGACGCGCTGTGACTACATGGGGTCCCGCCTGATCCACGAACGAACTCTGAGCGCTGACAAATGACCGCGTGTGAAATGAGAGCATCTTGCAATCCCCCGGTACTGGCTGGGCTTCTGGTCGGATAGACACGATGTTTAATTGGTTATAGGCTATTTCCAGCGTTGTGATTAGTTGGTGCTGAGGCTGCTTTGTCGTGATTTCCCGTAACTACTCGCTTTGTTTCGTTTTTGCACGATGGAGTAGACAGCCACTGATAGAAAGTTTTAACACAATTTTTGTGGATTGCCAATTGGGATTAGCAATAGAACACAATTGTTATTATCGGGTGGTGTTCTGACTTATTTTCGTCAGATGAGGTTGCGTTTTTTTAATTTTAGGTCATCTGTCTATTTGACTGGGGGCCAATTTCCGGGCACTGGGGGGGCATTTCGGCCGACTGGGGGGGCAAATGGCCCCCAGTTAACATGTTAAAAAATGGCCTGGTATGGCATGCTCCAAAATATCGTAAAAAGTATCCACTGCCTCATTCAGAGTCATGCCTTCCATTTCGATCCATTGAATATTCTCTAATGTCCGGCGCATGTTGTCAAAGTTGGCTACTCTATAGTTCAACGCCGAAGTGCGGCTTGCCACTGGTGAGTTAAAACGTACACCGGAGAAATAACTTACAATCTCACAGTGGTCGGAGCTAAATATACCAGGGCGAACTTCAATATCCACCCGAGCGTTTTTGGAGGATACCAAATCCAGATAATGGCCTTCCCTTGTTGGTTCGAGAACGTGCTGTTTCAGTCCAGATATATATCGCACCCCCCCCCAGCAGCTGGTTAGCTCGTGGATTCATGCGCTCTATGATGGGGACGATAGCCTATGTCTCTGGGTCACGCTGCCACTTGACGTTACGTACGTTAAAGTCCCCAACAATGAAAATTGCTCTATCTGGATATTGGTGGGAAATGTTTTGGAAAACCTGCATCGTCCGGGTGAGGACATTGTGGTCTCCTGGTGGGCAATAAGAAACGCATAGCATGGCGAATGGGCGAGTGTGCAGTTCTATAACTAGAGTTTCAGTGCCGTCCAACTCTAGATCGGGTCTCCGGTCGGATTGCAGTCTGGTACTCACCGCACACGCCACACCACCTGCGTGCGCACCTGCCCTGCGATCTCTGCGGTAGCGGGCATACTCCGGAAGCGCCGACTGGACCTCTGCTGTTTCAACCATGTCAGACAACCATGTTTCAGTCCGGCATATAGCATCGTATTTGTACAATTCCGGAGCGCTGGCACGCAGCTCTCCCATCTTATTTTTGGGGCTTCGAATGTTTTGTGCTAGAATAAGTATGTCTTCGCGGTTGATGTGCCCATGATTTACCTCAAAGTCCGGTGGTCCCGGGTTCAGCTCAACGTCTCCTGCCAGGAGCGTTGGAGACATATATGTTAGCCGAGCCATTTGCCGGGAGGCGTCCGAGTTCGCATTATACGCTACTCTTCTTTGGAAGAAGCGTATCCGAATGAGAGGTTGTCGCAGAGATGGCGACTTAGTCATCCAAGCCGACCAGCGAGTGGAGACGTCTGGTCACGGTCCCTCCGTGGTGGGTAGCTTCATTGTTCTCCCTGATGATTCTGACGTTTTCTGAAGGCGTTATCAAAGACGATTTACAGGGGTTTTGAAGACTTATGGAAATATTAGCACTGACTACACTGTTTACACGCGCCCCGCTGGGGTCCCTGGCATGACGCGCCCCGCTGGGGGTGTTTTTCGCCCCCTCCGTATCTCATTCCCCACGAAAGCTAAAGGAAAGTTACGGGGGGTATTCGAAAGCTCTTGACAAGCCGAAAAGATTTTATACGAAGAATTTTTATGTCAGGTCAATATCGAGGCCAGCATAGGTCAAAGAAGGTTCCATAGGCTTACAACATAGCAGTGAACGTTTCTCTCTCTAGATCTGCCCTCAGGGGAGCTAGAGCAAATCTTTATGCATCATTGGATTCCTCTCATCGCGGCAAATCGAATGATGGATAATATGACCTTGCTAGGTCAACTAGTGAAAATGACCTGACCTCGAGCTAGGTCAGGGTCACAAAGTGACCTGGTATGGTCATTTTGCATATCAATGGACTCCTCGTGATAATATAAGCAAAATAAAAGCAAAATGGGAGCTTTCTATCAATTCAGTCAGACGTTATTGGCAAAACAATCACTCTATGCTCCCGTGACCTGACATGACCTTTGAGAGGTCAGATGCTTAAAAACTCAACTTTATGGTCAATATCGTGGTAAGAATAGACGGTTTGAGGATTTTCAGCTTTACCTATCCATAATTTACTGAAAACGAGCCCATTCTATTTTTCACCATAGACTTATAATGGGGTGACCAAAAAATTGACCCCACCTTAGGTCAGCAATATCAAAATTCCGAGATAGCACATTTGTAGACCCTAATGACATTATCATATTGTGGAAGTTTCAAACTGATCGGTTCGCTGATGTTCCGTGGACGCCGCTTCAAACTCGTGATTTTAGGTTTTGAGGCCGGGTCACTTGACCTTAAAAACTCTTGACCTGACATGACCTTAACCCAAAATTGGTTAGCTGTGTAGATTGATTTGGGATAATGTACTTTAAGTTTTTTTTTCTGCGTCTCTTCGTTTTTAGCTATTTGGGGAAACCAGAGGGGGCGATTTTGCCTCACCCTCCCCAGCTGGGCGAGTGTTAAACTAGCAGGCCTTGTTTTTCTTGGTGGATTGTGTTTAGTGGATAGAGAGGGTGAGAACAGTGGTGGATCGAGGACTTCATTGGGTGTGGGGGAGGCGCGGTCTCAAGCCTCCCGCATTGTCTCGAAGTTATATCATTAACTAAAGGTACACTGACATTTCGGTGGGGGGAGAGCGGTGGAGGCTTGAGCCTCCCTAGCCCCCCTTGTGTCCGCAATTTATACCAATATACCAATATTACCAACTTATATCAATGACGAACTGACAAAATGAGTTGGGAGTTATTGTGGCCGCCGCTCTTGTTGTGGCAAGATGGTGCAGTGTAAAACGTCCAGTGCAGTATAAAAGGGGCCAAAGCCTGGGAAGTTTTGGAACTTCTATCTAAAACGCAATTACCACTGTCCCTGCTTAGTTCCAGTCAAGTGAAACAACCATGAGTGGACATCCCCGGATTTAGGGGGAGGGGTCAGGACCCGCCTGGATTTTTTGTCTCTCACAGACTTTGTCTAGTGCTTGTATTGCAGTACAGTGTTAAAACACCCAAAACCCCTCCTGGATCGAGAAGAAATATCCAGCCTTGGAGACATCCATATATCGAAAGCATAGTTGTTAGCAATGCCACGGATCAAATGTTTATGTGGGAAAAGAAGCGAAATAAATGATTTTGAAAGAGCAAGATAGCAGAGCGCATCAGGTGGATATTATGATTATTCCATAAAAAATAGATTAGTCATGGGTATGAGAATGATAAGCTGACCGACGTTGCAATGACCAGCGGCGTGCCTGGAAACGTGGAGGTTCACATTGATGCAACTATGGAGCGCGCTACTTGCTCCAAAGAAAAGTCGGAAGATAGGAATGCATCCGTTTAGATATTTGGAGACTAATCGAGCTGATGTACACTGCGTGGGGGAGATAACGGATTGAGTTTCCAACACTTTTCATATGTATGCTGAATATTACGATTACTCGTTGAAAGCTCACTGAGCATCAGTGACAAAGTCAGGAGAGACGGGATGAGGAGGGGGGTAGAAACAAAAGAAACGGCTTCCCAAAACCTCTGATATGACTGTATAAATGTACACCCTTTTTCTCAAAATCAGCATCGGTGGACATTTCATCTTTACCTGGTTTACATGGACCTCTAAACGGCGCATGTTACGACCTTGAAACTATGACCACTTAAAGATGTTGCCGCAAACTAAAACATATCTAAAAACCGCTGCAATCCGTCGAGGGGTTAGTGAGATATTGGTGTTTGAAAAACGGTATCTAAATCGCGTTAGGTGGACCTTTTGATTGTATTTACGACCGATTAGATGGACCAGTTTTATGGTGTTTTAATGAGTATGTGTGGACCAATTTTATGGTGTTTTAATGAGTATGTGTGGACCATTTTTATAGTGTTTTAATGAGTATGTGTGGACCATTTTTACGAATCTTAGGTGGCTTAGATGGACCTAATTGAGGAATCTTGATCAGTTTGAGTGGACACGTTTTTTTGTTCTTAAGACGTTTGAGTGGACTCCTCTTTTCGACCTGAAGGACAGTTTCGGTGGACCAAATAGAGGACTTTTAGTGGTCACAATGGGATAGTCGTTAGACATTTGAATGAGCTTTTAAACCTTAAGTCGTTTTGCTGGACACGTTTTTTGTTTTACCATGGGTTTTTAGGGGACTAAGTCAGGCGCAGATCCAGGATTCGGTCAGGGGCGCCCACTTATACGTCCCTATTGCTATGGGCCGGTCACTATAGTCCATCCCAGGGGTGGGGGTTGTCCCTGCACCCTCCTCTTGGATCTGCACCTGTAAGTGTAGCAGTGAATACATAGCGAGGCGAAATTGAAATATTCTGAAGTTTTTCATGCCAGGCGAAACATTTCATGCTGATCGTCTTCTGCCTTCCTTGTCGTCAGTGGTACAGCTGAGCTTCAGCATGAGGGGAGGTACACTACCAATGAGGGGCACCCTGGGAAAAAGGGTAGTTCTTAGAATGACTTGAAGAAGTGTTCTAGATGGGTCTATAAGCGAGCAGATACAAGCCTCAGTCTCATTTGGACACTTTCATCAGTCGAGGGCACTCAGCATCCAGCTGGGGCACGTGCCTCATATGCATTTTACCTTTACTATTGTACCTATGATAGAGATACCTAAAGGAGGAAGCGTCTTTTATTCGGAGGCAAACTTACAACGGAGGTACACAGTTGCGTGATAGAAGGGCACTTCTGAGCTAAGGGCACATTAAAAAACACAGTGCACGTTTCAGCGATAATTGGGTATTTTTATCCGGTGAGAGAATCCAGGAAACACTGAAGGGCACGTGCCCCTTGTGCCCGCTGGCTGCACCCCTGCTTGTCCTCAAAATGATAGTTGAGCAAGAGACAAACTAGCCAAGTGAAGGCACCAGCAGGGGCGTCACCGACGGGGGCAGGTGGGCCGGGCCCTCCACTTTTGGGTCAAGAATTTCCTGATCTCAGTCAAAATGGGAGGAAATCGGACATTTTTATAACCAACCGGTGCGGGAGGCAACGAGCAGCCCGAATTCGAAGAGTTTTTGGTCCTGGCGTGGACAGTTTTTTATCAGCATCACGATGAAGTTGCTGGCTGGCCGGCTGCCACATCCCCCAGGCTTTTTGGCGGTGGCGACGCTCCTGGACACCAGGTATGAAGTGCAAAGCTTCAGTGAGGTTTCCCAACTATGCTCTGAAGACGCAATATTAGTTGGACTATCTCCTCAAATCCAGGATGGAAGGTTTAGTACAAGTAGTGACTATATAGATACTTGCACGCAGCCATTCTTCAGAATTATGGCGACGATATTGGTTACAAAATATCACAGCATATTATATGATTTCCCACAGGAAATTGATATCGGCCATTATATGAACGAATGCGACCATTTTTTGCAACAAACTATGTCGATATTTTTCTCACAAACCGATACCTTCGTTGACCGATTTTGTTTGTGCCGTTGGAAAAATAATGGTTGCGGTATAGCGACGCACCAACTGCCAAGATCATACGGCGTCGCCGACTCTAACCTTGTTGGGAGGGCTTGGGATTTTCAGGTCAACTTATTGAGAGGCCCTGCTGAGATTTTAATCCGGAATAACTGGCCCAGCAGACGAGTGCGCTGTCCACTGCTCCACCTTGTCGTATGAAAAACGTCTTAACACGCGCCCCGCTGGGGTCCCTTGCATGACACGCCCCGCTGGGGCGTTTTTCGCCCCTCCGTATCTCGTTCCCCACGAAAGCTAAAGGAAAATTACGGGCGGCGTTCGAAAGCTCTTGACAAGACGAAGAGAATTTATAAGGATAATTGTTATGTCAGGTCAATATTAAGGTCAGCATAGGTCAAAGAAGGCTCCATAGGCTTACAACAGAGCAGTGTACGTTTTCTCTAGATTTGCCCTCAGGGGAGCTAGAGCAAATCTTCATGCATCATTAGATTCCTCTCATCGCGGCGAATCTAATGATGTATAATATGACCTGGCTAGGTCAAATAGTTAAAATGACCTGACCTCGACCTAGGTCAGGGTCACAGAGTGACCTGGTATGGTCATGTTGCATATCAATCGACTCCCTGTGACAATATAAACACAATGCAAGCAAAATGGGAGCTTTATCTCAATTCAGTGAGAAATTATTGGCAAAACAATCACTCTCTGCTCGTAACCTGATATGACCTTTGAGAGGTCAGATGCTCAAAAACTCAACTTTATGGTCAAGATCGTGGTAAGAATGGACAGTTTGAGGATTTTCAGTCTTATCTATCCAGTATTTCCTGAAAACGAGTCCATTCTATTTTTCATCATAGACTTATAATGGGGTGACCAAAAATTGACCCCACCTTAGGTCGCCAATATCAAAATTTCGAGATAGCAGATCTGTAGACCTTAATCATATTGTGCAAGTTTCAAACTGATCACTTTGCTAATGTTCCCTGGGCACTGCTTCAAACTCGTAATTTTAGGTTTTGAGGTTGGGTCACTTGACCCTGAATAGTTCCTTGACCTGACATGATCTTATCTAAAAAATTGGGTCAGATGTGTAAAATTGATCAGGAATAAGGTATCGTAAGTTTTGTTGTTCTGCATCTCTTCGTTTTTGAGCTATCTGGGAAAAACCAGGAGGGGGCGAATTTTCCTTATAGATTAAAATAAACCCTGAACATGGCCGTCTAAAGCGGGGGGACGCGTTCGACCTGACCCGCAAATCAGGAGGTCATCTCAAGTTTTCGGGACTTGACCTGTAGTTTTGTTTTACATTTTCCTATTATCTGCCGTAAATTACTTAAATCCTTTTACATTACCTTACCTTACAAATAGTCGGGATTTTGGGGCAACTCCATCCGCACAATTTTACACGGTATTGGTAGGGTGAACCAAGCACTAGCACATTGCCACATCTGTAGGCTGGAACAGGTAAGTTTTGTTGGATGAGCTGGGGAAAGAAAACGGCTTCTTCGCTTTTCTCAACCTGAAGGCGAGGCAGATTCATCATCATTGTTGGGTTTTTGGGCGCACCGAAAGCTGGGTCATCGAGGCAGATTGTGCGGCAGATTACGGATAAGCGCGATTCATTGTATTAAAGTTTGTCAACTTTTGACTTTTGCCTTTCATAGGAAGAAATAAGTGAAAATAAAATGCCAAATAATTTTCAATTTACTCCTCTTCGGCTGTTTTTTATAGAGGTAGACGGCTCATGGGCAATATACATTGATTTAGTGCATTTTTCTCAAATGTTTACTGTGGATTAAAGAAAGAAGTGGTCACTATCAGTGTTCAGGGGCATATTTACCAGTCGAAAATGCACTCCTGTTTTTATAGGGCATTCATGGTTCATGCCTAGTACAGCAGCCCTAATTAATTAGGGTTCATTCCCATCTTTAGCAAAAGGCTCAGAAACTACTTTCATGGCGCAAGTGACGGAAAATCTAAGGGGCTTCGAAAAATTGGACGAAACCAGCCTAAAAATGGCTCCCATTTTGTAGGTAAACCTTTTGCTACTTTGATTGGAGCAGCATTACAAAAATTTGCGTTAATTTTGAAACTCACTTAACACCACAATTCAACACATCAACCTTGGTACATCGTATATATTTCGGCCATTCCTAAACGATGATTTTGCATACCTCGATGTCCCATCTTGAACAATAACTAAACATGGACAATTCAAGGAGGCTTACGTATCAAAGCTTAGCTCAAGTAAGGCTTCAAATTTTCACACAGAAAATAAACAACAGAGTGTGTCCATCTGAATAGAGGCAGAATGTCAGCCTCATTCCCCTTTATACTCAGCTTTCTCATCGAGACTATCTCCCAGCTCTTCTAGGTTGACAGCAAGAGCCGAGATATTTTTGACAGCTCGACAGTACTGTCCTGGAGGCGATAATATTTTCGGTGGATGTTTAGGTCATGCCCCAAGTGCATAGCAACCTGGGCCTTCCCATACGAAAATGCTGCGTGCAAACATAGTTTCCTGCGTGCAAACATTGTGTCCAGATCCGGTTTAAACCCCTAGCCACTTGCATAGTTGCTGCAACACGGCGCTTTAAACGTACCGCAGCCAGACATGTAGTTGACTCGAGATGAGGTGCACTTTTGTTTCATTTTAACCATGGTCGCAGCCACAAACCCGTTATTTATATGCATCAATATGAGGCCGTGAATGCTCTGAATACGCTCTAAGTTAAAAAAATAGGACATTTGACTATACAAGCCTAACAGTGCTTGTATGTATTGGGGAGTGAAAGACTTCTAACTTATTCTCAAACTCAAATTTCGTCAGACCCCTAGAAAACGCACAGCTTGTTGCAGTTAGGAACCTGTATGAAGTATGAGTGGCGCGGTTCAGTTGGCGTTTCTTCTAGAGGAACTTGTTTAACACGCGCAGTGGAGGGGTCCTACAGTGCCTCCCCCATCTGTTTTTCCGGGGTGGCGAAGAACCGTTGGCCGCCAGAAAACAAAACTCGGCCACATTTGAGAGAATTTATGAGCGCGTCTAATGGTGCATACATTTTGAAAAACGACCAAAAATGTTTTGACTTATAGGCTTTCAAATTCAGATTTATATTTTGAGATCACCATAATGGCGCGGCCACAGTAGTTAGTCTGCGTTTCATGCCGAGTGGTGGCATCATAAGGCAATATAATTAGGTTATATGTTAAGGCTATCCTACATGAAGGTCAAGGTCAAGGTCAAAGTTCAAAGGTCAATGTAATTTAATCTATTCAAGGTCATTGACTCCAGTGCTCCCAGTCAAATGGCATCGCCCATTATGAAGCATGACGTCATTGTTAAGGTCACCCTGTGTCAAGTTCAAGGTCGCAGGTCAAGTTCAAGGTCATGGGTCAAGGTCAAACACTTATTTACTGCCAAATGGAGGTCATATTGGCAGTTACATTGTATATTACGGGAATATGCTATTTTGTGACGTCATAGGTCAATGATCTTGAATGACCTTGGCCCCTATATATGAGACCAACTCGTACAGGGCCTTTCTTTCACACCCTAAGCCCGTTTATAGCGTATTTGTGACTTGTTTTCGCAAAATCCCGGCATTTACCGGTAGGTCCCCAGCACGGCCAAATTTTGACATTTGTGACCTCATTTGACCTTGAAGATATTGACCTAGGTCTATGAAACTTGGGCATAATGTAGATCACTACCATCCCCACCAACTCCGAAACGACGTTATTCTACCCCTCTTCGTTTCCGAGATCTCAGGGGGCCCTTTAGGACCCCCACCCTCCACTGCGCGTGTTAAAATTGGCAAAAATAGGCCCATCATCATCATGATTTGTATCAAGGTAAAGGTCATGGGCCAAGGTCATGGTTATGGTGATATCTTAACGCTATATGATTCGGATATATGGTAGGGTCACCTCAAATTATGGTCAAAGTCAAAGGTAACTGACAGGGGCGTCGCCACGGGGGGGCAGGAGGCCGGCCCCCACTTTTGGGCCAAAAATTTCCTTATCTCTGTCAAAATGGGATGATATCGTAAATTTTCATAACCAGTCGGTGCGGGAGGCAACGAGGAGCCCAAATCCGAAGAGTTTTTGGTCCTAGCGTGGACAATTTCTTGTCAGCATCAGGTTTAAGTTGCTGGCTGGCCGGCCGCCCCCCCACTTTTTGGCGTTTACGAGGTTCCTGGTAACTGACCACGCAATTATTAGCCAAAATACAAGTTTAAGTTCATATTACGGGAAATATGACATTTTGTGACGTCATAAGTCAAAGACCTTCAATGAAATTGGCCCCAAAATTTCTTGAAACGTGGCTTTGTACCCTCTTATTATGACCAAAGTCTGCTTTTAGTGAACTTGTCTTGGTTTTGCACGACAAAGGCATGTTCTAATAGGTTTCCAGCACGGGACAGATTTGACCATTATTTCCTCCATCGACATGAAAGATATCTACCAAGGTCAATAAACCTAGATATGGATGTAGATCACCAAAGACCCACCAACTCCCATACACTCAACCTTGTTTTGTTCAAAATCTCTGGGGAGCTCTTCAGACTCCCCTCTACTGTGCGTCTCATATGTTTTGCTTGCCAAAAATGACGCCATCTGGTCCGGATGGCGCCCCCAGAAACGTGCCCCACTCCACCCCCGGCAAGGTGTCACCCCCCGATCGGTAATCTTGGATTCACCTATGATCCGGCCCCGGGGGCTCCCGGTGGCGAGCCCCTGCCTACCTATAGCCAGGGACGGATCCAAGGGGGAGGGGCAAGGTGGGCGGCCGCCCTTAAGCAAGTGTCGCCCCACTGAGGACGAAATGCCGACCCAAAGATTATCAGCTCCCAACCCCTCCTCCCGGGATGCAACAATTTGCCGCCCTTTGGGTGAAAAGTGCACCCTTCGAGTGGCAAAGTGTCGCCCCTGAAGCTTCCCCCCTTTATCGAAATCATAGATCATAGTCACTGCCTATAGCCAGAGGCGTCACTACTGGGGGTAAGGACGGGGGCTTTCCCCACTTTTAGGCCAGCCATTTCCTTATCTCAGTCAAAATAGTAGGGAATCGGACATTTTATAACCAGCCGGTGCGGGAGGCAGCAAGCAGCCCAAATCTGAAGAGTTTTTGGTCCCAGCGTGGACAGTTTCTTGTCAGTATCAGGTTGAAGTTGCTGGCTGGACGTCTGTCCCCGCCCTCCACTGTTTTGACGGCGACGACGCTCTTGCCTATAGCTATGCTCCAACAGTTCTGCACCATTTCTGAAACAACCAAATCAGCCTCCCTTATCGTCGCTATGCATGCATGCAAATCATTAACATATTTTCTTATCTTGCGGGTCGTCCTTTTCGGTCCCATTGCGACTTGACAGCGTGGATTAGCACCTGCAATGCTCCAATCAAGTGTACATCGTGTGGCACAATGAATTTGGCGCGCAACGCCTGATGACAACAAACTCATTGCGCATGTGCGGACCGGCCAAATCACTAAAACACGTTTAGGGGACCTAAGTGGCATTTTTAAGTATACGTGGACCAGCTGAGAATCTGCTGCAGAGCGTAGCACACCATGAAGTTGCTGGGCGCCCATGCCGACAAGGAATAAACTGCGCATGCGCAAGCAAGGTGGTTTTGATTTCAGTTACAAAATTCCAGCTTAGGGGACATCACTTGGTATCTTTTAGGGCATAGGTGGACCAACTTGGAACTTTCCCTCAGCATAGGTGGACCTTCACGTTAGCTGACCACGCAGCAGCTGACTGCATTCCTATGGTGTTGCCATCTGTGTCAAAACTTGGTACTACAAACCGTAAAAATTCTTAGCGGTTTCTAAGATCGTTTAGGTGGACCAATTTTTCGGGTCCACCGATGCTAGGACTCCGGCTCCCGATCTTTTGTCCCCAGAAACGGCAAGAGACGAATTTAGTTTAGGTGGACCTGGGAGGTCCACCGATGCTGACAGGTCCACCGAACGCCAGAAAAGATACTCAAATTGTCCACCGATGCCGAGTTTGGAAACCATGTATTTATCACCAACAGGCACATACCCAACTATAGGTGAAGTCTACGAAAGGTAAAAAGCATTATCACCAACAGTCTGCTCCTGCAAATACGCAAAAAAACATTTCAAAACACAACAAGTATAGATAATCAAACTGTGTCACTGACCTATAATAGCAGCTTAAGGTGTCGTAAAAGAGGCAATACACTCCTTAAGCCGTCAAAAGGGTCCATCAAAATATCGCTAGTTAGTGAGTAAGCTAAAAAACTGTTTACAACGCGAGTAGCCGCGCCTCAGTGGGCCTCTGAGGCACCTTTGCCCTGGTGGAGGGTGTTCGAACACTCCCCACGAACTCGGCCCTTATGCGGTATAGCGAAAAAACACGACGCTGGTGGATAGCTCATACAAATTCGTGAAGAAATTATAATAGTCACTTTTAGGCTCAGGTCAATATTGAGGTCACAACAGAGCACAGAAAGTGGCATTTGGAGCACAATTTTGGGCTCTAGCACCTGACAGAGTTGAGGTAAAATCACTTTTAGGCACCATTTGCTTCCTCTTATCAAGGCAAATCGAATTATGTATAATATGACCATACTAAGTAAAAACAAAAAAATTGCCTCACCTCAGGTCAGTTCAAGGTCACTTTTTAACCTAGCATAGTCAATATGCATGTTAATCGACTCACAATAGCAATACAAAGCAACGATATCAAAATAAAAGTTGTATCATCATTTCATGCAAAGTTATTGACCTAAGTCTGAAAGCTGCTTGAGTAGCCCCAGATGACCTCTCAGAGGTCACAGGTTAACAATTATAACATGAGCCTAGAAAGGGGCTCAGGATACCACAATTGGGAGAATATGAAGGTATTCTCAGCTGTATTTACACAAATACAGCCCAATTTCTGTTTTTCCCATGTATTTCCAATGGAGAGGTCATGGTCCGTACTTAACCTTAAGTCATCGATATGAGCAATCCCAGAATATATGTTGTAGCACTCGGTGGGCCCATTATGTGATTTAAGTTTCAATCCGACGGATTCTCCCATTCCTTGCTTATGCCACCCTCAACATTCTTTTAGGTGAGGTCACTTGACCTGTACTGGTGACTTGATCTGAGATCACCCAACCTTAAAATATTTATGAAAGTTGCGAAATCGATCATGAATAATGTATGCTAAGTCCGGCGGCGCTTCGCGCGGCCGTTTTTTTTTGCCGCCGGAAAAAACCCCAGGGGGATGTTCAAACAACCCCCTTCCAAGGGGCGAGGGTTAAGGGTAAGAGGTCCTAGGTCAAAGTCATACAACAATTTTCAAGGTCATTTATCACATTGAGATGACATTACTCAGTATGACGTATGTAATGCATCAATATCGAAATCCAAGGGTTTGAACTTTTTCCCAATCCGGCCCTCCCTATCGTACGAATTTTTCTGAATGTCCTACATAAGGGTCAGCTTATGTGTACATAACCCCCGTACACACCTTACCCTTCCATATACTCAATCAACCTCCCTCTGTCTTAATTTTTACCAGACGCAATATAAACCCGACACACGTCGCCACTAGGCTCAACAACTTACTCACCGCTCCTTAAAATATGAGCCAAGTGCATAGCGAACATCAGTCCATCTACCGTCAGATGACGCTCTGCTAGCGACATCTATATAAGTCGACCCGGCGCGCCAGCCGAAGTTTAGATGATGATGCTGGAGTTTTGTTCTATATCTCTTGGACAGGAATAATGATTTTGACAAGAATGATAATAAAGTTAAGAATTCTTTGATTATGCTGTGTGAGTGGTAAATAAATTAATACACCACTCATCCTTACCACTGACCTGATCACATCTTTCACTGGCCTTGAGACTATCCCTCACATTACCAATACTAATTTCTGACGCATGCATGTCCGCACTTGTCACCACTCTGTGACATCACTCTTACCCCTAACTGACATCGCCAATATCAGCCTCGCTCTGTGGCATGCCGGAGCGTTGTCGGCTGGTATCATCGTGGCAGAACTCAGGCATGTGGTGTCGCCGCTGGCAGCCGTGTCTGTAGCAGTGCTCGGCCTGCTTCATGAACAGCCTCAGCACCAGCTGGTTCTCCCAAATGAGACCGACAAGTGTGTCGCACTGCTTCTGAGTCGACTCAGCATCAACTGCACACTGGTAGATGCAGTCGATGTGCAGAGTGTACAGGCTGAAACAGCAAAATATTTTATCAGTAATAATCTCTGGGGCTTATTAATGCTGCTCAGACCATGACATCATCAGTTTTTTCCCTTGTCGGAAGAGGTTCCGGGAAGTAGAACTGATTTTTGCTTAGGGCACCCGCCTGGCCTTGAACAGGGGTCAGCCACGTGAAAAGCAGAACCACCAGCTTCTACACCAAGAAATCACCACAAAGCATCATCAGGAGTACCACAATTATCACAGCGATGTCCAGGTCCTTAGCCCGCGGCCCACCGGAGGTCCGGCGCCACTTTCGCCCCTCCGGGGGCATCGATGCCCCCTCTAACTGCGAAAATATGGGGGTTAGCGCAAATCTGCAAAGTGTATTAGAAAGCTCTCGTAAATTCAGTAAGAAATTACTTCACATGCTTAAGCGCTCAGGTCAATGGGTTGACCTCCAGAGGTCAAGTTAGGTCACGATAGGCTATTTTCACTCAGATATGCAGTGCTTAAGATAACCGAGCAAAACTCTTATGCCATTAGAGCTATTGAGATCTGGTAAACTACATTGGATAGGAAAATGACAGACTTTTCTCCGTTATGTAGAACATAATGACCTCCCGCCAGTGGTTTGACCTCCAGAGGTAACCTCGTGACCTCATATGACCTGAGGTCATCAAAGGTCAGAAAGTGACCTTGCCGTATATCAAATGAACGCTAGTGATAAGACATACACGATGGGGTTTGATTCAGCGCTCTAGCTTAATTAGGTCCAAAGTTATTGCCAAAATACGGTGTTTGACCCCTGGTGACCTTGGATGACCTTGGAGGGGTCAAATGGAAAATATGACCCCTGGGATCCGTAAAAGGGTGTCTAAAACGCTTTTCTGAGCAAGCCGAGCACTTGCAATCGTTTTTGTGACTTTTAGATCATAAGACAGCTTTTTTCCCATGTTTTTTTCAATGGGAGAGGTCACATCGTGACCTGACCTTAGGTTACGAAATCGAAAAATCCCGGATATACACCTTGTAGACCCTGGCGGGGCCATGAACTGTAGGAATTTTCAAATCGATCGACTGAGAAACGTAGCTCTTATAGAGCTCAAAGGTTGAAGTGAGGTGACCATGGTTGACCTCGCCTGGATACTTGACATTGGGTGACTCGGGCTAAAAAATTTCAGGGATGATGTGAAAATGATAGGGTGAGAGATAGAGCCCTCAACCACGGTCCTGCATTTCGTCGTTTCTGCTATCCCGAAAAAACCTTAGGGGTGGGCCATCGATGCCTCCCCCGGTGGGGCGAGGGTTAAATTTGTGATATTACATTTTAAAATGTTCCGGATTTCATGCCTCCTCTTTTGGGCATATATTTCATTTCCTCAGAATTTTATGTATAAGTGAAATTGTGGTTCTGCAGAATGGCTTTTCATCCGTGTTGGCGCGATGGCGCGACCTAAAGCTACCCGTGCAGATATTCAGTCGTCGTCAAAACCCAGGCGGTATGAAGACCTCGTATTACCAGAGATAGTAATAGCCTTGTAAGTTCATCCCACATCACCCACCATAGCCAGATCGTCAATTTGACAAACACAATGTCAAAAATGTAAGAATACGATTTTTCAAATGCCTGCCTATCATTTGTCTTTTTTGCTTTTATCGGCGCACCGACTGCTAAGTTATATAGCTTTAAAGTTTGCGTAAACTATCCTTCCATCCCCCAAGAATAGGGCTCCTGGACAATTCCAGTTACCTACATGGTTTTCTGACCTTGGTTGGTAGAGCTTCAAAAGAAAATGCAGAGTGAATTCCTGCCTACGAGCAAAAGCTGAGAGAGAGAGAGAGAGATCATTTACAACTTAGGGCCGAAACGTATGTACACGCAGTCTGAATATTTATGCATTGTGCTTAGAGAAGGTGGGGCTAAGTAGCTCACCCATTCCGGTCTGAACAATTAAACAACGTTTGGAATATTGTATAGTGTTGATGCGTGCTCGGGGAATATGAAACAACGTCAGATTGCGGGTCGATCGGGCAGGCACCTGAAGGGGAAAGCAGCTGAGTAGAGCTGTAAAATCGAGCAGGGGTGTGGATTTTTATATCTTTGGGGGTGCCCCGGCACCCCAATGATGTGTCGGGCAACCCCAATAGTGAGTTGGGAACCCTCAACCGAAAGATGAAGCAAAATCCTAATTAAATGCTCAGGTAAGAGGAAACTATCCACAAATACGTGCTCCACAGTTTTATAGTGTTAATTTGCATCTGCCCTACACCTTAACACGCGCAGTGGAGTGGATCCTAAAGTGCCCCCATCTATTTTTCCAAGGTGGCCGGAGAACCGTTCGGTGCCAGAAAATGTTACATACTCATATCTGAAAGAATTCATGAGCCCATCGGGTGATGAAATAATTTTGAAAATCGATCTTCCCGCACTTTCAAAGTTAGACGTAAGTTTTGAGAACATCGCAATCACGCAGCCGCATCAGTCCGCCTGCACTGTGGATCGAGTGGTGACGCCATAACGTCAGCTAACTGGATTATATTTAAAGACCACCCTACATGAAGGTCACGGTCAAGGTGCAAGTCACAGATCAAAGTCATTGACCCCAGTATTCCGATCGGATGGAATTATTTAACATGGCGTATGTTATGATGTGATTTTATGGTTAAGGGTTCTCAATTTCAAGGTCAAGGTCACAGGCCAAGGAAAACAGTATTTTTAAAAGTCTCATTTCCCTCATTTTCCGCCCAAAGGCTGCTATTAAACCAGTTATATTGTACATTATTGGGTATATGTCGTATTGTTATGTCATAGGTCAGTGACCTTGAATGGCCTTGACCTCAAACTTTCAGAAAATATTGTGTTGGACCTTTTCTCTGTGATCTTAATCCAGGTTTCGTCTATTTCCATCATTCTCTCGCATAATCACGGCATTTCCAAATAAGTCCCCAGCACGGTCCAGATTTGAAATTTACGACCTAATTTGACCTTGAAGGTATTATGTTCGGTCAATGAAATCTCGGCATAATGTAGACCATCATCGCTCCCACACACTCCCAAACCTGCGTTTTCCTAACTCTATTGGTTTTTTAGATTTTAGCGGGTCACTTTAGAGCCACTCCACTGCACATTGAATCCAGACCCCTTCCACTGCGCGTGAGATGTTTTAGCAAGCCAGGGCAATTCTCAGACAAAATGGACACTCTGCAACGTATGTATGTTTACATACCTGCAAGCAGTGGCGAGTTCAGGACAACATTTCGGGGGCTCGAGTATGTCCTGCCATTGCCTCGGAACAACCTTCGGCTATGCATTAACTATACACAATGAGATTTCGGGGGGAGCTTTGAGCGCCCTAGTCGCCTCTTGTGTCCGCCACTGCTTGCAAATTAACTCACTATATACTTCACACTTATGCAGTCCATAATATACATAAAAAGAAATATACACAATAGCTGAATCAAATATCTATTCTCCCCTAAACAATTCGTTCACGATGAGGCTAGCAAATAGAAGAAAATATCCGCAATGAAAAAGACACAGCATCTTGGGGTACTTTTTTCTCTGGTGACATGTGTTTTTTTCAAATTTGAAAACATTTGTAGGCATCAAAATATTGCCAGCTATATAACATTGATACGCAGCGGCCCTTCTGTTGTGTTTCTGTTAATTAATAATACCATGTCATGGTATGCCATGTCGTGAACGACATGACAATCCGAGGGCCTGCAACCTCATTACCTACCATTAAAATGCAGTAGTCGTACCAGAAATTTAATACTGAGTAGCTGGTTGCATGACTATGCATTGTATCACTCATCAAGTACAAATTAAAATCCAAGATGGTATCACTCCGAACATAAAACACTGTTTCTTGATTACGCCTAAACTGACCACATCTGCACTTGAAAAAACCATAAGCACCCCAACAAACATTTGAAGCCTTTGGGAAAGCTGTTTCAGTCTTCATCCGGAATATATTTAATTTTCATACAAGCCATACTGCCTGCTCGCCTAATCTTCAAGAAATGTTCTGACCTGTTTCTTTGTCGATTTTTTCCCACCGAACGTAAGTCAAATAATAAAAAACGAAGAAAATGGACCAGGAGTACAAGAAGACATTCCAGTAAGACACTACTATATATATATATATATATATATATATATATATATATATATATATTTGTGTATCTTCGGAGCAGGTTTTCCTTAATACAGATTTCATTAAATATGACGGTAAATCGAGCTTTAGTTATCTTTTTTATGTGACAATTCGATAGTCCTTATAGTTTTCCTTTCACTGCGTTGTAGATCCTTTAAAACTTCTCCAAAAACCTCATTGCTTCGCAACGTTTCACTATTCCAGATAGCATCCTCGGGCATCATCAATACATATGACTTATCATCATACACTCATTATACCTTACATAAACGGCATTAACAATCCTAGCACTTCGCTTCGGGTCGGTTCATTGGTAAGACTGAGTTGAGGTATTTTATGGATTAGTTTGGCTTCACTAAAAGTTAAATTTAAAACTGCAAGGAAATACTTACTTTAAAAGGGCACTCCAGATCGCGAAAATTCATACCCTGGAATTCCTTTCAATGATTACTCAATACACCTACAAAAATTACACAGTTGGGACAAATCACATCACTATAAACAACGATCATCGTAAACGCAGGGGGAACTATCATATAGTGTCAGGTGGGAAACTAGATTCATCTGGATATTAATCTTGGGGTTAAAACCTCGGATGAACACAGCTTCTAGCGCTTGAAGTTTTCGCCTACTGTGCGCTAGGGCCACTACAGATGTTTGTTGGACGGCCTCATCCCTGGTGAGCTCAAGGTTGTGGGTTGTCCTCAGATGGTTGAGGAGGGCGCTTTGCTGCAGGTGGCACGTTATTCTTCTGGAGAGAGTCGTAGTAGTGTACCCGATGTAGCAGCAGTCCGCTCGGCGCGCACAGTCGCCATGTTTGCAATCGAACTGGTAAACTACATTGGTGGCTTTGAGATCTGAAGGGTCGTTAGATAAGTTGTTTTTCATTACAAGGCTTGATGTTCTCCGGTTCTTGTAGTAGATAGTCAGGTGTATTGAATCCTCAGCTTGTTTTGGGACAATGTCCTTCTTGATGATTGTTGTGATCGTTTTTTCATCCTTTTTGTACGCTGTGGAATTCGAGTTTTGGTAGAACAGTTGGTGTACGGTTCCTGATAAGGCTTCCTTCGTTGGTGGTTTATTACAAGTTTTGTTCATTTCTTTGGAGATCACGTATTCGATGTCATTTAAATCATAGTCATTGTTAATCGGGATACTCTTCACTCGATTCAACTCCTGGTGTACCAGCTCCCAGGAGGAGCAGTGTGTTAAAGCCCGGTGGATGTACGCTTTAATGACGCTTTGTTTGTAGCCCTTCGGGCATTCGCTACGTCCGTTTAGGCACTGGCCAGTGTTGGTCGGCTTCCGATACACTTTTGTTACAAACCTTGCCCCGGAGCCATCGATGTCAACATCTAGGAAAGGTACCCTGTTGTCAACGCTCTCTTCCGTGGTGAAACTGAGTGTTGACACTCTCCAGACGTTCTTTCAATGTGCTCAGCTGGGTGGTGTCTGTTATCTCGCAATATATGTCGTCAATGTACCTCACGTACGTAATGGAGGAAATTCGAGATTGCTGAGGACACGATGTTCTATCTGACACATGTAACTCTCGGCGAAAAGGACACCGAGAGGGGGAGCCCATAGCGACCCCGTCGTGTTGATAGTACAGGTGTCCCTCAGGACACCTGAAAGGTGCGCTCTTGGTGCATACTCCAAGCATTTGTTTGAGTATGCTTCTCGGGACACATGGAGGAGGTAGGTCTGCGTGGTTGAAAGAATAATCCACAATGATTTCGATCGTTTCATCAATAGGGACATTTGTGAAGAGGCTCTGAGCATCTAGTGAGGCGAGGATACCTTTCCTCTCACGCACTTTGAGCACTTCGATGAACTCTGACGGAGACTTCAAGGTGTACGTCGAGGGGATGTATGGGACAAATAGCTTGTTTAGTACCTTTGCCAGTTCATACGATGGTGTCGGGATCTGGGAGATAATTGGCCTGATGGGATTTCCGGGTTTATGAGTTTTTATGTTTCCATAAACATACCCAGGGTTGAAATCCCCTGTAATGGGTCGAAAAAAATGTATGTCCTGATGCTTTGTTCGCTGCTCCAATCAGTTTGTTTAGCTCTTTCTTTAGTTCGTCTGTCGGATTTCTAGTTATTTTCTTAAACTTCGAAGTGTCCTGAAGTGTTGCACGTACCTTTTGAAGATAATCTTCTTTGTCTAAAACCACAAACGTCTGGTGACTTGTCCGCCCGACGAATGATAATATCAGGATTATTCTTAAGCTCGTACGCTGCTTCACGTAATCTTGGGGTGAGAACAGAACTCTTTGTGCTCCCTTTTAGTTTTGAACTTTCACTTTGTAGCTGGCTTTGTATGTCTGGGTTAAACACAATATTATCCTTACTATGTAAATCACAGATCTGTTGATACAAAAGTTCTATTTCAGCTTTCTTTTCCAATTTTGTGCGCTTTGAATAATACTGACAGTTCAAACCTAAATTCAGGAAATCCTTCTGAGCTTCTGTAAGTTCAATACTGGACAGATTAAGGAAAGCATCTTCCTCAGTGTTAGAATCTAATTTCTCGCTGCGTAGCACAGACAGCTTCTTGTCGATGTTTGTCCGAGCTTTATGATCAAATTTTTTTGTTTGAATCATGCAATATTGCATCTGTTCTACGACGTAAAAGTTCTGGAATATCTAGATTATCATACCGCTCTATGGCGGCACTAAGCTCACCTTCGAGACTTTCTAGGACAGCGTTCTTCTTAGTTATTTCTTCTAGGATTAAGTTTGCGCGGAAATCCAACGTGATCTGGTTCTGCCGCACTGCTCGGTCATATAGTTTTACGTTTGTGTATCTTGGGAGCAGGTTTTCATTAAGCAAGTGGTCTTACTCTATTTTCTGCCCTCAATGAATATTCAGTCTGGAGCCAGTGTGCAAAGTATGTCATTTTCGATGAGATCTTGTCTGTGTGAGTGCTCTTGGAGACAGGAGCGAGTGGTACGAATTTTATCAACCTGATGCAAATTCGTGAGACTGGTGTGAGGAAGGTGACACTAAAAACCAAACATGTAATGGCTGAATAGTTATAAAGACACAGGGGGCGCCTTGTAAAAAGTCCTTCACTAACTACTTAATAAGGGAAGTAGCATTGCATCATGTGGGTAGGAATGAGTGTGTTTTTCTCACTGGTATATGGCAGATTGGTGTGAACTTTTGGTGGCTTGCGTTGCAAGAATTTTAGATGGCTTGTGCGACTCGTGTGGCCTGCTGGCATACTTTCCAGACTGGGTCTGGAGAATGTGGCTGGTTTCTTGAGGCATTTGGGGCAGCTCAAATCCTGCATATATCTGGAGGCATAAACTTGATTGCCAGGAAAAACTTTTGTTTCCAATTGGTGCACATTTCCTTTTTAGCACGTGGGGAGGCTGCTTATTAATAATTGCTATTGTCTCTGTTTTCCTTTCCATTGCTTTGTAGCAAACATGATATGTGTTATATACATTAACCATTGTGCAAAGTATGGCAGCTGGTCAGACGAGTCGCACCAGCCATCTAAAATTCTGGCACAAATTTGCACAGCCAGCCATCTAAAATTCACACCAATCTGCAGTACCTATACTAGGGAGAAAACACCTTCCCCTACCCACATGATACAATGTTACCTCTCATATCTGTTAGTTTTATAAGGCTTCCTTGTGTCTTTATAACCATTTGTCCATTATTTGTTTGGTCTTCAGTGTTACCTCCTTTGCACCAGTCTCAAATTCACACCAGGTTGATAAAACTTGCACCACTCATTCATGTCTCTAGGCGCACTAACCTTGACTAAGCCTTGTCAAAAGTGTCATACTTTGCACGCTGGTATATTCATGGTATATTGTAGCAAACAATGAAAAGTAATTCTGTTGCTTCCTTTGCTGCTGCCATTTTTGCGTAATGATTAATAACTTGAAATACAGTAAGGTGATGGATAGCATTCTTATGAAACATGTTAGCGCTAAGCCAAGTATATTTCCCTGGGTAGGTGAAAATATATTTAAAGCAAATATATAAACGTGTGAGGCCAACAGAACAGGGAGGCCGTCACGAACAGGGAGGCCAACAGTGTTGGCCTCCCTGTTCTGTACAGTATTGTGACATTTGCACACAGTGTCCTATTTTTGGTGCAGCTGAACAAGAATTGAAGTATTGGTCATATATTTATCGCGACGAACGGCTCAGTGGCTGAGACCGCGTTAGTGCGCAAACCATGCAAGAATACGTGTGGAAATTGACGCGCCACTACACAATACATGTGTACGGCGTTACGATTTCGCCTATCGTTTGTATACCGTCGATTCTCTGCTCACCTATATCATGAATAAATGTATGATTATGGATTGCGACATTTCATTTGGAAATGTCTACCGAGGTGGTGCTGAATTAAATAGTCTTTCCGGAAAAATTGCGCTCAATGTGATAGCAAAGCAGCTCCTTCGCTGCCGTGATAAACATAAATCACTGCATTGGTACATAGATTTTGTTTCAGGGTATTTACCTAAGCATTTTAACTCAAATTAGATCGTTTTCTGGCGAAGTTGTTAGATCTTCGAAAGAAAGTGCCTCCCACTTTTGTTGTGCTGCGCCCTGATTTAGCTTGACAAAGTTGAGAAAATGTCTGAAAATAAATATCCATTGGGAAATTTTCCGGCTGAACATATGGCTGGTAGGCAGTTAATGTTGAATTAGGAGACATTAAAATGGTAGTGAAACTTGCCCGCAAGGTCATTTTCATTTCCGCTGGGGGTCTAGGGGGTAAGGTGCTCCAACGACAGAACACTTGTGCCACAGCAACGACACGGCACCTAGAATGTATTCTCTCACCCCACCCTGGAGTGCAAGAATTGATGTCAGCACATGTGGTCAGGAAAGAAAGCGGAAACACTTCTTCCTTCCCTGAAAAGCTACACTGTCTCGATTCGAAATTCTACATTCGCCTATGCCTCCCCCAGGGCTGGGGGCTTCTCGGCCGGGGGGGGTCATGAATGGTTTAACACCGGCTCGGAAATACAAACCCTTTGGGAGACCCGAAACATCTTTGGTTTTTTCGCGCCGATAGCCTAGACCATATGGCGCCCATAAGAGACCCAAAAACCAGAGGGGTCCTGACCCCCCTGATCTCCACCCATGTCTCCCCTTCTCCATCCGATACACGAACTCTGCAGCACAACCCCTGGCCACCCTCGGCACTCATATATTCTGATCTAAATGCACCTTCTTCCCCCCACAATAGGAAACCTGGATCAGCCATTGCATGTTTCTGTTCATAGCACCATGGTCTCCACACTTGAAATACTAAAACTGGGTCCTCAGTGCCCCTAATTCACCAAACTGATCCCATTACAGCCTTCGGGGTATCGCTGGATAGATTTTCATCTCTAGTTGGGTTTTGAAGTGAGCCAACGGCAATTTGCATCAATCGTTATCAGCTGACTGCGGTTGCCCAGCTTCGCAGCCGACGGTCCCGGCCTGGGTAAAACTCAGCCCCCTCCAACAGCAAGCACAGACCACCGGATGTGACGTCACACCTCGTAGCATATAACATGCAAAAATTGAATAGTTGAATATCCAAATTCTTGCAAAAAGAGGCCCAGAATCGAAGATGAAATGCTTATTTATTGCATTTGGGATAAAATTGCTTACCGTGTATTTTCCCAAATTCGTAAGCGGGCAGTGCCATTAGCTGCAGTTTGACACACGGCCCAATGGTGAAGGAATCCCTCTTAAACGTACCTTTAAGTAAAGGTATTTTGGGTAAAACTGAGCTGAGGTATTTTATGGATTAGTTTGGCTTCACTTAAAGTTAAATTTAAAACTGCAAGGAAATACTTACTTTACAAGGGCACCCCAGATCGCGAAAATTCATGCCCTGGAAATTCCTTTCAATGATTACTCAAAACACCAACAAAACAATATATATATATATATTTACAAAATAAGCTTAATTAATTTAAGAGTAATTAATAATATGTATAAAATGAACGTCGGAAAAGGGGATAGGGGGCCTGGCCCCAAATTCTTGGCCACATATTTCCTAATCTGAGTCCAATTTGGAGAAAACCAGACATTTTATAAGCAGCCGCTGTGGAAGGCATCGAGGAGTCCAGATTCGAACAGTTTTTGGTCCCAACGTGAAAAGTGTGTTGTTAGCATCAGGTTGAAGTTTAGCTGGCCCCTCGTTTTTTGTCTGGCGGCAACACATATGTTTATATATATATATATATATATATATATATATATATATATATATATATATACAGGATGATGAGACGGATTGGTAAAACACATTGGTGATCAAGGCAGAAGAGCCGAAACGTAGGCATGTAAATTGTAACTTTTGTTAAAACTAAACCCTAATCAAAAAATCCCATTGTAAGCACCTGTTTCATATATATATATATATATATATATATATATATATATATATATATATATATATATATATATATATCTTCGTGTATGTGGAGTGCCTCGATAACTGCTAGTTTGCGTGTGTCACAGTTTTTAGGAGAGGTCACCAAAGGTCACAGTTTTTAATTTTCTGTGTCTATAACTTGGGAACGAAACAGGATACAATCTTAACCCTTGCCCCGGTGGGGGTGTTTGAACACCCCCGCAGTTTTTGCGGCGATACGAAAAAAACGATGGTGCTTTGCGCCACCGTATTTGGCACACTTAATCCTGGATCAATTCCGCAACTTTCCCTAAAATTTGAAGATTGGTTCATTTCAGGTCAGGTCACCAGTGCAGGTCAAGTGAACTCATCTCCAAAAATATTTAAGTTGGCATAAGTAGGAAATGAGTGAATCTATCAGATTGAAACATATACCACATAATGGGACCACTGATAGCTACAACATATAATCCAATTTTTTTCATATCTTTGACTTAAGATAAGGTACAAATCATGAGCTCTCCATTGGAAATACATGTGGTAAAACAGAAATTGGACTGTTTTGTGTAGATACAGCTGGGAATACCGTCATATTCGCCAAATCTTAGTATCCTCGACCACTTTCCAAGTTCATGTTGCGGTTTTTGACCCGTGACCTCTGAGGGGTCATCTGTGGCTACTAAAGCAGTTTTCAGACTTAGGTCAATAACTTTCCAGAAAATAAAGATACATCTTATATTTTGATACCATTACGTTTGGATTGCTATTTTGAGTCAATGAATACCTGAGGATGGACCTGAGGTCAGGTCATTTTTGTGTTTTGACGTAATATACTCATATTATACATCATTTGATTCGCCGTGACCTAAAGGTCATGCCGCAGTCTATCATTTACAGTCTTGGGTCAAGACGAACACATCTATGTGTTTTGTTTTGTTTTAGGTCTCATGATTTTCGAGTTACAAGGAATTTTATAAATTGGCCTAAATATGACCTGTTTTTGCCCACTATGACGTGACAGGTCAACAGATATGGTTCTGGTTCAAACTCGGACACAGAGTAGAAGACGGTAACGTGCTTTCAGCGCCGTTTTGTTTTGTTTTTTTGGTTTCCCTTCCGGTTCCCGGGATCGTAGGGAGTCAGATCGGACCCCCCAGGCGGGGTGTGTACGAAAAGAGCCCAGGCAGTTTTACTTAATGCCAAGCTCCAGGTCACAGGTCAAGGTCAAAGGTCCTTTTTCAAAGTTAAGCCCTCATTTCCCGCCCAAAGGCTCTTATAGCGCCAGTTATATTGTATATTATTGGGAATATGTCATATTGTTACGTCATAGGTCAGTGACTTCGAATGGCATTGACATCAAACCTTCTCAGAGAATTGTGAATTCCCGGCCCTTTTCCGCATAGTCACGGCATTTCTCAATAAGTCTTTAGCACGGTCCATATCTAACCTTTACGATTTCATTTGGCCTTGAAGGTAGTAACCTAGGTCAATAAAGTGTGGCTTTAATGTAGATCGCCATCGCTTCCTCATACCCTCGAACGGGCGATTTTTTTACCCTCCTGCTTTTATATATCTCAGAGGGAGACACTTTAAGACCCCTTCCTCTGCGAGTTGACGCCAGACCTTTCTCCACTGCGCGTGTTATTGGTTATTGTCATTCAACCTGTACAAAATCCCTGCCATCGGAGGTCAGTTCTATTGCGCACACAAAACTATATGGGCCCGCGCTGACCAATGCCGACTGCCAAACTATTCCCTTGGCAGATTTCTGGTTGTACACTGTAAAAAAGTTGAGCATCCAGAAGGTGCTAATCAGACAGCAAAAACTACCGATTTCGCTGCTAGTTTTAAGCCAATTTTCGAGGTGCTAAATGTTTTTGGTGCTAATTTATCGATTTAGCACCACCCTCATTTTCGTTAACATGGTGCTAATATTACGAATTTAGCACCTGAAGTGCTGAAATTTTAGCAGCTCTAGGATGCTAATCCAATTAACAGCGAGAGGAGCTGTAAAAAACTAGCACCAAGCTAGTTTTTAAGCAGCCTAGAAAAGTGTGAATAGCACCCAGATTTTTTAGCTTAAAAATAGGTCTTCTGAGGCGGAAAGTGCTAAAATGAACCATCTCAGCAGCACCACAGCGCACCAAAAATTCCAGATACACTAAAATGAGCCTTTAACCTTCGCCCGGGTGGGGGGTCTTTTTAGACCCCCCTCGGGTTTTTCCGAGGTGAGCAAAAAACGGCGGCGCGCACGCGCCAAACTTAGTCTGGCTGTTCCTTCATCTGTTTTACATCTTTCCTGAAAAATTCAGCTCAAAGTCATATCAGGTCAGGTCACCAGGCCAGGTGAAGTAACCTCACCTCAAAAAATGCTTAGAACCGCATAACTAAAAGAAGGGTTAATCTATCAAGTTCAAACTCATACCACATATTGGGCTCACCAGGATCTACAACATATGTTCCGGGATTTTTGATATTGGTGACTTAAGGTCATGAGCAGAGCATGACCTGCCCGTTGTAAATACATGGGGAAAATCACGAAATGAGCTTTTCTCAGTAAGTATAGATGGAATCAACTTCAAACATCGGTTACGACTTGCTTTTAGCCCATTTCTGAAGTTGATGCTAAAATTTTTGACTTATGACCTTTAAAGGGTCACCTGAGGTCAAATAAGCAATTTTTGGTGTTTTACTCTATAAATTTTAACTAAAATAAGATAGAACTTTTATTTTGTCACCAAACTGTTTGTATAGTCACTGCAAGTCAAATGATATACATCATGACTATACCAGGTCAAGTTGGGTCAGACCGCTGACCTGGGTCAGGTCAAATTCTTAAATTTGACCTGGCATAGCAATATCATATATCATTCGATTCGTATTGACGAGAGGATTGCAATGGTGCATAAACTATGACTTTATCTTGTTTTGTTTGGGAGCTATTAGCGAAAAAGTAAACGCCCTTATGCATGGGTGGCTATGGATATTCCCAAGAATATGCCCAATATTCAGTGACCTGTAGCTCCCTAGGCTTTGACCTGACACGAAAATGAATGCCACTGCAATGAAAGCACATCTCAAGAGCTTTCGAATGGTGTTAGAAAAATGTTTCTAGCTATCATAGTTTCTGATACATATGAGGTTTTCTTAGTACACCTCATATTAGCGATTTTGACCTCTTTTGACCTCTGGTGACCTTGATATTGACCTGACAAGAAAAATGACTGAAGTATTTTCGATATCATTTTCGAAGAGCTCTCGATTGCCGTTTTGCACTTTTTTCTAGCTCTCTTAGTTTTTTAGATCGTGGGGGTCATTTTTAGCCCCCACCAGGGCGAAGGTGGCTAGTACCCGCAACCGGGGCAAGGGTTAAAGAGCGAATGCATCCATTTTAAGCGCGAAATTCATGTTTAGTTGTTGTCAGCATCAAGTTAAAAATTGGCTGGCCCGCTCTTTTTGCCGGTGGCGACGCACCTGCGTTAGGTCATCCCACGGGTCAACATCTAACCCCTTTGCCAATATCAGCCCCCACCCGCTTTAGTCCAGGGTTGTTCTGTGTGTTTGTAAAAACAATTGGTAAACAAAATAATAGCGTGGATTATGCGCAGGATGAAAAGGCTCGTGGACAAAATACGGGATATGATATTAAGATACCCTAGAAAATGTACTTAAAAGGCGGAGTAGCACTGGAAAGGTTGACATGACGATTTTAATAAAAATGATCTTTATCTGCCTCCTCCGTAACTTACGCGACAGCCCAGACGTCAAAATCAGCGAGTCAATGCAAATTCCACAACACAGACCCACCATGAGCAAAGCAGGAAGCTTGTGGCTCATTACAAAATATATCGCATAAATATGGCTCCAGTCCTCATAGCTATTGTTTATATCTATTATTTACCATCACATTTAAGACTAACACTGGACCCCCTCCCCTCACTCCCAATCTCCCCCGTGAAATGATATGTTCATTGTTGAGGAAGTGTTGCAGTGCGAGAAGACCGTAAACATCAAATGGACGTGCAATATTTTAAAAATATGTGCTGTGTTTTTAGTGTTTATGCTTAGTCGTGATCATGACATGAGGTGAAACTGTCGTCTTTTATAGCTTTAATTTCTAAAAAAGTCTAACATATAATTTTTGGCAGATTATGATCATTTTTATCACAATTACCCCAGAAAAATTCAAACACTAACTCCCAGAACACCAGCTCCTTTGTCAGGCAACGTATATCTCTAAGGCTTCAAATCGGGTTAAGTGCCAAAAATGCATCTAATTACCAACGTCAGGTATGTACATACATACAAGAGGGACACCTCGGAGGAACGGGTTAATGCAGAAATTTAGTAACAGTACGGCAAATAAATGTTCCACCCCCAACGTCATAGGCACAGGTTCCGAGGGCAGGGGGCATTGGCCCCAATCTTTGGATTGGGGCGCAGTGCACCCCTCCCCAACTTTAAGCCGATTTTTGACATTTTCCGTTAACAAATTGTGATAGGTACATAGGCGTAAGAAGAGGGAGCAGGGGCCATCGCCCCATCAAATATTGGGCTAAAAATTCCTGATCTCATCTGAAATGGGAGGAAGTCGGACATTTTTATAAACAGCCGGTATGGAAAACAACGAGGAATCCAAATCCAAAAGTTTTTAGCCCTGGCATGGGAAGTTTCTTGTCAGCTTCAGGTTGAAGTTTGGCTACCCCCCCATCATATTCTGGAGGTTCCTACGCCTGTGGGTAGGTAGAATCATGTTCACCGCCACCAGCGCTGACGACTTTTGCCCTCTCGACATAAAACAATATATATATATATATATATATATATATATATATATATATATATATATTTTTTTTTTGGGTATATATACGCCTATGCCTAACTTTCCAGGCTCTCTGGAAATAGGTGTCTACATGACAAGGAAATAGACTTTCAATAATATTATTGCAAGTGGTGGATGCCGAGGGGCAAAATAAACATTCCCTCCCATCCACTCGATTTGGTTTATTTTCTTCTTAAATCATATTTGTCCACAATTTTGGATCCCTTGACCTCCCCCAAACCATCCACTTACCTATCGGGGGAGCTTAATAATTGGGCGATGAGAGCATTCTTCGCTGCGAGATACCTTAAGGCTGTGTTATTTCAGACATCGAGGCAAAATTAACCTGTGTTCATATCTGCGATGAAACTCGATAAATGTATATCCAGTATGTTCACTTACCTGAAGACTTTGGTCTTCGCGGGCTTTCGCCCATGCGCGCAATGACTATTATTGACAGACCAACACTTGGTGAAAGATGGCGGTTGACTGACCGCGAGGACGCGGCGCGTGAACGTGCCATGGTAAATTTAGCACCAATTAGTACTAAAAGTTCCCGCCAAAATCAATTAAGATGCTCAGACACAGCACTTTAAGACTATTCAAGCCGGAAATGCAGCGCGCGCGCACTCGGTTGCGCGCGTTTTTTTCAGGGGAATCGGAAAGATGCTAGAAAAGCATACCTTGTGGGTGACCAGGTGCTGAAAAACAGCAACACGCTAGCACATAATTATATCAGAGAAGCTAATTTGTAAAAATAAAGCTGCAGATGTTATATTCAAGCACCATCTGGCTCTTTAGCTCCCATTTATGCTGCTAAGTGCATGCTATAGCACGCATTTAGCATATGGTGGTGCTCAACCTTTTTTACAGTGTAGCACTGCTGGCGTGTCTAACATGGACTCACCTTGTTCTCTTGCCTGTGTCATCAATCTGACCCCAGAGCTGGGTTATGTCCAGAAACTTCAATTTTGGCACGTGCCTTTGGCGGATGATGCCGGTGACGAAGGCATCGTCCACCCAGAAGAAGGGTTCTTCCCGGGCGGCAGTCACGAGAGCAGCGGCGGCGTCCTGTGTGATTAGGTACATTCCGCCGGACATGTAGGCCGGGTATTTGTCCTCAGAGAACTCGTCCTTTGACACATACCACTTGTTGTTTGTTTTCCGGATCGGTCCAGTTCCATTCATCACCATCCCAATTGCAGTCATGCTGGAGGGCGCAGAGGTCAGTCGGTCTCGTAGTCGGAATACATCAAGAGCGATGTCATGGTCCACTTTTAGGATGTAAGGAGCTTGTGGACAGTAGGCACTGGCCCAGTGCAACCCCATTAGATGCTTGTAGGTGAGATTGCGGTAGGTATCCTGGAAGCTTCCCGACACGAGGTCGCCGTGCTCGTGGTTCTCGGCCTGCAGCGCGGCCAACCTCTTGTCATATTCGTTCTTGTCCGTGGGAAGTGGGAGCTGAGCCAGCAGGAAGACACGCCGGATCCTCAGCTCCTCCAGCGTCGCCTGGGGCAGTGCCGACCGGATCGCGGCGCGGAACGATGGGTGCCGACTGTTGGATGTGACAACCATGACGATGTCGACGACGGCGTCACCACACACGTCGTTGTTGATGGTGAAGGTGAAGTTGTCAAGGTTGTTGAGCCGAAATCCTTCTGGGTATAGTGGTGGCTTGACTATGGAAGATCTAACAGCAGTGGTTGAAGTTGTCTTATCGTTGTTGTTGTAAACCTTCGTAGTCCTATTCCCCTTGTATAATGTACTGGGGTCCAAAGTAAGTACCTTTCGTCGAATCGCCCCTAGCCATGCATCAAGTCTTCTGCCGTTGTTTGGCGGTGGCTGCATTTTGCTCAATTGCCCGATGGCTAAAATAATGCAGCATGACATTACACCCAGTGCTGAGAGACGACGATAATTGAGTTTGGACGCCTTGAACATTATCTAGACTGAAGGGTCGTTATCAAGATATTACCGATTTCTCGATATAGATCGACTATGTGACCTTCCGTAAGACTGGCTTTTCAAGTTTCGGTTTCCGCACTCAAAACGCTCTTTACTGACTGAAGCGAGATGTTCGTAAGTCACTAGCGCCTCTTCCTTTCCTTTTGCTGAAATTATCACGCTTCTGATTTCGCTGATGAGTTGAAGTCACTTGCAGTGAGGGCATAAGCCTGTAAGTAAAGGTGATGGGCATTAATTCTATGTCGGTCCCTAGTTAAAGCAAAACGATGAACATCAAGTTAAAGCCCCAGTTAACACCCGCACTGGAGAGGTGTCTGGCACTAACGCACACTGGAGGGGGCCTGGTAAGGCCCCTAAGATTTCAGAAACGTAGAAGCGTAGAAAATCGCCGCTTGGGGGTGGGTGAGGGCTATAATGCTCTAAGTCATTGCCCGTTTTCATTGACCTAGGTCGATATTTTCAAGGTCAAGCGAGGTCTTAAGAGCCAAATTTTGGCCATGCTGGGGACCTTTCGGGAAATGACGTGATTATGCGGGAAATTGACGGGAATAAGCTAAAGGCAGACCAGGTTCATTGAGGGAAGGTTGCAAAGAATTGTTCCTACAGTTATAATTTCATCACCATGAGTCAAGGCCATTCAAGGTCATTGACCTTTGAGGTCACAATATGTATATTACCCACAATGCATAGTATAACTAACAATATAGAAACTGTTTTCGGGAAATGATTAGGATTGACCTTTACCCATGACATTTGACCTTGACCTTTACATTGAGTTTTCTGAGCTATGATGCCATGGCATAATATACGTCAGACCCGGTAACGCCTTTTGACCGGAAGCACTGGGGTAAATGACCTTGAAATTGCTTATGTGACCTTTACCAATGACCTTTGACCTTGAACTTGGCCCTTGACCTTGAACTTGACCTTTATTTGAGGTGACCTTAACCTATCATCGGAGTTATATGGCGTTATGACGTCACCACTCGGTCTCCAATGCAAACCAACTGGTCCGACCGCGCGATTTTGGCGATCTCAAAATGCAGATCTGACTTTGAAAGCCTATAAGTAAAGAAATACCCAATTTTCAAAACTTGTTCACCAATCGACGCGCCGTTAAATTCTCTCAAAGTTGGTGAAGTATCGTGTTTTGGCCATGAGCGGTTCTTCGGTCACCTTGAAAAAATAGGGGGGCCTCAGCGACCCACCTCACCTATTTTTCTTAAGTGGCCGGAGAACCATTCGCAAAAGGACGCTACTTGGCCACCTTTGAGAGAACTCAACGGCGTAACGCCGTGTTGATTGTTGAGAGGATGTTAAAAATTGGTCAAAGTTGTTTGCTTATAGACTTTCAGAATCAAAGTTTATATTTTGAGATCACCGCAGTCGCAAGGTCGAAAGATGGAGACCCACTGATGACGTTATGCGTCATATAAACAATATTTTATGTCAATGTCATCCCAAATGAAGGTCAAGGTCAAAGGTCACAAGTTAAGGCCACTCCAGCATTCTTTATGTTATTGGCCCCAGTCAGGGTGGCACGGTCACGTGACATCAAAACAATTTCATGCCAGCTGATGATTGAACCTCGTATTCCGGAGATACTCAAATGGGACAAGTAAAGAGCGTAAACGTCAAGTAAATGATGCAGTTCGATGTAATTTTAGCAATGCCACCAGCGGAGACTATTCTGGGGCACTGAATTTTCACCGCCGCTTGATTAAAAATTGGAAAGGTAATAGAAAAGTAGTATTTGCATAGAAATAACATGCGAAACGGTGGGAAAGATATATACTCCGACGGTTTTCTACCATACTAAGCGACGGCGGAACGTCCAAATTTAAGGGGGGCGCGCCATGAGCTATTCAACCTATAGGCGGATGCAGAGAGCAAGGGGGGCACGTGCCCCCGATCGACTTTCGGCGCCCCCTGAAATGGTCACGGCCCCCCCACTGAAAGGTCGATGACGCCCCCCTGAAATGTCGCTTCCCCCAGGATGCGAAAATCGGCGCCCACCGATATAATTTTGCGCCCATTTGATAGGTTTTGCCGGTCAAAAATGGCGCCCCCTGGACCGGACAGCGCCCACCCGGGAAGGTGCCTCCCTCCCGATCGGCAATCCTGGATCCGCCCATGTTTGAACCCATTTCTTTCCAGTCAACGCCATTGGGTTACTGTTAAAATTGATTTAAGGGAGGGCACCGTGCCACGGTGCCCCCCCCAGTTCCGCCGCCAGTGACCATACTCTCATCTTAAAATCGGGCAAAAGTAAAAAATATCCGGAGCAGCGACGGATCAAACTTCCAAGGGGAGGAGAGTGTATAGAAAATTACCCACCCCTCCCCACTCCTATTGGCAGACGCAGAGGGACTTAGGCGGATTCAGGGGTGTGGGAAGCGACGGTTCAGGGGACGCCATTGGCATTCCAAAGCAATGCCGTGACCATTTTAGGGGGCGACGAGGGTCGATGGGGGCACTCGCCCCTGGATCCGCGTACGGAGGGGGCAGGGGCCATGCCCCCAAATGGCAAAATTTTTACCGATCTTTTAATAATACTGTTTTCACTATTTCTCCTGCGTTGCCCCCCCCAACGGCACTCGTGCGTCCGCCACTGCCCACCCCCACCTACACATATGAAGCTCGATCGTCGATGACGGGCGCCGCAAAATGTGACACTGCGGTGCAGAGGCGGGGGCGTCGCCACGGAATTTTTACCGGTGGGGACGGACCATGACTGGGGACGACCAGAGGCGGGGAGGAGGGGCGCTGGGGCGCAAAATTTGGAGCGAATAGGCTGTCTCTGAAAACGATACTGGCAATACACTTCACCAACAAATTTAGCGAGTTGGGTTGCAAAATTCCACGCAATTAACGAAGGCAAGCGCAAGTAATAAGAGAATCCAAATAAAAACCTAGGACGAGTCACAAAGTTTTTGCGGGACCGTCCCCCTCTGATCCACGAGTAGGGGGACGCGTCTCCTCATCCCCCCGCTTTCGACGTCCATGAGTACGTAGGCAGTCCAAATCTTGACGGAGGTTGAGAGGCCATGATCTCCTCAAATGGCTATATTCTAGCCGATTTACAAAACACCATGCTTGCGGAAATTTATCGCGGAACATCCTTCTCAAACGTGTTGTTCTTGTGCCTAAAAAATGGCTTTAGATATGGGCATAGACAATGGACGGATTCAGAGGGTGAGGGAGCACTTGTTGGCCGATCTATACGAAGCTTCCTGAAATGCCCATTATACCACTATGAAAGGTCAATGGCGCTCCAATGGCGGAATGGCGAATCCAATGGCGGGGAGCCGGCGCGACATAAGAAAATATAAAAAATTTGGCAGTGCAAAATGACTCCACCGTAAACGTGCAATTATATTGGTAGGCCACTGTTCTACCATGCGTATAACTCAAAGTCACTTTGCCAGCCTAGATGACAGATCTAGAGGAGTTGGTTGCTGAGCAGGGCCAAATGACAAGAACAGTGAAGAGTTCCATTGTAGTTATCAAAAGAAGGTATTCAAAAGTTTTGCAAGCTAAGTCCCGTATGGCACCAATAGATGTTCTGTGGGACACAGTATTAATAAAAAGACTCAACTAATATAAAAAGGCATGGGATAAATGTTCACCCCGTTAGTACAACTCGTAGCATATTCAATATCTCATTGGTATTTATTTTGAACATTGCTTGCAAACACAGATACAAGAATCCCACATTGATTGACAAATCCAGCTATCAATTGAACTCCGGCTATACGCCATCATATCAGAGGGAGCACTGGTAGCACCAGCGCCTGGATGACAGCTTTGCTGCACGCGAGCTAGGCCGGCGCTGCTGCTCGCCGCCGAAGGGTTTCGCAAGTTCAAGCTGCCTGAGCCGCGCGCTGCTGCTCGCGACCGAAGAGGTTTCGCATGTCCAGGTTACCTCAGTCGCGCTGGAAAAGAACACAATACAACACGATTACAATGGGTACCAAATGGGCGATAATTAATCTTGGTTCGTGCGCCCGAAAACCCAAATAACTAACAATGGGTATTAATGAGGTATCACAAATAATCAAATCATTTTTTTGAATAAGGCTTTTGAAGCCTGTCTAAACAAATTAATGAAACGGCTATTAGTGCCCCACCAGCTGACGGCACTTGAATTCTTATGAAGCCAGGCATCAAATTCTTACCACCCCCGGCACGGTGCCCCCCACCATCCGCGATCCTGGATCCGCCTATGACGGGAATATCAGTGAAGGGCTGGTCTGCAGAATGTGGCAGGAAACTGCACAATATGCTTGGGGTAGCTCAAATCCTACCCCAATTCCAGGCAGAAATTCAGCAGCTGGGCCAGAATCCTCTTCACATTGAAGCAGAAATTTTCTTTTTCGTCCATTTTACCTGTTTTACTATCTTATTGACACCTTTATGACTTTTAATAAGGGTCAGCACTGTCCAAGCTGTCACACTCAGCTCCAATATTGTTGTACCTACCACAAAGAATGACAAAAGTTGCCCCAAACCAGTAATTCTACCCAAAGGCTGCACCAATGAGATCTTGTGTAAATCTGCCAAATTCTACATGCTGAATCAAGAGGCAGTCAGTCAGTATTGATAAGAGGACACCATGCAGTAAGGAAGCCAGTCAGCAAAGTATGGCAGCATCCCAAAGAAGTTGCACCAGCTATTGAGAATATCGTACCACCTCTCACCTAAAATTTGAACCAAAATGGGCATAAAAAACACACTGACCTCTACTTATTTCCAAACAATGTATTTGGCTGGTACTCCAACCACACAACTGGTACTATATCCCCAGCAGCCCTAGGGCATGAATGCCCTGAATTCTTGTTCAACTTAAAACAACAATATGGTATTTTATATTCTTTTCGTCCACTTTCTATACACTGCAACTTCTATGTGGCTTCGGTATTGGCAACCGCCACTCTCATTTATACACTCTCAGTATTGGTAAATGCTGGTCACCATTTCATTTGCTCCAAAATTTTCTTTGCTTGAACCAGTCTTGGGGTACACTTTACACCAAAAACTGGTCAGAATTATCATACTTTGCAGACTGGCGAGGAAAGCCACCCGACTTCCACTGCCCCATAGCCAAATTTGACGAGTGTAAAATCATTTTGCGGCATATTTCTTACCTAGTTGGCTGGCTCCTTTGGGACCCTGAAGAATAGCAGACCACGATCCTTTTCCTTGGTCTTAGTACATCCAGGCATTGAGCATGAGCACACGTCTGTGCCTGATATGATCCATAGGCACCGGTGATCACAGCGCTTAGTATCACACTAAAGAAGTTGGCACTATAGGTAGGTTTTTTAAAAATGTAACAGTTTTCCGTCCATACACAAACAGACAATCAATCCCAGCGTCTCAAAGTTATTATCTCAAAATAAAACACACTGGTAGATATGAGAAGAACGGTATATGAACGCAGTTTGTAAATTGTCTTTTTCACGCCAAGTTGTACGCCAAAAAGTCCCTATCTCTTCAACACACCGCCAGCTCCATAGACAATACACACCGCCAGCTCGGGACCTGGCGGCAATCAGTTGACAATAAAACTTACTGAAACTCTTTTTGTGTCTACAAAATAAGATAAATAAATATAATAAAATATTATATTTGCCTGTAACTCCCGTAGTAGGTATATGTATTGATAGAAACTTTCTGGCTCAGCAGCCACCCTATGGTTTTCCAGCAGTCAGCTATCCTGTGCCAGCTGTAAAAATTGCTGTCATTGGCCATGGCTGAGCGGCCCGCTCCGTTTTACCTTTACTCTATTGCCTTGGCCCCAGTGCTTCCGGTCAAATGGCGTTACCCAGTATGACGTACATGTATTATGCTATGACGTCATAGTTACCATGTGCAGTGGAGGGGTCTTTAACCCTCGCCCCACCGGGGCCATCGATACCCCTAAGGTTTTTCCGGGATAGCAGAAAAACAAAGAGGCGCAGCACCGCAGTTGAGGACTCTACCTCTCACTGCATCATTTTTCCACCATCACTGAAATTTTTACCCCGGGTCACCCAAGGTCAGGTCACCAGACGAGGTCAACCAAGGTCACCTCACTTCAACTTTAGAGCTCTGTAAGAGCTACATTTCAAAGTTGATCAATTTGAAACTTCCTACACTTTATGGACCCTCCAGGGTCTACAAGGTGTATATCCGGGATTTTTCGATTTTGTGCCCTGAGGTCAGGTCACGAGGTGACCTCTCCCATTGAAAAAGCATGGGGAAAAGCTGTCTTATGATCTAAAAGTCACAAAAGCGATTGAAAATGCTCAGCTTGATCAGAAAAGCGTTCTCGGACACCCTTTCACGGATTCCAGGACCATATTTTCCCTTTGACCTCTCCAAGGTCATCCAAGGTCACCAGGGGTCAACAACAGTATTTTGACAATAACTTTTGACCTAATCAAGCTAGAGCGCTGAAACAAACACCATCATGTTTGTCTTGTCACTGGCTTTTATTTGATATACGACAAGATCACTTTCTGACCTTTCGTGACCTCAGGTCATCTTAGGTCACGAGGTGACCTCTGGAGGTCAAACCACTGGCGGGAGATCTTTACGTTTCACATAGCGGAGAAAGGACTGACAATTTCCTATCAAATGTACTTTACCAGACCTCAATAGCTCTAATGGCATAAGAGTTATGCCCGGTTTGCTTAAGCATTGCATATTTGAGTGAAAATATTCGATTTTGACCTAATTTGACCTCTGGAGGTCAAACCATTGACCTGAGCACTAAAACATGTGAAGTAGTTTATTACTGAATTCACGCGAGCCTTCTATTGCACTTGCAGATTTGCGCTAACGCCCATATTTTCGGAGTTAGAGAAGGGCCATCGATGGCCCCCGGTGGGGCGAAGGTGGCGCTGGACCCCCGGTGGGGCGCGGGTGAAGTGCCCCTCACCGATTTTCAACGCTGGCCGGAGAACCAGTGGGTGCAAGAAACACCACTTGACCACATTTGAGAGGTTCTGAGCGCGCCGACTGGTGAATTTTTTTTCTAAATCAGCTATTAATTGCTATGACTTATAGGCTTTCAAAATCAGACCTATATTTTGAGACTGTCGCAATCGCGCGGTGGCACCAGTTCACCTGCACTGTAGACCCAGTGGTGACGTCATAATGCCATATAATCAGATTATATGTCAAAGTCAGCCCACATGAATGTCAGGGTCAAAAGTCAAAGATCAAGGTCATTGGCCTTAGTATTCCGGTCAGATGACATTATTGAGTATGACGTTTGTTTGTCATAAATTCATACTTAAGACTACTAAAGGTCAAGGTCAAGGTCACAAGTCAAGTTCAAAGGTTTGTTTCAAGGTCGAAGCCTCATTTTCCGGCCAAAGACTGCTGTGGTGTCAGTTATATTGTACATTATTGGGAATATGTTATATTGTTCCGTCAGAGGTCATTGAAATTGAATGGCCTTGATCTGAAATCTTAAGGGAACATTTTATGGTACCTTCCGTCTATGAACTTAGTCCACTTTTAGTGCATTCCCGTCTTTTTCTTTTCCTAACAGGTCTCCAGCACGGTCCAGATTGGACCTTAACAACCTCACTTGACCTAGAAGGTATTGACCTAGGTCAATAAAACTTTGCCACAAGGCATACCACCATTGTCTCCACACACCCTCCAACGGACGTTTTTCCAACTCTCTTTATTCTGAGATCTCAGGGGGAGGGGCCACTTTAGGACACCTCTCCAATGAGGTCCCTCCACTGTGACGCCAGATACCTCTCCACTACGTGCATTAAGATAAATCAATGTAAATTTCAAGGTCACAGATCAAGTTCAAATGTTATGAATCAAGGTCAATCCTAATTTCCAGCCCAACAGTTGCTATGGTGCTAGTCAGAGTGCAATTATAGTGAATATATCATATTGTAACGTTTAGGCCAATGACCTTGGATGACCTTGACTCTAAAATTTTGGTAAACAATTGTTTGGGACCTTTTACAATGACCTTGGACCACTTTGACTACATCCCGAGCTTTTCTGCGCTTAATCACGGCATTTCGCAATGAGTCCCCAGCACGGCCAATATTTGACATTTATGATTTCATTTCACCTTGAAGATATTGACCTAGGTCAAGGAAAGTCGGTTATAAGGTGGATCACCATAGTCTGCACGCAATCCTCAACCGGCGTTTTTCTAAGCCTCTTAGTTTCCGGGATCTCAGGGGGCCTACCAGGCCCCGTCCACCCCTACCCCCTCCAGTGCCTGTTAGTGCCAACCCCATCTCCAGTGCGGGTGTTAAAGCAAAGGGGTGAAAATTGGAAACAGGGCAGACTTCTAATTAGCTGAACAGCTCTATTTATGCATAAGATTTGGCCTTTTTCAAACCTTCTATGTTTTTATTTATTGGTATTTTTCGAAGCAGCTTACGAAAACGCAAGTACACAACACACACAAAAACGCACAGAGAAGCCCACGGAGGGAGTCAGTAAGCAAAGAAACCGATTTCTTTAAATCGATTTAAAAAGTGACGTAGACCTAGTCTCCATGGCCAAATTACGATCCGTATCGGACTGCCAATCCACTTTATCAAGGGCTATTTCCCCAGCACTACAGCGCAGTCTGTGCGTAAGTGTTGGTGGAATAGCACCCTAAGTAGTCAGTGACTGCATTATTATCCTGATCACTCCCATCCGGATTGTATCTTTCCCATGGAAACCAAGTCAATATGACATCAGAGCTTTGAAGAGCCAAATCCTTGTGATCAATGGCCAGATATATCCACAGAGTAGCAGGCAAATGCACCTAAAACCACGCACCGATCATGTTTTGCCGCACACACCAGTTAGTGGACTGACGATACACGAACCGACAGCAGATCGGTATGGCGCTATCATATGTTTGCGAGTGTCGTCAATGGCTTGACACAAGTGCATATGGCGGAGTCTTATCGCTTCTTTTTCACTGGGCTTTGTTCGGCGCTGATGCACAGCTGCCGCCGCTACTGCGCCAGCAATAATTCGGCCGCTTGTTGGCACGTCACTGCAGCTAACGCTTTTATGCAGTCACGTCTGCGGGAGTTTGACGTACACAGCCGACTATGCCATTCCTCTGCCGACGGCAGGACTGGCGGGTCACAGGTCAGCCAATAGGCGGCTGCGTCGGAGTGTGACCCGGCAGGGGACATGGTGTGTTTCTCCCGGCCGGTGTATGTCAGTGTTCGGCCGACTGGGCCGTGTGTCAGAGTCAGCTTATCAACAGAATACACTTCCTGAAAAGCGCTCACTTTTTAGAGACTTGAACAACGTCCAAGTCATGATTTGCTCAGCTTGAGTCGTTACAATTTCACATCGCGTTTCTGCCCTTTTAGCTTAGATCTGGAAGAGTGCCATGTCATCCAATGCTCCTCTTGAACCCTGTCAGGTTCAAGAGGGGGAAAATTTGTTGGTGTTTGAGAAAAAATGGTGTCACTGGTCAGGTCAAACATGTATAAATGGTGAATTGTTCCAAATTGGGGCAGTATGTCTTGCAAAGTTTCCTGATTTCTGGTCAAAATATGTTCTGGGTTCATACCAAATTCCGCACAGAATGGCACCAGCAGGTGCGGTAGGCCTCCATGGCAAGATAATTCAGGGCGCAATCTGACCCTTAATGGGAGCGTAAACTTCTCATATTGGTTCCAGAGAAGTTGTATGGATTCATTTGGTTTGCCATAGGTAAGATAAAAACGGTATTCTGATCTCAGTGCCTAGAACAAATCGGAATTCTCATATTTTGCAAAACATACGGTCGGTATTGGGTGCTTTCTACCTACAACCAACATGCCCAGCGGTTTCTTGTGAAGCTGCAATGTTTTCGGTGTTGGATACCTGAGGCCTTGCTTTTTGCAGCCGAACGCTGTTAAACTTGTCCATTTTTCATCGAATAAAATGACGTCTCTGGCAACTAAACTTGGCAGGAGGTCAGCAAAAGCCCCGCTCACGGTCATTATTCAGCGATGTAGTTCCATAAGAAATGGTCGTCTTTTGGAAAGGTGTTTAAAAATCTGCATCCATAGGCGGGATTAATGAAAGTCAAGATTTCTAACCAATTACACCAGTTCTCTTTGCCTCCTTGAATAACATCATGGACTATCTTAATGAGGTCGTGAAAAGCTTATGGTCTGCAGCACTGGCACATTATTCTTCATTCTAGATTGTTTTTTAATTCCCCCACAGATTTTGCGTTTTTTCTGCGTATCCCAGTGAAAAAGATACAGTTCACTGTATTAAAACTGTCATAATTGTAATAAAACCATAAATATAACGTCAATGACAACATTTAATTTAAAAAGTCAGCATAGCACAAAATTTGTTATCCACACCATTCCCTCCGACTTCAGCATGTACCACTTCATTCCTCCCAGGAAACGAGTGTAACATGTTCAGCCCTATCCTCCTTTCCATCCCATTATATATTTTTTCAACGAAATAGCCAGAGATAAGTTCCCTGTACTCATGTATGCCTAATGAAACCTGAAAAATTCATCTCAATCCCGTTCCTTCATTCCCATCACATTTCCCATGTCATGCAAACCCCCATCAACTAATGATTTGCATTTGGTGGGGACACCTATCAGCACTTGACGGGTAGATAGACTCATTTGACACAAAATCAAGCGACATACCTACATATGCTTAAAATTTCGTGTTTGAAAGTAAAATATCTGAGTGAACAAAGACCCGCAGCCGTTAGATCACTCAGGAGCTGTTGTAGATGTCCCAGTGCCTTAAACATTGCAAACGCACAATGTGTGCGCAAAAAGATTAGAATGCCGAACACTAACCTACGTAGGATAGGAAGTGGAGGCCCGCCTCCGCTGGTGTTACGCCAAACGTAGCTCCGCACGGAAGGAGATCCAAATACCGCATAGGCGAACATAAGTTGTTTGTTTACAATCTATAGTAAGCTTATACATGGGGCTATTCAGAAAAACTATAATTGCTGGCCTGAGCTCAAATTTTGAGCTGATTCCTCATGACCTCTTGGCCTTTCATTCGAATTGAAAGAAAAAACAGAGTCATATTCTTATTTTGTATACTTCTATTGTGAAACCTTGCTGGGGTGCACGTAACGCATCCGTAATATATGTTTTGTTATACAAACTCTTAGTTAGGTTAATGAGGTCACTAATAGGTCATGTCGCTGGTGTTTCGGTAGAGTTAGGTCAGTTACAGTTGGGTCATTCCACCATAAATCGACCAAGGCATAAAACCCTTCTATTTTTAATTTCCTCCAAAATTGGTATATGGGGACACACAAGGGCGTAGAATCCACCAATGGCACCCACAAAATTATTTAAAATTGGTTTGAGAGAAATGGCCTCCGGCAATATCTGAAGGTCATTATACAGGTATTGATTAGAATGCCTATAGCTCCAAATGTTTACAAGTGATTTCTAAAAAATGTATAGTTTTAGGATGTAAATTTTACGGGCAACATTTTGGCTATTTTCAATTTTGAAATTTAAACAAAAAATGTTTGGTGACCTCATGACCTAGTTTTATAACGGTGACCTTGACCCGTAGTACAGTGAAATTCAAAAATTCTCTTGAAAGCGTTTTTACATATGGTAATAGTCTTTCATATCAAATAAAGAAAAAAATGGCTTTCGAAATGCATATACTACTTTTAGCTTCTATATATATATATATATATATATATATATATATATATATATATATATATATATATTTGTGTAGTTTGGCAGGATGTTTTCATTTTGGCACTGACCGTTGAATAATATTGCACTTTTTGCTTTTGCGATCTTCTTGTTGGTATTTTCGATCGATCGGATTGTCTTTTTGTTTTCGTGTTTAGGTCAAATATAAGATTTCCCAGGGGCATTTATGGTGGATATATTATTGCTTAACGTTTCGGATTATCTAATAAATCCATTATCAAAAGCATACATACACACATGACTCACATAAAATCAAACAGTTAACGATTGCATCGAGATAAAATCAGATCGAGCCGTTCGGGAAAGGTCATTGCAGTACATTTTTAAAATCGCTACACGTCTCTTGAAAAATAGATCACACTTTGTTACATCACATGGTTCATATTACACTTTTCATTGCGCGGAATATAAATACTATTTAGCGTGTACCTACGTAAGTCAATTTCCAATTGCCGTGCTCCACAGGGTAAGTGTATTTTGTGAGTGCAGTTGTTTGTTAAGAGTTGGTGTGTGTTCGCGGATGTAAAGGGCTTCAGTGATCATGAGTTGGGTGCGGCTGGAGCATGTTTTCAGGACTGTTGTGTTTTGTGTGAGGTGCTTTCGTGTAAGTGCAATGCCATGGTGTTCTGTCATGTGTTCCTTGAGTGTGCCTTCTTGTAGGTGCATAGTGAGACGACGTGAAAGTGAGGTTGTGGTTGAACCAATGTAACCTACGTTGTGAAGTCTACAATCTTCAATGGGGCAACAGAATTTCTTGTAAATAATGGCTACTCGAATTCTGAAATAGATGAAGAAATCCAAACCTATATGGAGAAAGTACGCAACGTAGCACCCAAAAAAGAGGAGAACACAATTCGCTTATACTACCGTAGTTTCATGAGCACGGCTTATAAAGTTGATGAGAGGGTTATTCGAGGCATCATCTCTGATAATGTTACCTGCACGAACAAAACTGACACCCTGGACCTCACCATTTATTACACTACAAAAAGACAAGCAGCCTCATCATGAAAAATAACATCACTGCAAGCACAGACACCCTAAAAAGACCAATGTAGTCTACAAATTCTGTTGCCCCATTGAAGATTGTAGACTTCACAACGTAGGTTACATTGGTTCAACCACAACCTCACTTTCACGTCGTCTCACTATGCACCTACAAGAAGGCACACTCAAGGAACACATGACAGAACACCATGGCATTGCACTTACACGAAAGCACCTCACACAAAACACAACAGTCCTGAAAACATGCTCCAGCCGCACCCAACTCATGATCACTGAAGCCCTTTACATCCGCGAACACACACCAACTCTTAACAAACAACTGCACTCACAAAATACACTTACCCTGTGGAGCACGGCAATTGGAAATTGACTTACGTAGGTACACGCTAAATAATATTTATATTCCGCGCAATGAAAAGTGTAATATGAACCATGTGATGTAACAAAGTGTGATCTATTTTTCAAGAGACGTGTAGCGATTTTAAAAATGTACTGCAATGACCTTTCCCGAACGGCTCGATCTGATTTTATCTCGATGCAATCGTTAACTGTTTGATTTTATGTGAGTCATGTGTGTATGTATGCTTTTGATAATGGATTTATTAGATAATCCGAAACGTTAAGCAATAATATATCCACCACAAATGCCCCTGGGAAATCTTATATTTGACCTAAACACGAAAACAAAAAAGACAATCCGATCGATCGAAAATACCAACAAGAAGATCGCAAAAGCAAAAAGTGCAATATATATATATATATATATATATATATATATATATATATATATATATATATATATATACATATATATATATATATATCACCAGGTGTCACTGTAGAACTATGCTATCGTAGCTCATGTTCTAATTGACTTGCAGCTTTAAAATAAAAACATTTGAAGAATCAAAATCAAGCAGTCAACCTAGAGTTGAAGCATTTTAACACAAGCACAGGGATAGGGGTTACCCTCCCCTATTTTGAATTCACATTATTGGCCCTTTGAGAATAAACTTAGCTGTTGTAAATGTCATGTATGGTTGTTTGGATCACTGCACATCTTTTTAAAATAAATGTGTTCCCGTCACATTGAATCACCGAACTACGATGTCATTTCCAGAAGCATTTAACCCGCGCCCCACCGGGGTCCGGCGCCACCTTCGCCCCACTGGGGGCCATCAACGCCCCTAACTTCGAAAATATGGAAGTTAGCGCAAAGCTGCAAAAGGCATTAGAAATCTCATGTGAATTCAGTAAGATTTTACCAACACGTTTAAGCGCTCAGGTCTGTGTTTTGACCTCCAGAGGTCAAGTTATATCACGATAGGCTATTTCCAGCAAAACATGCAATCCTTAAGAAACCTGAGCATAGCCATTAGAGCTATTGAGATCTAGCAAAAATCGTTTGATAGGAAAATGTCAGGACTTTCTCCGCTATGTGGAACATAATGGCCTCCCGCCAGTGGTTTGACCTCCAGAGGGTACCTCGTGACTTAATATGACCTGAGGTCTCGAAAGGTAAGAAAGTGACCGTGTTGTATATCAAATGAAAATTAGTGACGAGACATACACGATAACCTTTGATTCAGTGTTGTAGCTTAATTAGGTCAAAAGTTATCGTCAAAATGTTGTTTTTGACCTCTAGTGACCTCTGATGATCTCAGATAGGTCGAAGGGCAATATCGCCCCTGGGATCCATGAAAGGGTGTCCAAGAACGCTTGTCTGAGCAAATTGAGCATTTACGATTATTTTGTGACTTTTAGCTCATAAGACAGCTTTTCCCATGCTTTTTCTATGGAAGAAGTTACCTCTTGACCTGACCTCAGGTCACAAAATCGAAAAAATCCCGAAGATAAATTTTGTAGACTCCGGAGGGGTCATGGAGTGTCGAAAGTTTTAAATCGATCGGCTTAGAAATGTAGCAACGGTAGAGCTCAAAAGTTAAAGTGAGGTGACCTTGGTTGACATCGCCTGGTGACCTGACCTAGGGTGACCCGAGGTAATAAATTTCAGGCATGATGGGAAAATAATGGGGGTAAGAGGTAGAACCCTCAACTGCGGTGCTTCCCCCCTCGTTGTTTTTCTGTTGTTCGGAAAAAACCTTAGGGGACCATCGATTTCATTATTCTAGGTGGGGCGAGGGTTAGGTAAGATTTTTGGATTTTGAGGCTTTGTGTCGCGTTCTCCCGGACGTAGCTTGAATTTAAAACATGTTATGACCTTAGTTCAGCTTTTATAGCCTTTGGTAATCTCTTGTGGCATTTTCAACGTGTTTAAACGTGACCTGTGGTAATCTCGTAGTGAATTTTGCTCAGCATACTCATTATTTTAGCTCTTTTATAATGAAGAAGTTTTAAGCACTAAAAACAAATCATTGTTGACTTTTAATGGTGCATGGAACTTGTTCAGAGCTCAAAAGTAATCCTTAGAAGTGAAAGTAGCTAGTTCAAATTCCACATCATTTAAATGGACTATTCACAAGCCATTCTGAATCATTTACGCCAATTTAGTGAGCTTCTAAACATCTGTCACTGCTTACACCCCCTTCAAGGTCAAATTAGTTCAAAGGTTGAAAAAAGTCAAGTCCGTTTTGGAAGAAAAACGTCTTGTTCAGTGCCATTTTCATGCAAATTGACTATTCATAAGAAATTTTGCATCAGTTACGCCAAGTGCCTGCTTCATCATATGTTATTACTTACACCCCCTTCAAGGTCAAATAAGGTCAAATTTCTAAAAGGTCAAGTCCATGTATTATGCAAACCAACTAGTTTAGTGTTCATATCATTCAAATCGACTATTCATAAACCATTCTGCATCATTTACTCCAAGTAAGTTTGCTTCTTCAATTGTTATTGCTTACCCCCTTTCAAGGTAAAGAAGGTTACAGGGCGAAAAAGGTTAAGCCCGTATCGGACGGAAGTCAAATAATTATGTGTTCATCTCATTTAGAAATACCGAATTGAAACACGCATTTGTAGTCGTTATTCGACACAGAGTTATCATTGAGGTCACGCAAGGTCAAATAAAGGTCATTGAATGTCAAAAAAGGTAATAAAAGGTCTAACCTGATAAAAATGAACCTCGAAGGCTGGTAGAAAATATTCTGGGACAGTTCATGAGCAAATGATGCAAAAGAACGATAAGAGTCTGGAGCATTCACGTGAAAACGGGTACAGGCGCCCAAATGACCCCAACATGCCTCCACTCTTGAGGTCATAACTCCGTGACCTTGAAGGGCAGGAACAATTCTTTGCAAGATGTCCGCAATGAATGCGTCAGAGGCTATACAACATTTCAAGACTCTAACTTAAGAAGCTCGTTTTCAATTCTTGAAAAACCTGAGGGGGTTGCAACAACCCCTCCCCCTGTACGTGGCAGGGTTAGCACCCCCTATGGCGTTGACGGGAAAGAAATTGGTTGAAACGTCCATGGCGCCCCTCTTAAATTCGGACGTTCCGTCGTCACTGGCATTAACCATACCGTGAGTTACGATGGTACAGCTCCATAGTGACATAGTGTCATGTTTCGGAAGTAAGAAGTATTATATTTAGTGCAAAGCCATATTTTATATTACTTTACCTAAAATAGTATTTCCAAAGGTAAAAATGTTTTTACACGAATTTATAAATTTCACTGTACTGCTGGTCAAGGTCACCGTTCAAAAACTAAGTCACGAGGTCATGACGTCAATTTTGCAGAAATATAAAAATCGAAGATAGCCATATTGAAATATGCTAAATGGTGAACAAAAATTTAAAATATCGTTACAATCATTAAAAAATGGCAGAACTATAGGCTTTCAAAACAATGCCTACATGGTTACCCCCGAAAAATGCCGGAGGCTATATCTTCCATACAAAATTTTCAAATAATTTTTTGGCGCCATGGTTAGATTCTACACCTTTGAATCCTCCTTGACACCAATTTCGGAGAGAATCAAAAATATAAGGGTTTTATTTTACGAAATTTTTGGTCGATTTATGGTGGAATGACCCAGTTCTGTCAGGCGACCACTCCAGGTAATAGTCGATATGGGTATCGTTTTAAAGCTCTTGAGCTTCTGAGTGCATTTACTGTCTAAAAATTATGAGCGAAATATATTTGAGTGGCCTCGAACTTGGTATATGACCTAGCTTGTGCTTGGATTTTGGTTAGAGTGCCATCGGCACCAGTGAGAACAGATTTGATTTATATGTCTAATATTCATATCACATAACACGTTCATGACCACTCTATTAGAAGGGCATGCGGAAAATAGGAATGGGCCGAGAAATAGGTATATTACCGACGGCAAGGATAAACATTAAAGGAATTATCTTTAGCCTTATTTCATGCTTCTTAAATTATACTTTATCTTACATATTTTGCCCGAATCGTGGTGTAGTCGAAATCAGTGACATGTAGGTAACAATCCAGATTAAGTCATGCTTTATCCCACATATTTCGTCGGTGTCTAGGTGCAGTCGAAATCAGTAATATGTTGCTGACAATTCATATTAAGTTATGCTTCATCCTACATATTTCGCCAGTGCTGCAGTGCAGTCGAGATCAGTGACTTGTTATTGACAATGTTGCATGTACCGGTTTACTGCCCAATGGGCGGGCTTGACGTCACGGCCACACTCATTGAGACTGCTCCTCTGCAGCAGCTCCAAAACATCCGGTCAACATCTGCCCATCTCCCCCTTTTTGCCGGCTTATTTGCTGGGAGAACGCAGCGGCGACATGATACATGTATTCAGTATTCGGTGGAGAATTGGCGTGTCTGGATGTGATCATCATGCCATTTGTGACCTGCTGCTATCCTTACCAGAGGCACAAGGTGAAATTCTCGTCCAGACGGTACAAGCGAAGAGACTTTAGAAGAAAAAATATTGATCGTTAGCATGCCAATATATTTGAGAATTGATATCAGATACCAGAGAGGCCAAAACGATAGAGACGGTACTTTGCTGTCACCAGCATCTACAGGTCTGGTAGCATATTTTTTTGTAAAATTCTATTGCACGTCTATACAGAAAAAACAACGCACTCGTTCTGACTGACTACAAGGTCTACTTCACTATAGGTTGTCTGGCCATCGCAATCCCATCAAGTTATAACATCGATCATCAATCACAGTTGTAATCACGTAAGATAATGTGCGAAACACAACACAAACCCGGTGTCTAGATACCTAAAGTTAGGGGTCATGAGCTGGACATAGTGTTAAGGTTTGGTTTTTGGTCTCTGGTTTTTATCGATTCGTCGATTTCGAGTTCTGCATTGTCTCTGTCAGCGCTAAGAATTTCAATAGAAAATGTGTTGTTGATTGCATGGTCAGATAAATTTATGTGATGGGCCCGAATTTGTTGTCCTAATGGTGTACCTATCTTCCTTGCGGAGCCTGGCGTTAGATAAGCGTTTATTAAATCGCAGTCGTACTGGCCGAACACTTTATCATACATAAAAAGCTTCAGTGATGAAATGTTTGCACAGTTTGCATTCGATTTTATAAACTGAATTTTTGGCGGTACATTACCATTGGGGACAGGCATGGCACCTAAATTTGCCAGGACAAGAGGGCGGGGTGAAAGCTGAGCGGACAAGTTTTTTTGTGGGACCACTAAGCCAAGCTACGCGAACATTGAGTTTGAGACCGCGTATGATCCCATTGACTCGTCTTAATATGGTTCCATTAACACGCGCATTGACGGGGGCGGTACCGCCCCCTGGTTTTTCGGAGATAGTAGAAAACGGCGGCGGGTAGCGCCGCCGTACTTGGTATACCTTTTCCTCATCATTTTTACAACTTCTGTGAAAATTTTAAGGTTAGGTCATCTAGGTCAGGTCACCAGTACAGGTCAAGTGACCCGAACTCAAAAAGTTTAAGATAGCATAAGTCGGAGCAGGGTGAACTTATCCGATTGAAACTCATATCACATAATGGCCCCACCGAGTTCTCTAAAATATAATCCGGTATTTTTGATATCGATGACCTAAGGTCAGGTACGACGCATGACCTCTCCATTGAAAATACATGGAAAAAATGGTTTTACGGAATAACTCAGTAACGGATGGTGATAGAGCATTTATTTTAGCTGCATTAGACTCGCCTGGGCTTTGCGGTTCTAATGATATGCATTTTATATAATTTGACCCTGACCTGACCTCGGTCAGGTCAAATCCTTGATTTGACCTAGCAAAGTCAAATTATATATCATTCGATTCGGCTTGTAAGAGGATTCTATAGTTCAGTCGTTTTGCTTTATCTTTACTTGTTCAGATGTAATGCCCGAAAACTGAATTTTCATGTTATCCCTATGACGGGCATGTTTTGACCTCTCGTGACCTTAAATGTGATCTGACAAAAATGGTTCAATGTTTTCGATGGAGAAGTGGATGGGCAGCTCAACGCCGTTTACCGTTTTCGCTACCTACCGTGGTTCTCAGATCTTAGGGGGGGTACCCCCCGTCAATGCGAAGGTGGCTCAACCCCGTAATCGCGTGTTAATGTACGGAAGGCGAATGTATACATAGTCAGAGTTTTTTGTGGTTTTGGGGTTTCGATTTGGATCTAGGATATTTGTTAAATTGCTGTGCTCTATCAACAATATGTTTGGGGTAGTCATTTTCTAGAAAGAGTGATTGCATTTTTGATAGACTGTGTTGTGTTGCTTGTTTCCATGAGGAAACTCTGATGGCACGTTTGGTTTGAACATGCAGAACTGCTGATTTAGTACTCTTAGGATGGGCTGATTGGTAGTTAAGAATGATGGGTGCTGTCATTGGTTTGATGAACAGTTCTATGGTATAATGGCCCGAAGGATGTATAGTAATTAGTGTGTCTAGTGTGAAAAAAGGTGGGAAAAGTCTAGTGTGTCTAGTCTATTGTGAAAAAGGCGTAATGCATTATAAGTATATGAATCGACAAAGGATCTAACTGTTGGAAAACATGTGTAACTTGGCTGTTTAAACAAGCTCCGGCCAATTGGTACACCTCCGGAGCGCCAGCAGTCACCAATCCCAGAACATGAATAATTGTTTGCCACTTAACATGATAAGAATGCATGTGACGGCATTGGAGGAACCGTGAAACGTGTCATGTACCGCGCAAGCCTCCAGAGACCGGTAACTGCCCACATTTAGAGTGCAAGGACATATTCAACAATGTGAGCGGTCCCTGAATGACAAAAAGCTGAAAAAAACCCACAAAAAATTTTTAATTTGGCTCTTTGGAGATTTAAAAATAAAAAAAAAAAAATTTAAAAAAAAAAAACTCCCTTTTTTTTTTTGTGTTCTTTTTTTTGAGGAAAAAAAAAAAAAAAAAAAAATTTTTTATAAAAAAAAAAAAAAAAAAAAAAAAAAAAAAAAAAAATTTTTTTAAAAAAAAAAATTTCCTTTTTTCCCCCCCCCCAAGGGGGGGGGTTTTTTTTTTTTTTTCCCCCCCCCAAAAAAAAAAAAAAAAAGGGGAAAGGGTTATTTTTAAAAAAAAACAAAAAAATAAATAATATAATAAAGAAAAGAAAGAAAAAAAAGAAAAAAAAAAGAAAAAAAAAAAAAAAAAAAAAAATTTTTTTTTTTTGTGGGTGGGAGTTAGTTTTTTTTTTTTTTTTTTTTTATTTTTTAATTTTATTAAAATTTAAATAAAATTAAAATTTTTTTATATTTTTTATTTTTTTTTTTTTTAATTTTTTTATTTTAAATTTTTTTTTTAAAAAAAAAAAAAAAAAAAAAAAAAAAAAAAAAATAATTAATTTTATTTTTATTTTTAATATTTTAAAAAAAAAAAATAAAAAAAAATAAAAAAAAAAAAAAAAAAAAAAAAAATAAAAACTTTAAAAATTATTAAAAAAAAAAAATAAAATTTTAAAAAAAAAAAAAAAAACCAAAAAAAGTAAAAAATAAAAAAAAAAAAAAAAAAAAAAAAAAAAAAAAACAAATTTCGTTTTTTTTCAAAGGATGAAATCGACGTTTTAGTCAGAAACTTTACAGAACATTTCGGCAAAGCAAAGCTGGCGAAGGGAAGAAAATCATTCCACCGGTTTGTGCCGGATGAAAACATGTTGGTGCGTATCAAATATCTACGGGAAGGAACTACTCCGTTCACTCAATCACTTAATTCAATTTTTTATTGTGAGTGATCTGACGATGTTTACCTGTGGAGGAATATGTATAATGCAAATGGCTTATACACGAAAAGTAGAAATGCGAGTATATGTATGTGCCGTTTAGATAGCAGGATGCCAGCGTCCACATGATGTATTGGTGCTCGGAATATATCCTCACTTGCATGATCGTGCTATTTCAGGCTCTGTAATAAGGTACATGCATTTCTGAACCCAACCTTATACTTGTGTTAGATATAATACGCGTTGCCTCTGCCCTATTCGGTTAACATCTGCACTGGAGAGGGGTCTGGCACTAACGCGCACTGGAGGGGCCTGGTAGGCCCCCTTAAGATCTCGAAAACTAAGAGGTGTAGAAAACCACCGGCTAGGGAATGGAAGAGCTATGGTGATCTACATCATGGCCAATCTTCATTGATCAAGGTCAATAACTTCAAGGTCAAACGAGGTCACAAAGGTCAAATATTAGCCATGCTGGGGACCTATTGGGAACTGCCATGGTTATGCGGGAAAAAGACGGGAATAAACTAAAAACGGACCCCGCTCTTAAAGGGAAGGTTACAAAAAATATTTCCTACAATTTTGATGTCAAGGTCATTCAAGGTAATTAACCTATAAGGTCACAATAATATGTCATACTACATATAATGTACACTATGACTAACACTATATTAACTCTTTGGGGGAAATGATGATTGACCTTTCCCAATGACCTTTGGCCTTGATCTTTGACCTTGAACTTTGCATTGAAGTACCTTAGCTATGACGTCATAGCATAATATACGTCAGACCAGGTAACGCCACTTGACCGGAAGCACTAAGGGCAATGACCTTGAAAGTGTTCATATTACCTTGACCTGTGACCTTTGACCTTGACCGTGCCCTTCATTCTAGGTGACCTTGACATATCATCCCGGTTATATGACTTTATGACGTCACCACTCGGTCTCCAATGCAATCCAATCCAATCCAATCCAATGCAATGCAATAGCCCGACCGCGCGATTAAGGTGATCTCAAAATGGAGGTCTGATATTGAAAGCCTACAAGTAAAAAAATCAACCGATTTTCACAATTTTTCACCAGTCAGCGCGCTGTTTAATTCTCTCAAATGTGGCCGAGTATCGTTTTTCGGCTACCAGCGGTTCTCCGGCCACCTTTGAAAAACAGGTGGGGGCCTCTGAGGCCCCACCAGTGCGCGTGTTAGCCCTCGCACCGGTGGGGGGTTTCCGGCGGCACGGAAAAACAGCGGCGCGAAGCGCCGCCGTATTTTTCACACCTTATCTTCAATCAATTTCGCAACTTTCCCCAAAATTTTAAGGTTGGGTCATTTCAGGTCAGGTCACCAGTACAGGTCAAGTGCCCTCACCTAAAATAAAATGTTTAAGGTGGCATAAGTATGCAGTGGGTGAACTTATCGGATTGAAACGTATACCACATAATGGGCTCACCGATTGATACAACATATATTCCGGGATTTGCCATATCGATGACCTAAGGTCAAGTACGTGTCATGACCTCTTCATTAGAAATATATGAAAAAACAGAAATTGGGCTGTATTTGTGCAGATACAGTTAAGAAAATCTTAATATTCTCCAACTCGTAGCATCCTGGGCCTATTTCCGGGCTCAAGCTGTAATTGTTGACCTGGGACCTCTGAGTGTCATCTGGGGCTACTTAAGGAGGTTTCAGACTTAGGTCAATAACTCTGTATGAAATGAAGATACAGCTTTTATTGTGATATAATTGCGTTTGGATTGCTATTGCGAGTCGATTGATATGCAGTTATTCGATTGACATTAACTATGCTAGGTTAAAAGTGACTTTGACCTGGCCTGAGGTCAGGTAATTTTTGCGTTTTGACCTACCGTACTCATATTATACAGCATTTGATTTTCCGTGACGGAGGAAGCGAATGGTGCCTAAAAGGATTCTGATTAAACTTTGTCAGATGCTAGAGCTAAAAAACTGTGCTAATAACGTCACTTTCTATGACCTGTCATGACTTTAATGTTGACCTGAGCCAAAAAGTGGCTTGTATAGTTTTGCCATGAATTTGTATGATCTATCCACCAGCTTTCGCGTTTTTTCGCTATCCCGCATAGGGGTCGAGTTTGAGGGGGTGTTCAAACAACCCCCACCAGGGCAAAGGTAGCTCGGAGGCCCACCGGGGCGCGGGTTAAGCTGTTTGTATACTCAGTACTTTTTCTGCCTCTGTGTTGGTGTCATGCTAAGCGACAAGTTAAAATCAGGATTTCCTAGCTGCCTAAAACGTTATATCCAGCATTTTTTAACCTCAATGTTGTGCATAATGCATTCGGAAATGAACAGCGTAATATTTTTCTAACGGAAAACCCAAGGGTGGTCTAGGTCACATGTCAAGGGCAAGATCACACAAATATATTCTGCTTGCAACTTTCAGATACGTAAATGCACTAAAAAAACTCAACGAGCTTTAAAACGATACCCATATCGACTATGATCCGGAATGGTCACTTGACAGCTCTCCCGAAACACCAGCGATATGACCTACTTCTTGGCCTCACAAACCCAACTGAGATTTCGTATAACCAGAAAAATATATTCCCTATGTTTTGGGCGCACCCTAGCAAGGTTTGGTGCCATTGAAAAAATGGGACTTTTTGAAAACAAAAATTCAATTTGAAGAAAACGTTGACAGTTCATCAGGTCAACATTTGACTTCAGGTCAGCAATAAGGGGAGACCGAGCCTGGTTGCATCACGGGTTGAATGCATCAGGGGCTGTAAAAAAAAAATATTCACTGGATGTCAGTTTAAGCGGGCTCACTAGAACCTCGCACGCGCAATGTCTTTCAAGTGAAGAAACCAGCGAGGCGGTCGACCGATACCAGGTGAGGGGCAAAACTGATTTTGTAGGGTGAAAGTATTTTTAGTCTGTTACATTAAATGTTTAATGGAATACAAGATAAAATGTTCGCTGGTCATAGCCTGGGGTGAAGCGGGTTTTTCTAGTCTTCAATTGAGGCGACTTTTGGCGGGACCTCTTGGCTTGTGTAATATTTGGTGTCATGATTGATTCAGGGTAGGGACGGGGCAAGACGAATCATTTTGCGCGGGGAGGTTGAAACATTGATGCAACCTACCTCGGCGTTAGTTTGTTCATGGGCGAACTGAATAGTCTAGGATGTTTTATTACCATAATTATTGGCTGGGCGTCAGTGGGGGGGGTGCGTCACCCAGTTCGCGAATGAGGGGCAGGCGTCACCTATTCTTACTTGAAATAGGTACCTACTTTTTGCTTTTTCACTATATTAAAATCGTATCCTATCCCTCTCCGCCCCGTCATCGCCAGATTAAGGTCCGTCACCTCCTACAAAATCTCGTGGTGACGCTCCTGATTATTGGCAGGAAAATAAGAAGAATAATTAAAAACTGTGGCTTAGAATACCTGAATGTTCTGCTGATTACCCGGACTGTGGGACTTGCACGAACGTGCACTGGGGGGACCTAGCCCCTACGATCTCAAAAGAATCTGAATCTTGTGAAAAAGAAAAAGAATATATACAAGAAAAAATATATATCTGTCACAACTGTGACTCTGACTGTGAGAAGGTAAGCTCGGAAAGGTATCCGATGAGCTAAATGGGAAACGTGCCTACCAATAAAGCGAATCTGACGTTTTATTGTGTTTCAGTGCACTTATTCCTCACGATGCAAGCTGCCCCGGGGACGGATGCAACTTACCCCGGCACCGGGGCAGTTTGCATCAGGTGCAGAGCTGATTTCAAAAGTTTATTGTGGTAAAACTTATTTGCTTTTGGGAAAAAATTAACCCTCGTTTGGTGGGGAAAATAACAGAATTTTGAATGGTGGCATCCAATTTTCGACAGATCTTGTGGGTTATTAGCTAGAGAGGGAAAAGTGAAAAATGATTCAACCAGCCCCGGTCTCCCCTATATTTTTCCTCAATAGTCCTCCTATACAATTAGCTTTCCAATGACATGAAACTTTCTGACGACTATTTAATTCGTCCTGGTAATAAAAACCAAAATGCGTCCACACATCAACCTGGCCTCTGGCCTCGAAATTTCCGTGACCTCTATCTCGTGACCTATTTGACCTCTTGCCAAAAAAATATGCCAGACACAATGGGATCCATGGGCAAGCTTGCATATAAAGTTTGAGCGAATTCGAAGGGGTGATTGTGAACAGTTCTGCAAAATGTGTTCGATCCATCCTGGAATTGCCAGATGTCAAAGTCATTAGAGCATGTCAATATCATTGACTTTAGCGCTTCCGGTGGGGTGACGCTACCGATCAAGCTGTACCTCTATTAATGTTATGAAGTCACATTAATGGTACTTGATGTTAACACGCGCCCCGCTGGGGGGGCGAAATTCACCCCCTCGTGATTTTCCCCGGATAACGCAAAAACAAAGAGACGCAGAACAACGAAACTTAGCGTACCTTATCCCTGATCAATTATACGCATCTCACCACAATTTTTAGGTCAGGTCATGTCAGGTCAAGGAGTTATCTAAGGTCAAGCGAACCGACCTCAAAACCTAAAATTACGAGTTTGAAGCGGCGCCTAAGAAGCATCAGCCATCCGACCACTTTGAAACTTTCACAATATTATGGTGCCATTAGTGTCTACAAATCTGCTATCTCGGAATTTTGATATTGTTGACCTAAGGTGGGGTCAATTTTTTGGTCTCCCCGTTATAAGTTTATGGAGAAAAATAGAAAGGGCTCGTTTTAGGTAAATACGGGATAGATAAAGCTGGAAATGCTCAAACGGTGTATTCTTACCACGGTCTTGACCATAAAGTTGAGTTTTTGACCATTTGACTTCTCAAAGGTCATGTCAGGTCACAAGAGCATACAGTAATTGTTTGCCAATAACTTCTCACTGAATTGAGATGAAGCTCCCATTTTGCTTGAATTGTGCTTGTATTATCACGGGGAGTCGATTGATATGCAACATAATTATACCAGGTAACCCTGTGAACTTGACCTAGCTCGATATCAGGTCATTTTCACAGTTTGACCTAGCAAGGTCATATTATACATCATTCGATTCGTCACAATGAGAAGAATCCATTGATGCATAAATATTTGGTCTAGTTCCGCTGAATAAGAATTTAGAGGGGGAAACGTACACTGCCCTGTTGTAAGCCTATGGGACCTTATTTAACCTATACTGACCTCAATATTGACCTGATAAAATACTTCTTATAATTTCTTTTCATCTCGTCAGAGCTTTCAAACGCCGTCCGTAATTTTTCTTTAGCTTTCCTGGGAAATGAGATACGGAGGGGGCGAAATTCGCCCCCCCAGCGGGGCGCGTCATGCCAGGGACCCCAACGGGGCGCGTGTTAACACCCGCTCTGGAGAAGGGTCTGCTGGCACTAACGCACACTGGGGGCCTGGTACCCCCAAGAGATTTAGGAAACTAAGAGACGTAGAATAACACCGGTTAGGGTGTGGATGGAGGCTATGGTGATCTACATAATAGCCAATTTTCATTGACTTAGATTAATATCTTCAAGGTCAAAAGAGGTCGTAAATATCAAATCCAGCCTGTGCTTAGGACCTATTAGGTAATGTGGTAATTACGCGAGAAAGCGTCGGTAATATGATAAGGCCGGACCAGGGTCATGGAGGAAAGATCACAAAATATTTTCTTTAATTTTTGGGTCAAGGTCATTCAAGGTCATTAACCTATGACGTCACAATATCGCATACTCCCTATAATGTATGTACACTATCAGCACTTTAACAACTCTTGGGCGAGAAATGAGGATTAACATTGACCCATGACCTTTGACCTTGACCTTTACATTAATTTACCTTTTAATTATAGCGTCATTGCATGATATACGTCAGACAGGGTAACGCAATTTTCCCGGAAGCATTGCGGCCAATGACCTTGAAAGTGCTGGTATGATCTTGACCTGTGACCTTTGACCTCGACCTTGATCTTCATGTGAGACTACCTTGTCATATCATCCCGTTTATATTGCGCTATGACATCACCACTCGGTCTCCAATGAAAGTGAACTGGTCCGACCCAGCGATCATAGCCATCTCAAAATGTAGGCTCAACTTTGAAAGCCTATAGGTAAGTCCAAACAATTCTCGAATTGTTTTCAAAACTCTTGCACCAATGGACGGGCCGTTAAATTTGCTCAAATATAGCCGAACATCGTTTTCCGGCTACAAGCGATTCTTCGGCCACCTCGGAAAAAATGGTGGGATCTTCAAGCCTCCCCTCCAGAGGGCGCGTGTTAAAGCAAAGATGAGCGGTCAAAAACAAGGTCAGACCCTCATTGCGATTCCATGGTTGCTTTAGTGCTAGTTGTAAAGTGCATGGTGAGGAATATATAATATTGTAACGTCATAGGTCGATGGCTTTAACCCTCGCCCCACCGGGGCCATCGATGGCCCCCTAAGGTTTTTCGGGATAGCAGAAAACGACGAGGCGCAGCACCGCGGTTGAGGGCTCTACCTCTCCTGCATATTTTCCATCATCCTGAAATTTTTCCCCGGGTCACCCAAGGTCAGGTCCCAGACGAGGTCAACCAAGGTCCTCACTTCACCTTTGGCTCTGTAAGAGCTACATTTCAAAGTCGATCGATTTGAAACTTCCTACACTTCATGAACCCTCCGGGTCTACAACGTGTATATCCGGGATTTTTCGATTTCGTGCCTGAGGTCAGGTCACGAGGCGACCTCTCCCATTGGAAAGCATGGGGAAAGCTATTTCATGATATAAAAGCCACAAAAATGATTGCAAATGCTCAGACTGCTCAGAACAACGTTTTTGGACACCCTTTCACGGATCCCGGGGTCATATTTGCTTTGACTTTTCCAAGGTCATCCAAGGTCACCGGAGGTCAAAACAGTAGTTTGACAATAACTTTTGACCTAATTGAGCTAGAGCGGTCAAACAAACACCATCGTGTTTGTCTTGTACTGGCTTTCATTTGATATACGGCAAGGTCACTTTTTGACCTTTCGTGCCTCAGGTCATATTAGGTCACGGGTGACCTCTGGCGGTCAAACCACTGGCGGGAGGTCTTTACGTTCCACATAGCGGAAAAGTACTGGCAATTTGCTATCAAATTTACTTTACCAGGCCTAATAGCTCTAATGACGTAAGAGTTATGCCCAGTTTGCTTAATCATTGCATATTTGAGTGAAAATAGCCGATCTTGACCTAATTTGACCTCTGGAGGTCAACCATTGACCTGGCACTAAAACATGCGAGTAATTTCTTACTGAATTCACGCGGCTTTCTATTGCTTTGCGGATTTGCGCTAACGCCCTATTTTCGGAGTTGGGGGGCCATCTGCCCCTGGCGAAGGTGGCCGGCCCCGCGGGGTTAAATGAACTTTACCCCCAAATTTGTTTATGAAAATATCATGCGGTGTCCTCCTTCTCTGCCCTTAGTTCTTTTCCAGTGTATTTACTATACATCCACAAAATCACAGTATTTCCTAAGTGGTACACAGTGTCAGGGGCGCAGCCAGGGGGGGCACAGGGGGCACGTGCCCCCCCCATCGGTGACGGGGTGCCCTTTTGATTGCTAGGTGGTGTGCCCTCTTTGGGCCTTGCCGCTCGAAATTTAGTGCCCTACGCCGTTGAGCCGAGATGGAACTAGACTGCATTTAGCGATGTAAGCTATTGTTTGACAATTAAGTGCCTTTTTGGTCAGTTAGGGCATTCTGTCGCCTTTCCAAGCACCCGGGAAGAGTATAGGGACGTAATCCGTTTCCAGATAATGCCTCATCATCGCCAATAATCGTACGAGCGGACCTAATCTGGTGCCCCTTGAGCTCATCTGGTGCCCCCTGAGCGCTGGTCTTGGCCCTTTGAGCTGATCATGTGCCCTCTGAGCTGATCTGATGCCCTCGTAGTCAACCTGGTGCCCCCCCTGAGAAAATAATTGTGCCTTCTGAACCTATGTAATGCTCTCTAATTTTTCATGCTCTCTCTAATTATAATGCTCTCTAAGTTAGTCTGATGCCTCCGAGCTTGCCTGGTGCCTTATTAGCTGTTTTAGTGCCCCTTGAGCTGATCCGGGCCCCTGAACTTATTTAATGCCTCCCGTAGTTTATCTACTGTCCAGGGCCGCAGCCAGGGGGCACAGGGGGCACCTGCCCCCATCGGTGCCGGGTGCCCTTTTGATTGCCAGGTGGTGTACCCCCTTCGGGCCGTGCTGCTCGAAATTTAGTGCCCTACGCAATTGAACACAGATGGAACTAGACTGCATTTAGTGATTTGAACTATTGTATGACAACTTAATACCTTTTTGGTCAGCTGGGGCCCCCTCCCCTCAAACAGCCCGGGAGAAAAAGGGACCCAAAAAGTCCACCAACCCCTCCCCAAAAATAATAAGGGGGAAGAAACCCCCCCCCCCCCCCCCCCCCCCCCCGCTACCCCCCCGCAACCCCCCCTCCCCCCCACAACCCCCCCCAAAACCAAAACCCCCCCCAAACCCCAAAAAAAAACACCCCCACCCCACCCAAACCCCCCCCAAAAATATAATACCCCCCCCCCCCATCCCTACTCCCCCCCCTCCTGACCCCCCCCCCCCCCCCCCCCCCCCCCGCCCCCCCCCCCCCCCCCCCCCCCCCCCCCCCCCTTACCCCCCCCCACTACCCACTCTTCCCCCCCCCCCCCCCCCCCCCTCCCCCCAGCTCCTCCCCCGGGCCCCCCCCCCCCCCCCCCCGGCCCCGTGGGCCGGCCTGGCCCCCCCCCCCCCCCCCCACGCCCCCCCCCGGTTCGGGTTCGCCCTGACCCCCCCCCGGGGGCGGGGGGGGGGGCGGGGCCCCGCCCGAGCCCCCCCGGGCCCCCCCCGGGGCCCCCCCCCCCCCCACCCCCACCCCCCCCCCCCCCCCCCCCCCCCCCCCCCCCCCCCCCCCCCCCCCCCCCCCCCCCCAAAGCCGCACCCCCCCCAGGGGAGGGGAAACCACAAACCCAAAAAAAAAAAAAAAAAAAAAACCAAAAAAAAAAAAAAAAAAAAAAAAAAAAAAAAAAAAAAAAAAAAAAAAAAAAAAAAAAAAAAAAAAAAAAAAAAAAAAAAAAAAAAAAAAAAAAAAAAAAAAAAAAAAAAAAAAAAAAAAAAAAAAAAAAAAAAAAAAAAAAAAAAAAAAAAAAAAAAAAAAAAAAAAAAAAAAAAAAAAAAAAAAAAAAAAAAAAAGGGAGGGAGAAAAAGGGTTAACACGCGCATTGACGGGGGCGGGTACCCGCCCCCTCGGGTTTTTCGGAGATAGTAGAAAAACGGCGGTGCGTTGCGCCGCCGTACTTGGTATACCTTTTCCCTCATCATTTTTACACCTTCTGTAAAAATTTTAAGGTTAGGTCATCTCAGGTCAGGTCACCAGTACAGGTCAAGTGACCCGACCTCAAAAAAAATTAAGATAGCATAAGTCGGAGCAGGGGGAACTTATCCGATTGAAACTCATATCCCATAATGGCCCTACCGAGTTCTCTAATATATGTTCCGGTATTTTTGATATCGATGACCTAAGGTCAGGTACGAGGCATGACCTCTCCATTGGAAATACATGGGAAAAATGGTTTTTACGGAATAACTCAGTAACCGATGGTGATAAAGCATTCATTTTAGCTGCATTAGACTCGCCTGGGCTTTGCGGTTCTAATGATATGCATTTTATATAATTTGACCCTGACCTGACCTCAGGTCAGGTCAAATCCTTTAATTTGACCTAGCAAGGTCAAATTATATATCATTCGATTCGGCTTGCTAAGAGGATTCATATAGTTCAAGTCGTTTTGCTCTATCTTTACTTGTTCAGATTAAATGCCCGAAAAACTGAATTTTACATGTTATCCCTATGACGGACATGTTTTGACCTCTCGTGACCTTAAATGTGACCTGACAAAAAAATGGTCCAAATGTTTTCGATGGAGAAGTGGATGGGCAGCCCAACGCCGTTTACCGTTTTTCGCTACCTACCGTGGTTCTCGAGATCTTAGGGGAGGGGTGGGTACCCGCCACCCGTCAATGCAAAGGTGGCTCAGACCCCCGTCAATGCGCGTGTTAAGGTCCTATGAGCCTATCTGTGGCCCAGTGAGCTAGTCTGATGACCTCATCTCTGAGACCAATGAGCTAGTCTAGTCCCTGGGTGAAGCATGAGCTGCTCTGTGGCCCTGATCTACATCAGGGGGCCCTGAGGTGGTCTTGAATAGACAGATAATAAGAACACAAGGCCAACTCTTATCATCTTGGGGCGGGGTCACTGAGCTAGTCTAGTCCCTGGAGGCAAAACATGGGGATGGGGGAAGCTGCTCTGGAGGCCTCTGATCCACACTTGGGGGCCCCAGAGCTGGTCTTGAATAGATGGGGAATAAGAACACAATGGAAACTCCCCTTGTAAAACGGAGCTAACGAGGAATGAGGAATCTCTAAAACGGATTGTGATACCTAGGCACCCCTGGTTATATAAATTGCTTATTATACTGGTGGATTCTGGGAAGGGATGATAACAAGGCATGTGCCCCTGAGCTCAGAGCACAGTCCCCTAAACCAGGATTTCTACTTATTAATTTAAATGAAGAACTAGTTTTCACAATTTTCAGCCCTGCCACACCATCCCCATCCAAACCACTGGCCTGTTCACTTCTTATTTACTCTTAACTGGGACCGATCCTTGAGAATATTGAACTTAATAAACGCGTTCAAAAGGTATCTCCCAATTTTTTTCGGCAGCAAAAATGTGTTCTTCCAAAGACACTATGCCACTCCTCGTCCCACGGCGATTGTGGGAGGCAAGGAACTTAAGCCGCGTTCAGCCAGGGCTCACTCGTCACGACAAAACCAGTGGCCATAACAAATGAATTTTCGACTCCAATATGCCTTAACCTGCACATTGTAACAGATATCACATGCTCCGCTGATTTCCCTGATGTTAAATACTTGCATGAGTTGGCTGATTTTTTCTTAAATCTATCCAAAACAGTCGTGTTTTGGCTACTTCCATGACATTTTCGTGATATTTGTTTCTTTTTTTCGCTTTTAATCACGTTTTCCTTCTCCGTCAATGATTTATTTGCATTTTTATTGAACCAAAGATGCCCAAAAGATGATATAAACAAAGCTATAGTAAGTTTTTAGGTTACGTTAAAAAGTGCCCTTTTTCCCCGGGGTGCCCCTCAAAGTTGGTGTGCCTCCCCCATACCAAAGCTCTGGCTGCGCTCCTGCACAGTGTAACCTATACTTGACCTTTATACCACCTGTTTTACTACCTTTTTTGACCTTTATGACCTAGTATGGCCTTGAAGATATTGACCAAAGTCAATCAAGTCAGCTATATTCTACAACACTAACTTCCATACAATTCTGAACGGGTGCATTTCTAACCATATTGACCCCTTCCACAGCGCGATGACACCGGACCCCTCCCCACCGCGCGTAAAGGCCTCATACCTGTTGGCTTCGCTGATCCGTCCGACACTGAGGGCTGGTCGGCTTTGTCGTCGGCTTTGCTGGTAGTTAGCTAGCACGCAGAGGCGTCGCCATGGATCTTTTTTCCGGGGGGGATGGACTCTGACCTGGCGAGGACCGAGGAGTGGGAGGGAGTGGGGGCGATCCAAAACGTAATCACTGTCCAGATAAATGTTATGGAGGCACTTCAGACAAAAATATTTCAGGAATATCTTCAAAAGTCCATGTTGATAGGCGTAAAGGAAAAATCGATCAAGTGCTGAAATTTTAAGGGGACTCCCATCTGCTCGGTCCCTTGGAGGGATATGTCCTTTCCTCCTCCCCCTGCTTTCGACGCCTGTGCCTGCACGTCAAAACGCCGCGTGGAATACTCAGGGACATCACTACCAGACCTCTGTGAGCTGAGAGGTGACGTTCTAGTGCTCAGCAGCGACGTCAGACCGGTGCTGAGGTGAGGCTGGTGTGGACATCCGCTTCTGAAATGGTGTGACGTCCCACTGCATTTATTTACGATTTGCATTTATTACATCCGTTCATTTGTCATTTACCTAAAAACTATGTATGTCATTTGACTAGCAAACGTGACATTATATATTAATGTATAAAACCCACAGGTAGAGTCTAAGGAAAGGGCAAGGGGCACTTGCTCCCTGATCAACCCTCAGCGCCCCCTGAAATGGCCACGTTGCCCCTCTGAGAGATCAACGGTGCCCCCTGAAATGTAGGATTTCACCCCCCCCTATCCCACCCAAGATGCTAGTATCAGCGCATTCACGATATGATTTGATGCCCACCTAATAGGTATTGCCGTCCAAAAGTAGCTCCCTCCGATCCGGATGACGCCTCACCCCCGACCGGCAATTCTGAATCTGCCTATGGTAGAACTGACTGGTGTACGTTAACTGTACCTGCCGCAGTCAAAATTGAATAAAAATATAGTGAAATAAATGAAAGAGTGTGTTCCAGGGAATAAGTCCCCAATTTTGCTGGGCGATAAGTAATCAGCTAGATAATGTCCTGGAGAATCCACTGGGTGTCAACGGAGTTATGCTAATGCTGTCGATTGTCCTGCATCAGACTGAAAACACCTGGTTACCAACAAATAAGTTCGTGGGCGGCAATATGACATTCGGCTAAAATGGGCTCGGATAACCATGGCTCCCGGTTCACTGCAGAGCATCACGGCGTGGGGAAAATGGTGTTGCGACGGTGAACGGCCGTCTGACTGATGCTGTAGCCGGATCCGAGCGTCAAATGCAGCCAAATGTCAAGCCATCGGCAGTGGCGTGACTCTGTGGCCCAGGAGTCAGTTGGTAATCGATCATACACGGTCATCCGGTACCCACTGCTGCACCACCGCCAGCGCTCTGGCGCCCGCTGCCAGAACGATACCGAGACTCTCTCCAGAACGGCTGAGCAGAAACTCATTTTATTTTTGCCTTTAGCGCAGACCATACTTTGGTACTGTAACGCGGGGGCGTCGGCATGGTTGGACCTACTGCGGTTTTTCACGAACGATTCCAAACCAATTTAACATCCGCCCCGGTGGGTATCCTAGCCACCTTCGCCCTGATGGGCGGGGGTGACAAACACCTCTCGAACGGGAGCGCATATCTCTACTATGCAGGATAGCGAAAAAGTGGACGCTGGTGGATAGCTCATGAAAATTCACGAAGAAACCACATTAGTCACTTTTTGGCTCAGTTCAATATTGAGGCCATAACAGGTCAAAAAACGTTGCATTTTAGGGAAAGCTGTCTGGGCTCTGGCGTCTGACAGAGTTGAGTTAGAGCCATGTTTAGACCCCATTGGCTTCCTCTTCTTACGGCAAATCGAATGATGTATGATATGACTATACCTGGTTCAACATAAAAATGACCTGACCTAAGGGCAGGTCAAGATCACCATTTGGCCTAACATAGTAAATGTGCATAGCAATGAATTTACGATAATAATTCAAACATAACGGTATTAAAATACAATTTTATCATCATTTCCTGCAAGGTTCTTTGCCCAAATCTTAAAACCTGCTCAGTGGCGGCGGATGCTAATTTCGGTTGGGGGGCAAGCATATTCCGCGGGGCCCCCTGGACGGTGGGCCCCCCTGGACGGTGGCCCCCCTTTTTCGATATTGGTCATGATATGGGCAAAAATACCTGCATTTCATTAATGTCTTGAATTGCCCCTTGCTCGACCATTGCATTTACCCATGCTGGTTGAATGGGTAGCTTTAACTCCCCCACGGGCCGGGCGGGGCAGATTCTCGACTCGGGACATCCTAGTAGAATCTTGGTAACGATATCCGTCATTTCGAGCACTGGATTTCTTGATTGGTGGTACATCCGACCAGGAGAGATCCCTTGAATGGGTGGATGGATGAATGGCCCCAGAGAAAACTTGTCGGTATGATCGGCCCAGAAACGGATCTTATGTATGTAGGTAAATGCCTAAATTGCTCTTTGGAGGTGAGAGGGGCTAACCACCGCTCTGGAAAAGCTTGTTTCTCTGTACACGATGAATTTTGGGACGCAAACGGCATGAAACATTTTGTTCATGCCCAAGAATAGCAATGTACCTATTGGTTAAAATTCCACAAAGTATTCTAAAAAGATTCCTACTCAAAGGATTGTCAGATGTCATGTATGTCATTGAGTTTTATAAATAAGCCTCCCACTCAAACTTTTCCGGGATATGGAAGTGCTTTCGATTCAAAAAGATTATTTCAGCCTAACTTTTGTATGCAAGTAAAACAAAATGCTTCCAGAGCCTCACGAGGACACGGACAATATGAAACGCTTTTTTTAGCTGACTGTGAATAATGTCTCATTCTTTGAGTAGCTAGCAAGTACATTTCATGCCGTGCTTCACTAAAAACGTATCTTCAAATTGGTCAGGTTAGAATTATATTTGCAGCAGGTCTGGAAATAGGCAGCAGCGCTGTTCTGCGTTGCTTTCTTTCCCAATTATCAGAGGTCAGTGGCTCACTATCGTGTGGAAACGTCGACAGTGGTAGTTTTTTTCACTGAGGACAGAGCTCTCTGCAAAAACCACTGACTGGTGAATATCCTTTTAAATTATGCTACAATGTATCGTCTACACTGACATCGAACACGAATCATCAGCATCTAGGCCCACATGTATTTCCCGGATGGGAGCCAAACGGAAAGGCGCAGAGCATCCCTGGGGGTAAGCTCCAGCTCGGCACTGCTCTACGATTGCTGTTGATGGCACCATTGACTAGCACTGACGTCGGTCATGGCATGAAACTGGAAAGCCCGGTGCTGCTAAGAGTGAAACAACATTTGAGTGCCGCTGGTACAAGCCTCGCCTGCTGAGACAGTGCAACAGAGCCAACTGAAACGTGCACTGATGCAGGAGCGATGGCGATGAGGAGAGATCACCCACAGGAGCGGAACAAACAGGACTCGACATCACTGCCGCGCAATGAAACGTGCTAGATCATTGAAATAAAGTCACCGCCCTCAACCACGGCACGACGTTCTTGGCTTCTCTCAACCAATCCAGATCACAACCAAATCACTGCTGATAATAACGAGCCAGTCTGTAGCGACAAAGTCAAAGATTCCAACATCGGCGGAAATCGAATAAAAGCTGCATGAACCCAACACAAATGGATTAGCATAATTGGTATCTGAACCATGTCGTTACAGGCCAGCGAAACCAAACTGCACTCTCTTTCTTAATACCCCTACGTGCGCCCCGATGGAGTCAAGACCGATATATCCCACCACCAAAAAATAATCCGCGGTCACAGCAACGACACCGCCGGATCCATACCATCAGAACCCGATCACGGGATGGCATCCGAATCGGAAACAAATAGACTGAGTAAGAAGTTCTAAGCCACAAAGGACGCCACGAGAGGCACCACTCTAAAACGGAGCAGCCTCAACAGCAGCTACCGGGCGCAGCACAACCAAGAAACAAACCTTGCTGAAGCCAGGACCGGAAACCTGGTAAGCAGCCGTGGCCTAGACGTCGATCCAAAACTGAACACCAGAAACCAACCCGTGGAATCAACCTCGGTCCGTAAAATGCCACACAGCTCACAGGAGAGCGGCAAATAAGCAATTGACTAAATTCAAACCACACGATCTTCCAACTGAACACAAACGGTATGGAGCCGAAGTGTAGGATTTGTGAAAAAAACTGCAGAATACCTGACCTTAGGCTATTCTCTTCCGGGAAACTAAACTCGACTAGACAAATACAGCAGTCGCCTCCCCCTTACTGCCAGGATGCAACATCACCGGAAGACATGACTACAGTACAGGCCATATAAGGAAGCAAAGGCCTGGACAGGTCCTGAAAAAAACCTCACAAGCGATCCTCACCCTGCCGGCTCAGGTTCATCAGTGCCAATCACATAGTAAAGATGCAAAGTATGGTCTCGACAGAACAGTCGATGCACAGGCTAATGGAGCCGAGTGTCTTTTTCTATGTCACGGATGGCCGAACACTGGTACTCTTTTTGCCGGGTGGCGGTTAACAAACTCGCGTAGGACAGCACGCAGGTCCAAGTTTAAGGCACGCTCCTTGTGCACGTTCAGCACCATGAGATGTGACAGGCGAGCCTGGGCCATGGTGTTGCGAGCGTCAGTTTTTAGGTGTCGGAGTGCAGAGAACACGCGCTCTCCCGTTGCAGCCGACACAGGCACCGTCAGGATCAGCTGGCAGAGCTTGGCTACCTCATCCAGGTAGACCCGATTTCTCTTCCCGGTGCCTCCACTGAAGAGGTGCACTGCCAGGTCCTTGACAGTGTTGAATTCTCTGTCTTGGGTGACATCCTTGAGTATGCGCAGCTGGGAACTAAGCTTTCCATGGCTTACGTCGGATCCCAACTGCGCGCTGACCGGATCGGGAGTGGCACACTCCGGCCCAAGCAAGACGCCTTCCATCGCGCTGAGGCGTTTCAGTCCTGGTTGGATGAACCGGCGCTTCACCTCACTCGTCACCACGTCGACAGCGTGGAAATATTGCCGGCGAAGGCTAGCGACAGGGTCCAGCTGAGCGGCAGGGGAGGAACGAGCGCTTTGCTCGTACCTTTTCGGTGGGCACTTCAATCGCGGCGCTTTTGGTGGCAGGATCTCACTCTCCGCGCTATCTGCTTTCTCTTGCACTTTCTTCAGCATTGCAGCGAAACTCCCATCTGTTCGCTGCTTATCTAGGATGCTGATGAGCAGCTCTGCCCCAGCCATCGCGTCACCAAACGACAGGGAGGGGCTCTGCAGTTTTTTTCGCGAGTGCCTCGCACGGCTCGAACACTTGCAGAGCCACCATCAGACCGAACAGTGTCTCAAACTGCGACAGCTGAAGGAGAGTCCCTCTCAGTCTGGCCCGTACATCCGGGGACGCACTTCTATCTTCGATGGTGTCGTTGATGGTGGCGACCACCGCATCGAATGTTTCCAGAAACCGACGGAAGGCGGCACCGCGCACTGTCCAACGCGTCGGACACAGGGTCAGGAGTCTGGTGTGACGTGCTTCACCACCGTGCTCACCCTCGATGATGTGTTCCTTAAACACGTCTTTCCTCTTGGCTGTGCTTAGAGCCGTGGCCACGTCGCGCACCATGGTCATGACGTCTGCGATCATGGGCACCTGTTTCGCCTCCTCAGCAAGAGCCAAATCTAAGGAGTGGTTGAGGCAGTGCACGTAGATTGACTTCGGCTGCATCTCTGTTAGACGTGCCTGTACTCCTGACAGCCGCCCAGACATGTTGCTCGCGCCATCAAAACACATCCCACGTAGGTTCTCGACGCCGAGCATCAGACGCTCTATGACGTCCAACACTACTTTGGTGAGGGTGGCAGCTGTGGAGTCGGGAGCCGCGTACAGGCCGACAAAGACCTCATGTGTCTCCATCTCGTCATCGACGTGACGAAGGCAAATGCAGAACTGCTCCTTGCCGGACACATCTGTTGTGCCATCAGCTATGACAGAGTACCATTTACTTGCACGCACTTCTTCACCAATCTGCCGTTGCACCATCGTTGCCATTATCTGGAAAATCTCGTCCTGGCAGTCGTGTGTCAGAAAGTTCATCTTTTTGCCCAGCCAGGCCTTGACACTGGGAGAGAGCACGCTGCGTTCTTCTAGGATCCATCTGAAGTTTCCGCCACTTTCAGAGTGACCTCGCACGGCCACGCCACACCGCGCCAGTCCTCTCAGAATGCTGAGTACTTCTATGAACGCCTCAACGTTTTGTTTCTGCTCTTCTCGAGCAGCGATCGTGATCCCAGCAGTGATGGGCTGTTGTTTTGAGAGGAGTGTTTTCGTCATTGCTAGCTGGTGTGCGGCGGACCTCTCATGTTCCTTAAGCTTCTCAGCTGCTTTTTTCCAGTTCGAAAACCCATCCAAGAAGGACGTGTGCCGGAACTGGTGCTTGCTCATCAGGCCCTTCTTTACCGCTTTAGTACACGTGTAGCACCGCACGACGTTCTCCGTGGAATCATAAGTCAGGAATTTATACATACGAAACCACTCAAAACGGAACCTCCGACCATCAGTGCCAGGGAAGTTCATATCAGGCTGACATGGTCCATCATCATCTACCTCGCACATGCCACCCGAATTTTCTTCAGCACACGAAGCAGCTTCAGCAGCGTAGTTGGTGGTGAGCAGGGTCTCGGCAGCGCACTCGGCGTTGGATGGTGGTCCCGTTGCACGCTCAGCGTGTGCAGAGTGCACGGAAGCAGCTTCAGCAGCGTAGTTGGTGGTGAGCAGGGTCTCGGCAGCGCACTCGGCGTTGGAGGGTGGTCCCGTTGCACGCTCAGCGTGTGCAGAGTGCACGGAAGCGGCTTCAGCAGCGTAGTTGGTGGTGAGCAGGGTGTCGGCAGCGCACTTGGCGTTGGAGGGTGGTCCCGTTGCACGCTCAGCGTGTGCAGAATGCACGGAAGCGGCTTCAGCAGCGTAGTTGGTGGTGAGCAGGGTGTCGGCAGCGCACTCGGCGTTGGAGGGTGGTCCCGTTGCACGCTCAGCGTGGGCAGAATGCACGGAAGCGGCTTCAGCAGCGTAGTTGGTGGTGAGCAGGGTGTCGGCAGCGCACTCGGCGTTGGAGGGTGGTCCCGTTGCACGCTCAGCGTGTGTAGAATGCACGGAAGCGGCTTCAGCAGCGTAGTTGGTGGTGAGCAGGGTCTCGGCAGCGCACTCGGCGTTGGAGGGTGGTCCCGTTGCACGCTCAGCGTGTGCAGAGTGCACGGAAGCGGCTTCAGCAGCGTAGTTGGTGGTGAGCAGGGTGTCGGCAGCGCACTCGGCGTTGGAGGGTGGTCCCGTTGCACGCTCAGCGTGTGCAGAGTGCACGGAAGCGGCTTCAGCAGCGTAGTTGGTGGTGAGCAGGGTGTCGGCAGCGCACTCGGCGTTGGAGGGTGGTCCCGTTGCACGCTCAGCGTGTGCAGAGTGCACGGAAGCGGCTTCAGCAGCGTAGTTGGTGGTGAGCAGGGTGTCGGCAGCGCACTCGGCGTTGGAGGGTAGTCCCGTTGCACTAGGCATATGTATATCCTCCATGGTCCCATCTGTCGGAGCGTATGGGCCATTGCTGTGACCAAAAGTTGACGTGGGAACATTTGCTTAAGCCTAAACCTGAAGACGAATACACACTGCTGAGGTCTTCACATTGTAGTCACTTTCAGTCTTAATTTGCTGTTACTTGAAACATAGCTATGAAACTTTGTCCACAACATTGCGACGAAACTTTATTCAACTTCATGAAGACGCTTCTTGAGCTAGGCTTATGCGAAGTGAATTTTCAGAAACTGATTCCAGTAGGACATTTACCACCCGATCTTGCTTGCCTAACAAGCATCGAAATAGCTTAACGCCCACGAAAGGAGACTGGTCAAAGTAAAGGTCTGCTACAAAGATACCTTATTTCAGACTAAAAGTTCGTCCCTTATTTTCTTCAGAAGAATGAAACGAAGTACTTCACACCCGGACCTTTTACCAAATTCTATCACGCCGACTGTACATCCGAACTACAGAAACTATACTCGAGCGTGGTTGCCGCCAAAGACCTGCTACTAATTTTGAACGATTCCATTTCCTAACTCATCTGTACCACTTCTGCTTCAGCTGCCGGTGCACCTGCACCTAGCCCTCCCTCCCCTATTCGTCTGCCAGAATGCTGAAGACCATGAAGCAGTGTTGCTGGATGCCGAGCATTACCTATCTGACAGGTCATATTTAAAGGAGGCGCTAGTATTTCTGCCGATTGCTTTTTACGCCTCAGCCGTAAGGCTTGTTGCACAGCAGTTTCTTTATATAACGATTTTCTTTAGATATTTTGGAAGCATATTTTTACCTGCACACATGGAAAACTTCCATCTTAATGTATCCCGAACACCCCTCAAGGAGTGTGGAAATTAACTTCGATTAATTTATCCATGAAATTTTACATATGGGAATTCAAAGGTAATATTCCAGTCATAGCCTCTCCTCTCCATCGGTCGAGCTAATAGTTATTACAGTTATATGGATCAGATTGACGCGGCCACTAAAGACTGGATTATGTTATGATTATTTCACAACTTCACATAAATCGAACCAAATTTTTCATTTGCTTCAAAGCATGGAAATATTCCTCTTCGAGTCCGAGAAGGGTTTTCGTCTGTAAAATAATAACATGGTGATAAAGCGACACCAAGAGCATTTTCACTCACGATTTTCGGATGGTGGATCATCTGGATCTACGGAGCCAGGATCGGGGTAGGAGCAGGTAGGGAGGAGTTGTGCAGGAGCTGAAGTGACAGGTCCACCGCGATGAAAGGAAACCTCTGTCAGACAAAAAACATGGTGAATTATCAACGTCCTAACTTCGATTAATGTATCCATCCCTCCATCCATGAATAATATATGAAAATATTCTAGCTTCAATAGCGGTGAATTTAAGCAAAAACCAAGGGGCATTTTGAAAATAGTTTTTTACGCTTGCCGCCGTTGCCACCGGGGCATATTCTAGCTACCGAACAGTGATATAACCGTCACTTTTCAATCATTGAGCTGGCAGTGTTATAAATTTGCATCACGACCAAACATTCCAACTTAATATATACATTCAGGATACAACCATTTTAATCAATCCTTAACATATGATTCCAAAACTCATGGTCAAGCCAGCCCTGCGGGCGACCTCTGGCTTGCTAGTGAAGTGCGGCGAGTGACCTACTTCTAGATTTAATGCGTGTATCGATTTCTACACCGATCCTATGTCAAAATCTACTATTTTTGATCGTGTGATCAATAACATTATCATCTCGGCCACTGATTCTTACAAAATCCATCGCGAAAAAGAGGACGCGATAGTGCGTATTCCGAGAGGCTCTGGTTGCCCCTCAAGCTCTGACATACCAGCATCAGAAGTGGATGAGGATGAAGGTCCAGGAGGAGCGGGATGTCTCCTGAGGGAACAGTCGAACAACATGTTACAGCTAACATATAGAACATTGCTAACGCACCGAAAGTGTAAAAGAGAGACATCTTGTTTCGGCAATCACTGGATGAAAATGAAAATCACCTATTATATATTTTTGTGGGCTTTTAGGTATGCGTTTGGCATAGGCGTAGGAACGGGCGAGCCAGAGGGGTCATACCCCCCAATATTAATGATTCTTAACTATTAACCCTATGGCGTTGAATAGACATAAATTACATGGAAATGCCCGCTTCCCCCCAACATTTTCGACGTTCCTATCCCTATAGCGTCTGGTCAATTTTAAAATGCTGTATAGTCGACAAATTGAAGTATTATTATGGCGGTAGACTACATGGGTCAACAGGAGCTCATCAAAGAAGAATGATTATATATGATTTATAATTTCGCAAAGTGACTGCTGATACTTATTCACATAGGCGTAGGAACGGGGTGGGCCATGACCCCCCCCAATATTCATGATTCTTAACCATTAACCCTATGGCGTTGACTGGAAAGAAATGACTTGAAAATGCCCGCTGCCCCCCCAATATTCCGGACGTTTCTACGCCTATGCTTATTCATTACTTATACTATATACTTATTCACTCAACACGATTCCCTTGTAAACACCATTTTCAGTAGCATGGGTAGCGGTAGGTCTAATGTTTGCTATGTCAGTACATACAGTTCAGATTCAGACGAATATTTTGTAGGTCGTGTTTTTGGCGAGCCCTAAAACTTCATAACTTTAAATCGTTGGCTTCGAGAAAACCTCAGGACTCGCTTAGCTTAAACAGTCATGATGATAAGAAAAAGTAGCCGAATTGCGCTCATCATATATTGCGTTTGCGCGTAAAACAGTCAGTCACTTTTGTATTTATTTCGTTGTGAGCTCTTTCCAATAACCCAACAACGGTGCTAAGCTCTGGAAGAAACACGGTTGGCCGGGTGTCCGAAGACTATCAACAGGCGAATGTATTTACAGAAGAGGGCATCTGGAGCAATGATTTACCAACAAGACAATTCTCATCAGCATAAATTAACTTACGCTTCAAATATTGATGTCAGTTTTCGAATGTTTTTCAGTTCATCGGTCTTTCTCGCCTCCTCTTCGCGCTTTCTCTTCCTCTTCTGGCTTCCGGAAAGATGTTTCATTTTTGCTTAAACCAAAATCATTAACCAGGTATTAAGATACGCACCAACAAAAGGACCCGGGAAAATAAAGATAATAAGTGGATGTACAGTATTGCAGGACAAAGGCCCAGGCGCGGATCCAGGATCACCGATCGGGGGGGCACATTTCCGAGGGGGCGCTACTTTTGGCCCAGGGGCGCCTTTTTGGCCCAGGGGTCGCCATTTTTCAGATGGGCGCCAAATCCTATCGCGGGGCGCCGATTTTCGCATCCTGGGGGGGGTGGTTGCCGGAGTTTTTTTTGCCTCGCAGACCTAGTGTAAAGCGAAATTTTAGGGGCACCATGTTCGATCGGAGGGGGGGCACGTGCCCCCCTTGCCCCCTGGATCCGCCTCTGCAAAGGTCAGGGTTAAAGCTGGACAGAAGCGGTATCAAATCGCTTCTACCGGATGATACGGAAACTCGATAGAAAGAAACAACAATAACTTTGTTATCAACAATCTTATGATTCAGAAAAAATATGTATATGTATTCTATGGAATATTCCACTGTCGTCAGATTTCAGAAGCATGGAGCTGCCTTCGCTCTATGATAAACGATATGCAGAAGGGAGAAAAAGACAAAAATGAGCACCAAATATTAGTAATGAAGAGAAGCGAATCTTGACAAATACAAAAAGCTCATAAAGATCACCACACGTCAACAAATGTCGTCTCTGGCAGATCCAGGAAGGCAAAGGAGGGCACTGCCCCGACCCCACTGACCCTCGGCGCCCCCTAAAAGGTCGATGGCACCCCCTGAAATGTCGCTTCCAACCAGGCGCGAATCTAGGATCGCCGATCGGGGGGGCACATTGCCGAGGGGGCGCCACTTTTGGCCCAGGGGACGCCATTTTTGGCCCAGGGGGCGCCAAATTTTATCGCTGGGGGCCGATATTCGCGTCCTGGGGGGAGCGGGAATTGTTTTGCCTCGCAGACCTAGTGTAAAGCGACATTTCAGGGGGGCGCCATGACCTTTCAGGGGCGCACGTGCTCCCCTTGCCCCCTGGATCCACCTCTGCTTCCAACAATTCCCATGAACGCGAACATCGGCGCCCCCACGATACGATTTGGCGCCCACCTGATAAGTTTCGTGGCCCAAAAGTGGCCCCCTTGGTCCGGATGGCACCCCCCAGGCAATGTGCCCCATCGGTTGGAGATTCTGGATCATCCTATGTGCATGCCCCTACCCCTAATTTTCAACATTCTCAACTATTAACCCTCAGGGGGCATCGTTGACTTGAATAGGCGCGGTCCCAGGGAGGTCATCGGTGTTATGCCCCTCTCCCCCAAAAGGCCGAGGATTTTTTAAGAGGTAGTTAATACTAGGTCCGTCGAACAATTACATCTTCACCCCCCTTTGTATACTTTTAGAGGTTGCGCGAGCACTCCCTAAAAGTTTGAAAAGCACCCCTAAACTTCGAAAAGCACACCTATAACTTCCGGGATATTTCAACCGACTTACCGGCCAACCGGACCCAGATTTCGGTGAGCGGGGGGTGGTGAAGCGTGACACGACTCAACAAATCAAAGAAACTGTACGGTCCGGTTTGGAACAGGCACCCCTAAACTTTTCACAAAGTTAGGTACACCCCTGCATACTAGGAAGTGTCTAAATTGATACTGACTTCGCAGGGCGCTATGGCAATGTACCTAAGTATTTTGTCCAACTGTAACAAAAATTTCTTTCCGTGTGAAATTATTCCAATGGATCCTTTGGTCTTTTTCAACAATATTCAAAAAGAGCGCAGCCTCCTCACCGCAGCCGCTACCATGGAGGAAATCTCTATGGCCGCTACCGCTCCATTCATTCATTCATTCCATTCTCACCCAACAATAACAAACAACAGCTGACTATACCCAAGGTCTTTAAATAATTTCGTCGAAAATAAGCGGTAGCAGCTCATCAACCGAGGCCAGGACTGAGTTTCTGTGCAACATCGACCAGGAGGATAATCAAAAAAGAATTAAAAAAGTAGCCAGTAATGTGGGTTGTTTGTGTTTTCAGTCATTCTTCTAATGATGAGCATTGAGCATTCATAGCAGAAATCAGGCAAGCAGTGGCGGATGTGCCCCGGTGTTTAGGGTGGGCAAACAGGCAATCATCACTCGTGAAAAACTGCTCGTAAAAAAACATCATGCTTCTTCAGAAAATACACATGAAAAATAGGTTGGTCGGGCGAATACTTTCTGCCCCGATCCTTCCATCTCCGGATTCGCCACTGTGAGCATTGAGATCTTTGAATGGATCCTTATACGAAAGTTTATTGGACCAGGACCTCCAGGCGAGGAGCTGGAGAAAAGGAGAGCTGATGGTTCCCTGTGGGAGTCTGGTGGGGGTCCAGGGAAAATAATATGTTGGTGGTTCCCCAGCCAGGGAGTTAATGGGCCTTAGGCTTGAGATTGGTGGGACACGCAGACTGGTGCTTGTCGAGGCCCAATCAGCATCAGATGTAAAGCTAATGGACCCCAGTCAAGAAGCTAATTTGGTCCCTAGCCTAGAAGCTTGCTCGGCCTCCGGTCGAGAACCTGCTGGGGGCCACCTACGAAGTTTATGGCCCGAAGAGGGAAACTACTGGGGCTCCATTAGGAATATCGTAGGACCCGAAGCGGGAAGCTTGTGGGCTCCATAGACGGTAAGCTCATGGTGCACTTAGCCTGGAAGCGTGAGGGGCCCCCAGAAGGAATTTTGATGGGTCCAAAGCGGGAGTATGGTGGGACCCCACCTACGAAGCTTATGGGCCCCCCAGAAGAAATCTGGTGGGGCACCAGTGGGAATATCACAAGGGGCCCCCATCGGGAAACTGGTGGGCCCACATCCATAAAGTATATGGCCCCTGAAGCAGAGGGAATCTGGCAGGGCCCCAGTGGGAATGTCGTGGGCCCCATCCGGAAATTGGTGGGGTACCTACCATCCACAAGTCTTTGGGTCCCAGAAGGAATCTGGTGTGGGCCCCATCTGAGGCCCCATCCACGAAGTCCTTGGGCCCCTATCGGGAGATTGGTGGGCCCGACCCCAGAACATTTATGGAACCCCAGAGGGAATCTAGTAGAGCCCCTGTGAGAATGTCGTGGGCCCCATCCGGAAATTGGTGGGGTACCTACCATCCACAAGTCTTTGGGTCCCAGAAGGAATCTGGTGCGGGCCCCATCTGAGGCCCCATCCACGAAGTCCTTGGGGCCCCTATCGGGAGACTGGTGGGCCCGACCCCAGAACATTTATGGAACCCCAGAGGGAATATAGTAGAGCCCCTGTGAGAATGTCGTGGGCCCATTTGTGGGCCCCATCCACGAAGTCTTTGCGCCCCCAGCACTGGCGGATTCAGGGGGGCGGGGGCAAAATAGGCATTTGCCCCCCAAACCGCCCGATTTTTGCCGATTTTTTGCCGGTTTTCTTTAAAAACCATATGTTTTTCCCGATTTTAGGTCCCTTTGCCCCCCAAACCGTCGGCCTGCATCCGCCCTGGCCCCCAGAGGGAATCTGCTGTGCCCCCATGGGAATGTCGTGCTCCCATCGCGCAGGAAACTGGTAGTGCCCCACGCACAAGATGTATGAGTGGGGGCCCCGTAGGAATTTCGTGGGCCCTTCTCGGGTAAATGGTGGTACCCCATGCACAAAATGTATAATTTTGGATGGGCCCTCTGTAGGAATGTCGTGGGCCCCCATCGGAGCTAGTGGGCACATCCACGAAGTCTTTGGGCTCATATGGGGGAACCGATGGGCCCCCACCCATACAATTTATGAGCATAGAGGAAACTGGTGGTCCTTACATTTATGGGCCCCCAGAGAGGGAATCTGGTAAAGCTTCAGTGGGAATGTCGTGGGCCCCATCGGGAAATTGGTGGGCCGCATCCACGAAGTCTGGGCCCCGAAAGGGAATCTGGTGGGCCCCCGTGGGGACATCGTGGGTCCCCATGGGGTAACTGGTGGGCCCCCCTAGGGATATCGTGGGCCCCCATTGGGAAACTGGTGGGCTGCACTCACAAAATGTATTATTTTGGGTGCGGGCCCCAGTAGCGAATGTTTTGAGCCCCCATCGGGAAACTGGTGGGGCCAAATCCACGAAGTCTTTGGCCCCCAGAGGGAATCTGGTGGGGTCCCCGTGGGAATGTCGTGGGCTCCATCGGAAAATTGATGGGCCCCGTGCACAAAATGGATGTATAATGGTGGGGCCCCACTCACGAAACATATGATTTTGGGTGGGGCCCCGTAGGAATATCGTGGGCCCCCATCGGAAAACTGGTGTGGCCCCATCCACGAAGTCTCTGGGCCCCCGGAGGGAATCTGGTTGGCCCACGTGGGAATGACGTGGGCCCCATTGCAGAGCTGGTGGGCCCACACAGGGAGCTTATGGGCCCCCAGAGGGAATCTGGTGGGACCCCAGTGGGAATATAATGGGCCCCCGTTGGGAATGGTGGGCCCATACCCATGAAATTCATGGGTTCCAGAGGAAATCTGGTAGGGCCCCAGTGGAAATTTATCGAGTCCCATCGGGAAACTGGCGGGCCCCATCCACGAATTTGATGGGCCCCAGAGGGAATCTGGTGGGGCCCCGTGGGAATGTCGCGGGCCCCCATCGGAAAACTAGTGGGCCCCACGCACAAAATCTATGGGCCTCAAAGGTAATCTGGTAGGGCCCCAGTGAAAATTTCTCGGGTCCCATCGGGAAACTGGCGGGACCCATCCACGAATTTGATGGGCCCCAGAGGGAATCTGGTGGGGCCCCGTGGGAATGTCGGGGGCCCCATCGGGAAACTGGTGGGGCCCAATCCACGAAGTCTTTGGGCCCCCAGAGGGAATCAGGTAGGCCGCCGTGGGAATTTCGTGGGCCCCATCGGAAAATTGATGGGCCCTGTGCACAAAATTGATGTATGGTGGTGGGGCCCCATAGGAATGTCTTGGGCCCCATCGCAGAACTGGTGGGGCCCACACAGGGAACTTATGGGCCCCCATAGGGAATCTGGTGGGCCCCGTGGAAATATCGTAGGCTCCGTCGGGAAACTGGTGGGCCCCACACACGAAAAATATGATTTTGGATGGGGCCCCCGTAGGAATATCGTGGGCCCCCATCGGAAAACTGTGGGCCCCATCCACGAAATCTTTGGGCCCCCGGAGGGAATCTGGTTGGGCCCCCGTGGGAATGTCGTGGGCCCCATCGCAGAGCTGGTGGGCCCACACAGGGAGTTTATGGGCCCCCAGAGGGAATCTGGTGGGACCCCAGTGGGAATATAAACGGCCCCCGTTGGGAAACTGGTGGGCCCCTACCCATGAAATTCATGGGTTCGAGAGGAAATCTGGTAGGGCTCCAGTGGAAATTTCTCGGGTCCCATCGGGAAACTGGCGGGCCCCATCCACGAAATCTTTGGGCCCCCGGAGGGAATCTGGTTGGGCCCCCGTGGGAATGTCGTGGGCCCCATCGCAGAGCTGGTGGGCCCACACAGGGAGTTTATGGGCCCCCAGAGGGAATCTGGTGGGACCCCAGTGGGAATATAAACGGCCCCCGTTGGGAAACTGGTGGGCCCCTACCCATGAAATTCATGGGTTCGAGAGGAAATCTGGTAGGGCTCCAGTGGAAATTTCTCGGGTCCCATCGGGAAACTGGCGGGCCCCATCCACGAATTTGATGGGCCCCAGAGGGAATCTGGTGGGGCCCCGTGGGAATGTCGCGGGCCCCCATCGGGAAACTGGTGGGTCCCACGCACAAAATTTATGGGCCTCAAAGGTAATCTGGTAGGGCCCAGTGGGAAAGTCAGCGAGAAAGGCTCGATATTATCGGGTATTTGCAAAGGGCCAGATATGTGCGCCAAGCCGCTGGGCCCCCTTCCAAAAATTTTGGGGGGCAGCTGCCCCCTGCCCCCCTTATCCGCCGCCACTGAACCTGCTTAAGTAGCCCCAGATGATATCTCTCAGAGGTCACAGGTTGAAACTTGCAACTTGAGGGTGGAAAGGGGCCTAGGATGCTACGATTTGGAGAATATGAAGATATTCTAAGGTGTATCTGCACAAACAGATACATTGTTCACCCAGTTCCCATTTCCCATGCATTTCCAAAGGAAAGGCCATGATCCGTGTCTGACACTAGAACATCGATATGAAAAATCCCGGATATAAGTTGTAGCGCTCGGTAGGCCCATTGTGTGGATTATGAGTTACAATTGGATAGATTAATCCTGTTCTTACTTATGCCATTCAAAACTGTTTTGGAGGTGAGGTCACTTGGCCTGCACTGGTGATCTGAAATGAGATGACCCGACCTTACAATTTTCGGAGAAGGTGCAGAATTGATCAAAAATAAAGCGTGCCAAGTACGGCGCCGCTTCGCGCCGCCGTTTTCATGCGACCGGAAAAACCCGCGGGGTGTTCAAACCCACCACCGGGGTGAGGGTTAAATGAGAGGCGCATCACTTTGCACACCTCTAGGGTAATCAATTTGACAACTAACCACCAAACATTTCCATCAGGTTAGTTTAGGTCAACTAGTTATGACGTCATTTCTAAACCATGTCAGGCGATTGTGGTCTTCTAAAATGAGGCTGGTAAAACCAGGGTGTGACTCGGTTTCTAGAAGAGCCAGATCAAGTTTCTAAACATCATTCAAAAGTTATTGAAAGGAAAAATCTAAGCATCGGCATCCATTTTGAGATCAGGTCAATTTCAAGCTCACCAGACTGGATGTCACGGTTTTTGGTATTGCTTCTGTCAATAACTTTTAAACGAGAAAAGATACAGCAGTAAATTTGGCATCGTAGTTCCGAGCATGACTCCAAAATTTGAATGATGTGCAACATGAACCAGAAAGGTAATGTTTTACCTTGACGTGAGATCAAGATCACGATATGACCTTTCAAGATCCTCTTGCATATCATTCGAATATTTGGGCCAAGACGAGCACGTTGATGCATTTGACTTTATTCTAGGTCTAATGGTTCCCGAGTTATAAGGGATGGTGAACGGATGTTTATAGTTATAAAGGACAATGTATTTATAACATATGGTGGTTATAGAGGATTTCCTAAATGGGTCAAGCTGTGACCAATTTTGGCCCACTGTAACGACACGGATCAACGGCTCGAATATGGTTCAAGCTTGGCTTGAGAGAAGACAGTAAGCGCCTCCAGCGCTGTTTCAATTTGTTCCGTATCGCCTCCGATTCCCGAGATCGTGCGGGGGTCCAATCGGACCCCCCATCACTCCCCAAGTCGGGTGGGTGCGAAAAGAGCCCACACAGTGTCGGGTTAACACGCGCACTGAGGGGGGTCTGAGCCACCTTTGCTTTGACGGGGCGAGTGAGTATCAGTTAATCCCCCACTCCTAAGATCTCGAGAATCAGGCTAGAAGTCGCGAAAAAAACAGAAAATGAAGTTGGATAGCCCATTGACATCTCAATGAAAAACATGCGTGCAATTTTTTTGTCAGGTCAAACTCAAGATCACCAGAGGTCAAGGAATGCCATCATAAGTATGATATAGAAATGATGGTTTTTCAGTCAATTAATTTGGTCTAGTCAGGATAGAGTAAAATAAACTAGACCATCAGAATTCTCCCAGCGAGCCGAATCGAATGATACAATATGACCTTGCAAAGTCAAAGCAAGTAAAATATAGGATTTTTCCTGACCTGAGGTCAGGTCTAACTAAGGCGCACTGGAAGTGGCCTGGTAGGGCCCCTCCAGGCTTTTAGGGGCTTTAGGTGGGCCATAAGATCTCGGAAAGTAAGAGGCATAGAAAAATGCAGTTTAGAGGGTGGGTGAAACCTATGGTGATCTATAACTTGGTAAATTTTCATCGACTCAGGTCAATATCTTCAAGGTCAAACTAAGTCATAAAGATCAAATAAAAGCCATGCTCGGGACCTATTGGGAAATGCCGTTACTATGCGGGAGAAAGACGGGACTAAGTTAACACGCGCATTGACGGGGGTCTGAGCCACCTTCGCATTGAGGGGGAGGCGGGTACCGGCCCCCCTAAGATCTCAAGAACCACGGTAGGTAGCAGAGACGGCGGATTCCATTTTCGAGAAGTGGTGCAAGATTTTCTGGAGGGGGCGCCTTCCTCCCCAGGGGGCGCCATCATCTCTTGGGGGGCGCCTTTGCTATCCAGTGGCGTTCTGCAGAAACTCTTTGGACTCGGCGTGCGAGGCCACTTGGGGTGGTTTATTTCTAATATTCCGAAAAATAGGTATTTTAGATTTCGCGAAAACTCAGTCGTATCGGATTTGTATCAGCAACAGAGTGGCATAGCCCAGGATTCTGTGATTTTAATAGCCTTGTTTGCAGTTATGACCAATGATACTGCAGACACTTCCCGCAAACATACGGCATGTGCTTTTCGTTGAAGAGTTCACAATATGGGTGACAGCGTCCACTACAGCAGCTGCGCAGAGGCGGCTGCAGCTTGACCTTGATACATTGCAGCAATGGATCATATGCAATGGACTGAAATTTTCAAGTTCAAAGACATAGTGCATGCACTTTTATAATAGACATTGAGACTGAATACCCGATTTTGTAAATTCGCGGAAATCCGAGCGACGTTGTAGCAGAAACCAGATTTATCAGGCTCACACTCGATAAGCTTTCATATGTGCCACACCTGAAGGATTTCCGCAAAAAAATGTTTCGATACGCTGAAAATACTGAAGGTGTTGACGAGGATGAGATACCGTGCAGATAGAGAAATGTTTCTCATGCTATACACGTTATACGCTTATCGCCTATATATACGTTATGCGCACGTTATACGCTCATTGTTATACGCTACGTTATAAGCTTCTTATGCTGTATAGATCACTTATTCGTCCGAAGATCGAGTACGGCTGTGTCAGAGCCGCATGACGAAATCCATGGAGCGAAGCGGATTGAGATTTCTCAAGAGGCTCTATTCTGGCCGTTTGGCGGTTCTGACAGTTGATACCAGGGCTCTGCAATTGTGTAGGGTGATTGCCCTTTTACGCTAGACGCCCAAACTAAGGCCCCGAATTTAAATTCAAAATAGTTTTTAAGAAATTTTGGAACAAATGTTTTCAATTTTGCATTTTTATCATTTTTATTTCTTAAGCGACGAACTTGAAATTTGCCTCCTTTTGAATAAGCAACAAGGCCACCTAAGAAAAAAGTTCGAACTGGTCCGACAATATTTATTACGCCAAAACGCAGTATTTCTAGTACAAGCAAAAAGATATTGAAATTTGACAGCCGACTTGAAAGCTCGAAATGTCAGAAGGCACGCTTCAGTTAGTTTAAAGACAGCCACGTGGAGGCAGCTACGTCAATTTTCTTGTGCTTAGGTATAGTTTCCAGTGGAAAACGTAAAATTCTGACCTAGTTTTTGCCAGTTTGCCGGAGGACTACATTTTTGCTCATTTCATTTAAATCTTAATCTCTCGCGATCCAATGCGCCGATTTGACTTTTCATTTCAAATAATGAAAGAACATTGCTTCCGCCTGATAGTATTCGGAGATGGATATCGTGATAATAAAATTCATTGTCTTATATGTAGAAATATAATTTTAGTAGAAAACCTTTTATTTGCAGCTTTTCGGTTCAGAGCACATGTCATTCACAAGCTCAGAATTGACATGGCTGAATAAGAAAATTAATTGCAGTCATTCAATTCATTTACACTACCCACTTATCTCCAACGGCTTTCGAGTAATTCGTCCGAAAGGGTATTTCAAGGAGCTAAATTTCTCGGAACATGTTTGCTTCCCACCATGGTTTCAAGTCCTCAAAATGAATGGAAGTGGATGCAATTTGGCATAAAGCTAGCTTAGGGTCCTGGGTCGCCGATACAAGTGATTCTAGGCGAATCTAATGTTTGGTTCGTCTTCTAGAAGCAGCTTTATACCATGCCTTTTCTGTACGAACACAACACCCGGCGCCACGATCACGGCATCGTTTTGATTGCGTGATACCGGCCAGTGACCTCCTGACGGGTCACAGGTGTAGGGTTAGTGGGAGTCGGTACAGTGTGGCGCAGTGGTCTAGTGGTTAGAGGTCCTGTCTCGTGATGAGGGGTGCGCGGGTCGAATCCGGGGTTGACTGCGGGATATTTACTATTTATTTCAAAGAAAAGAATGATGGCACTGACCTACAGACTTATGAAGAGATACATTGAGAATGAAATATGGCTGATTTCAGCACATTGTCATGCGGCTCTCCTGCGCCGGTGGGGGGTTATCCCAGGTCGTAGACCGGGGTTGCGTATGAGGCCACTCCTTAGTCCGCGAAAAAGATTATCGATATGTCCGTCATCTCGCTATCAGAATAGTAACTGGAGCATTCCAAGCTTCACCCATAATAAGCATGCTAGTGGAAATTAGTGAAATACCGCTACAAATGCGCAGTAAGATACTCGCTTTGCATTAAGCCATTAAAAGGAATGTGGCACCTTTAGAACGTGATTTTAACTGAGATAGCCAAGTTGTAAAGCAAATTGGAAAACCAGGTGCTCTATATATCATTTGTCTTGGAACTCGATTTTTCCGTAGAAAAAAACTAAAACCTACCCGAAATGTACCTCTCATGTACCTCTCGCCAGGCGGCCATTGTTGTGAGCTGCTGGTGTGACGACATATGCTGACATCACGATGAGCATCAGCCAATCGAAGCCCTTGAAGTGTTTCGAGTATGGTAGTGGTTGCCAGATCATGACATCATCCAGAGGCAGATATTTATTCATTTTTCTAGAGGAGTATTTTAAAAATAAAAACATTGAGCTTGCTGTACATTTTTCAGAAAAATCATGAGTGGTTTCATTATTTTCGGCTAAAAGTACGCCTAATTACACAAAATTCCAGGATTTTACCAAGGTGCCACGTTCCCTTTAAAATAAGTCACCAACACGCCCCACATACCAAACATTTTTTTAGCGACGCCTACCTCAGTCAGATAAGACAGTGGCTCGCGTTTTGCAACCCGTCACCAGGGAGTGAGAGTCTGTGCCTGGCTGGCACAGGCTGGTATCGACAGCTATCTCGTCGAACCACATGAAGCAGCTGTTATTGAACCATAGCTCATCTCGACAGTTAACACGAACACAACCTACGCCAACAAAGCAAAAATTTGCCTCCTGAACCGACGCGCCAGTATTTTATGAACTTGCTTGCGGAGCCGTTCGAAAACCATGTCTGTTTCTATATAGACTGTTGCAAAAGAAAGTGACAATGGCACAGGGCGTGCATTTGTTGGTGACGATGTTGAGAAGTTTTCTAATTTGCCTTACGAAGGATCCATTTTTACTTCAGAGCTGTACTCCATTTTCTTTTTTTGCTGTTTGGACCAGGTGTCTAAGCTGATGGTGAGGAAGTTTGCGATTTTTACCGATTCGCTGTCTTATCTGCAGACATTGAAGCCATTTTATTTCTATAATGCGTCGTCACCTTGGCAGGCCATGCTGAAGATGACTGGATCTTCTGTGTGCACTGATTAGTCCAGTAGGAAGACACAGGCAGTTTGGATGGCTACCATCTCAGCCTGAAAACTCGAGCAGAGCGAGCCTGCTGGTCGCCTGAGCTCATGCTGGGCTCTGTCTGGTGACTCGATGAAGATCCAGCTCCCCGCTCGTGACCCCTCCGTGCACTGACCCGTCGGTCCACACCCATGTGGCACATTGAGTCAGGGAAGCGAGGTGGGGGAGAGCTACTCGCTTCTTCCGGACAGGTGGCGCTCCTGATGTCAGTGGGCCCACGTCTAGTTGAAATGTGACTCACTCTCCTGATACACACAGTGGAAGACGTCGAGGAAGGAAAGACTCGATGGGGAGGGAGATGCCTGCTTGATCCCACATGTCTTTGCCCACCTGCCGCCACCCGGTCACCGAGGAGAGTCGAGAGGGCGCTGTCGCCTCCGCACGTCTTCACAGAGGGTCTTCAGGCGGCAGGGTATGGAATTTCACCAGCAGTCGGGTCGCGAGTACCCTCCTTCTGGCCGCTACGCGGGGAGTCTTAACTCGGCTGGGAGTGGAGTGGGTGCATCCTGTGATGATACGCGCCGACGCTCTCATTTTGCGTTCCAGCAGCTCGACATGAAATGGCGGTGTGGCGCGGAGCCACGCTGCGGCCGCTTACTCCATCGCTCCTCTCACGTAGCCAGTAGCGACGGTTCGGAGGTGCTGTTCGTGCAGCCCCCAGTTGCAGCCGGACAGTTGACGTAGGTGGGAGATGCGGGGGTGGACCTTCTCCCACAGTCTCTTACAGTGTGGACTGAAATGGAGGAGCCGATCGATGGTGACGCCAAGTAGCTGTAGGGTGTCTCCAGCAGTGACAGACTTCCCGTCGACCTTAAAATTGAAGAGATCGGCGTCTCTGGACCCACTGGGACATCACCAGTACTTGGATCTTGGCTCCTGATACCACCATTTTGTGCTGTCGGGTCCACTTCATGAGGGTGCCAGCAGCAGCTTTATTGCGCCCGGTCCTTGGCGACTTGGATGTTGTTGCCCGTGCAGAGAGCCGCCGTATCATCGGCGTACATGTAGGGGAGCATCCGGGAACCGCGCAGAGTGTTACCAGCCGAGCCGCCCATACAAAATAAAACTGGCGATAAGACACTTCCTTACGGCAGGCCAGTTCGGAAAATGCGCTCACTGGAAAGCACACCATTTAGTTCCACCTGGACTCTTCGGTCCCGGAGTCACTGCCAAATCCAGGCCACCGTGCAATTTGACAGCCCCATCTACAGCAGGCGAACGCGTAGCAGGTGGTGGTCCACTACGTCGTACGCGTGCGCGAAATCAAACGCGACGAGGACGTATTTCTGCGCGGTCTGTCCATCGGGAGGGCGGCTGTGTCTCGATTTGGGCATGCACAGTGCACGCTCACCTCTTCTCTTAAATGAGTCCTGAACTTGACCTGAAGGCGATGGTTGATGGTATAAGTGGATGGTCAGTGACAAAATATACTCGTTTTATCAATCTGAATGGTCTTTTCACTTCGATCTGAACACTGCACATGATCATTAAACGCGCAAATTACAGCCAATAAACGACAAAAAGTTATCAATTTATCAAGAGAGTACTTGGACACGTTGAAACTGTTTTGTTTTTATTCTAGTAGGGCCCATTTATGTCACAAATCACAAATGCCTATGGCATGATCTATTTCAGCATTCAATCACATGGCTACCGAAATTCTCTTAACACCTCCGAAATTTCACGCACAAGAGCAATTCTCCCATGCTGATGAATTGAAGAATATAGATAAAGGTCGATGGAAAATGCCCACATACTTCATTCTGTGTTTATCTTAACGTTTCAACTTCCCTTATATCTCCTTGAGTCTGCCATCTGGTTCAAACATTATTTTTTAGGAGCAATTAATAATGTGGGTTAAAGTCCGGCTTGTGTTTCCTACAACTTAAAAGCTTTTCCGCTGAGGTAATTTTCTTGGACAGCGCACAGGCCAGGTTCACACTCGCTGCGATTATTTTCAATGTCCTCTCACCATTATCTTACGAATCTTGGCCACGTGGAAAGGCAAAATGATGCTTATCATATTTGATATTAAAATAAACTTAACCCCTCTTCACTAATAGAAAAATCCCTAGATATGTACCTTTATGTTCAGCTGTTGCATCTTCCCAAGTGTCTTGAATTTCTTCATGACCTAGTGGCAGTTACAGGTTTTTCAAGAGGTGCCGAAAAAGTGTGGACTGAACTGTTTAGCAATTCATTGTTTCAAATATCACGCCAAATAGGCATCTTGCTTGGCTGGTACAAACTGTTATGGCTGGGAGAGGGTGGGATAGGACGTTGTTAAAAATACGATCCACCAATATGACGGCAACCGAAAACCGAATACCATAGGCGCCTTTTGGGTGAAAAGTTGATGGTAAAGTGCCCACTTTGAGGCTCCGCGTTTCCCCCCCACCTTACTAAAATTCTAGATCCGCCCATACGCGGATCCAGGGGGCAAAGGGGAGGGGCAGATGCAGCCCCCAATCGATCCTCGGCGCCCCCTGAAATGGTCACGGCGCCCCCTGAAAGGTCGATGGCACTCGCTTGAAGTGGCGCTTCCCACTCTCCCCCAGGATGCGAAATCGGTGCTCACCGATAGGATTTTACGCCCACCTGGTAGGTTTTTCCGGTCAAAAGTGGCGCCCCCTGCTCCGGATGGCGCCCCCGGGAAGGTGCTCCCCTCCGATTGGCAATCCTGGATCTGCCTATGGATCCGTCACTGTTCAAGAGCAAACAATTCACAGGAAAAGCAGGAAGATATCAAATGTTAGTGGGGAGTGGTGCAGCCAAGATAATTGATGATGCTAACAAATTGTTTAGTTATGTGGATAAAATAATTGGGTCGCCACACACGGGATTGGAAGGGGACTCCTGCCTTCTTATGAGATGGGCAGTGTGCTAAAAATATATCGTCAAGTCAATATCAAATTATCAACATTTAGTTTTATACAGTGCACTGTTCACTGCAGTGATACAAGAGTGCTCTGTCCTTTTTCTGTGGGTTTATGACACCCGGTAGGGTTCGTTTTAGCCTCAAATATGGCTTTTGTGGTATTTATTTGGCCATTTGGCCGCCCCGGTTGCTCGGTTGGTAGAGCGTCGGGCTCCGGCCCGCTGCTGAGAAGCATGCAGTGGCAGTGAATGTCCAGGCTTGAGATCGGTTCCCCTGAGACGCTCCGGCGCTCAATCGTTTGCCCGACGTAGGTCGGCTGGCAACTGACTGATGAGAGGGTGACCTGAGCGAGGCGGCCATACCTGTGCTTTGTGGGAGGTTAAACTTTGGCTTCTAAATCAACCCTTCATTGTGGGCGTTACTCGTTCGGGTGTTGGGGTCGGGGTCTCCGTGACAAGTCCCTTGAGGACTTTAATGAGACTCAGACTCCAACAGCCGTACTGGGAAGAACTTGGACGAAATTTATAAAAAAACAAGAATTTTTAGTGCAAATACAATTTGAACCTTTTGGCCTTTTCGCAAACCCGGTTTGGCCTTTTTCCGTTGACAAAAAAACCCGCAGTCCTGGGCAGCATCTCTAATCTTTAGAATATGGAATAACAAAAATTAGGAGACATTTTTTAACACTAGCACGTCTAAATTTTATTAACGCCCCCCTCCAAATGGGGGTTTGATCCCCCGAAGACATTATAATGGCCAGCACAAGAAAATCTCCACCGCCCCCCCTCAACTGAGTTTTCCTTAAAAAATGTTCGGCTGTCCTTTCCAGGGGGCGCCTTTCCTATCCATGGGTGCTTATTCTTTCCAGAGGGGGCGCCTTTGCTCTCGGAGGGGGGGCGCCTTTTGCTATCCAGGGATGCCTGTGCTAACCAGGGGGTGCATATGATATCAAGGGGCGCCGTTGATCTTCTTCGGAGGCGTCTCTGCTGTCCAGGAGGCGCCTGCGCTATCCAGGGGCACCTATGCTATCCAGAGACCCGGATCCTTTACTCAGGGGGCGGGGCCGCCTTTTGCTGTCCAGGGGTGCCTGTGCTAACCAGGGGCGCATATGCTATCCCGGGGTGCCGTTGCTCTTCTTTAGGGGCGTCTCTGCCGTCCAGGGGTGCCTATGCTATCCAGAGGGTGTGTTCTGTCCATGGGGCGCTTTTGGTATCAAAGGGCGTATTTGCTGTTTTGGGGGCACCTATCCTATCCAGAGGGCGCCCCTGCTGTCCAGGGAGCGCGATTGCTATTAAAGGGAGCTTATGATATCCAGAGGGGTGCCTTTGCTCTATGGGGGAGGGGGCGCCTCTTAGTGTACAGGAGTGCCTGTGCTAACCAGAGGGCGCCTATGCTATTCAGGGGCGTCGTTACTCCTCAATTGGGGGTGCCTTTTTCTGTCCAGGGGCGCCTCTGCTGTCTAGAGGTCGCCTTTGCTATCCAGAGGGGCGCTTTTACTCAAGGGGGTGGGCACCTTTTGCTGTCCAGGGTGCAGCTTTGCTGTCAGGGGGCGCCATTCATATTTGAAAGTGTATTTTATTTTACACAGAGGGTACTACCCCTTCAGACAGGCGATGTGTCTGATTTTCTCTTGACCGGCCGGGGGCGCCGGCAAAATCCGGGGGTGCCACCCAAATCCGTGAGGGCCTCCCCGTACGATGTCAAAACCAGGTGTGCAAAAATATACTATTGTACACCATCATTTTTTCAAGGTGTGCAACTGCACACCCTGTCCTGCGGAATCCGCCGTCCCTGCCGCCGTTGTTCTCGGGAGAGGGGGGGGGTTTCTCTCTTATCTCTTCAGGGGGCGCCTTTCTTATCAAAGGGCGCCTATGTTGTCCAGGGGGCGCCTTTTCTCTGCGGGGGGGCGCCTTTTGCTGTCAAGGGGTGCCTGTGCTAACCAGGGGGCGCATGTGATATCTAGGGGCGCCGTTTCTCTTCTTCGGAGGCGCCTCAGCTGTCCAGGAGGCGCCTACGCTTTTCAAGGGCGCCTATGCTATCCAAAGGGGCGCCTTTACTCAAGGGGGGGCGCCTTTTGCCTTCCAGGGCGCAGTTTTGATGTCAAGGTGCGTCATTCATGTATGAACATGTCTTTTTCACAGAGGATCCTACCTCTTCAGGTAGGCGGTAATTAGGCTTGATTTTCTCTGACCGGCCGGGGGCGCCGGCTGAGGCCTGGGGGGGCGCCTCCTGGACAAAGCCAAAACAAGTGGTGCAAAAAGATACTTTTGCACCACTTGAAAAAAATCGAGTGGTGCAACTGCACCACTTGCACCCTGGAATCCGCCGTCCCTGGTAGGTAGCGAAAAACGGTAAACGGTGTTGGGTTGCCCATCCACTTCTCCATCGAAAACATTTGAACCATTTTTTTGTCAGGTCACATTTAAGGTCACGAGAGGTCAAAACATCCCGTCATAGGGATAACATGTAAATTCAGTTTTTCGGCCATTACATCTGAACAAGTAAAGATAGAGCAGAACGACTCAGAATATATGAATCCTCTTAGCAAGCCGAATCGAATGATATATAATTTGACCTTGCTAGGTCAAATAAAGGATTTGAACTGACCTGAGGTCAGATCAGGATCAAATTATATAAAAAGCATATCATTAGAACCGCAAAGCCCGGGCGAGTCTAATACAGCTAAAATAAATGCTCTATCACCATCCGTTACTGAGTTATTCCGTAAAAACAATTTTTCCCATGTATTTCTAATGGAGAGGTCATGCCTCGTACCTAACCTTAGGTCATCGATATCAAAGCATACCGGAACATATTTTAGAGAACTCGGTGGGGCCATTATGTGATATGAGTTTCAATCGGATAAGTTTACCCTGCTCCGACTTATGCTATCTTAAACTTTTTTTAGGTCGGGTCACTTGACCTGTACTGGTGACCTGACCTGACATGACCTAACCTTAAAATTTTCACAGAAGTTTTAAAAATGATGAGGGAAAAGGTATACCAAGTACGGCGGCGCTACGCGCCGCCGTTTTTCTGCTGTCTCCAAAAAACCCGAGGGGGAGTGGTTACCCGCCCCCCTAGTTAGTTAGTTAAGGGCTTTTTATAAGGCGTTCTGTGCAAATCACCTTTGCCCGCCTCTAAAGTGTGGGGGAGAATTTTCCGGGAGGGGTGTTTACTTTAATGTCGCAGAACAAAGGGACGAATCTTATTTCAAGGAATGGGTCGCGAAGTGTAGCAACACTTGCGAGGGACCCGCCCCCCGTCAATGCGCGTGTTAATGGCGCACCAGAGCCATAGAAGGTAAGATCGCAAAGAAGCTTTCCTCTAATTTTGGGGTCAAGGTCATTTAATTTCATTGACCTTTGAGGTCGCAATATGGTATACTACCGATAATGTATGTATGTACACGTTGACTAACACTATAGTCACTGTTGAGCGGGAAATGAGGATTGACCTTTAAACATGTTATTTGACCTTGACCCTGACATTTCACCTTGAACTTTGACTTTGACATTTGATCTTGACCTTGACCTTTGACCTTGACAGGTATACATTTGACCATTGTGTCATAGCATATTGCACGTCAGACCGGGTAAAGCCATTTGACCGGAAACACTGGGGTCAATGACCTTGAAAGTGCTGATATGACCTTGGAAGTGGCCTTTGAACCTGACAATACCTTCATCTGAGGTGACCTTGACATATCATTCCGGTTATATGGAGTTATGACGTCACCACTCGGTCTCCGATGCCAGTGAACTGGTCCCACTGCGCTATTGTGGCAATCTCAAAATGCAGGTCTGACTTGAAAGCCTATAAATCCAACGAATTTCTACCGATTTTCACAATTTTTCACCAGTCGGCGCCGGGAGCGTTGGAACTATGTTCAAAGTTGGGGGGGGCAGCGGGAATTTTCAAGTCATTTTTTACCAGTCAACGCCATATGGTTAATGGTTAAGAATCATGAAAGTTGGGGGGCAGCTGCCCCCTGCCCCCCCCGGTTCCTACGTCCCTGGTCGGCGCGCCGTTCAATTCTCTCAAATGTGGCCGACTATCATTTTCGGCTACGAGCGGTTCTCCGGCCACCTCGGAAAAATAGGTGGGATGCCTCCGAGGTCCCCTCCAGTGCGTGTGTTAAGTTATTTATCTTAAACCATTTTCTCCATCTATTTCCAATGGAGAGGTCATGGTTTGCACTTGACATTAGGCCACCAATATACAAAATACCGGAATATATTTTATAGAGAACTCAATGGGCCCATTATAGGTAATGCGAGTTTTACTCACATAGGTTCAACCTGTTCTGACTTATGATATCTGAAACTTTTTTTAGATTAGGCCACTTGACATGCACTATTGACCTGACTTGAAATGACCCAGCTTTAAAATGTTGCCTAAAGTTGTAAAATTGATCAGAAAAAAGGTATACCAAGTACGGTGGCGCTACGCGGCGCCGATTTTGTTTTATTTCTAAAAAAACTAGGAGCATGGGTACCACCCCCTTCCCCCTGTCAATGGGCGTGTTAACCCTCACCCCGGTGGGAGGTGTTTGAACACACCTCGGGTTTTTTTCGGCGGCACGAAAAAACGGCTGCGCTTCGTGCCGCCGCACTTAGTACACCTTATCCTCGATTGATTCCGCAACTTTTTTCGCCGCAATTTTAACCCGCGCTCTGCCGGCACCCCGGGAGTTATGCGCCCTGCCGGCATGGCTGAAAAAACCTCCTCTAGTTTGCTGATAGCTTGAATTGTAGGCGGTCGTATGTGCCTTACAGGGACTCAAAAGAAACCTCAATCATTTTTCACCTTGATCGTATATGTTTCACACATGAATTCCCATCAAATGTGCCTAAATTAGTTCTTTTAACCAAACCTTGCAGTATCACCCGATCACAGCGGCCGCCACGCGCGGCGCGCTGCCGCCTCTCCCGTGTCCCTGGTACAGCCTCAGACAGGCGGTTACGGCACTGGCGCCGGTGCCTGCCCGCTGAGTGTGGCGGCCGGGTCGACGGCAATGTGCATTCGCTGTGTGATGACGCCCCAACGGCGAAACAATTATATGGGACCATTAAGGGCAGAAAAGACACTTTTTGACGTTTCATATGCCATCTGCATAAACCACTAGTGACCTGTCGGATATATCCTAGCAAACAACTGTCGCAGTCCCCTCTATATTTTGCTTATACACATTGTGAACATATGGATTTTTGGGGAATTAATTTGACATATTCAGATTTTTCGTGAATAGTCTTGTCTTGGATACTGACGGAGAGATCGCACCTCGGTTCGCTAAACCTAGCCGTACTGACATGCGCTCTACCTGGCTGTAGATGAAAGAAAATGGCATCCATAGGAAAGGGATGTTTTCGGGGAATTCGGACACGAGTTTTCACAGAGTGTCGTGGTGTCAGAAATAGCTAAATAAAAAGGAAATGTTATAATCTAGGCATGCATGGAGAGAGGGTGTGTATGTTTTTCGTCATTTTGTTTTAATCATATATTTAGTATTCAAGAAGATGTACAGGAAAATTCAAGGAACTAAAAGGCTAGGGATAATTGCACCATTACTACCCATGGATCATTTTACATCCCCATCCGTTGACTACCCTTTTACACGGAAAATTGCCCCTTTGCCATCAGCTGTGAACCTGGCACAATGTCAAGTTTGGCGTGGAAATCTCCCCTGGGTAACCATGATACAAGGAGGGTGGCCTGAGACCACCCCTCTCACCCCATTAGCCCCTACTGATGTTGTCGAGCCCCCTGGCGCTGTCGCCATGCCGTCTGGGGACGTTTTCCAGGAAGCAAGCGTTAGAGATGCTGGCTGGGCCATTATTCCGTATTTTCACGTGTGTCCTTATCGTCCCCTCGATCGCTATCAGCTGACCAAACCACGAAACTTGTCACCCTTCTACCTGCCGCCTGCGCTGACGAGCCCGGTGTGTGTCAGAGGCTGTTGCGGGCCCCAGCGGGCCACGGCACGGGACGCCACTGCCTGGCGTGAGTAAAAAAGCGCGAACATCATCTCAATAACTTTCGCTTTACGCAAAAAGTTGAAAAGGTATCTACTTTCTGTTTGTCGGGAATGATGCAGAATTGACATAGGAACAGCTACCCTAGCATTATCATCGGGACGGTTAGTTGGATGTAGATATTCGCATTGAAACGGCGAGAGGAGGAAAAAACAGCACCGCCGGCAGGGCGCGGGTTAAGATTGGGTCATCCCAGGTTAGGTCACCAGTGCAGGTCAAGTGACCTCACCTCAAAAAAATATTTAAGGTGGCCTAAGTAAGAAATGGGCGAACCTATCAGATTGAAACTTATAACACGTAATGATCTCACCGAGTTATGCATGTCTTGTTCCGGGATTTTTCATACCGATGACCTAAGGTCAAGTACGGACCATGACCTCTCCTTTGGAAATACATGGAGAAACATAAATTTGACTGTATTTGTGTAGATAAAGCTGATAATACCTTCATATTATCAAAATCGAAGTATCCTGGGCCCTTTTCCAGGTACATGCTGCAATATTTGGCGTGTGACCTCTGAGAGGTCATCTGGGGCTACTTCAGCAGTTTTCAGACTTAGGTCAATAACTTTCCATGAAATTATGATACAGGTTTTATTTTGATGCGATTACGTTTAGATTGCTATTGTGATTTGATTGATATGCATATTGACTATGCTTGGTTGGATAGTGACCTTATTGGATAGCGAGGGGAATCGAGTGGTGTCTACAAAATTATTCTAACTCAAAGCTGTCAGACGCTAGAGCCAAAGAAGCTCTTCTCAAACATGTAACCTTTTTTGACCTGTCATGGCCTCAATATCGACCGAAGCCAAAAAGTGACCGAGGCTATTTCTTCATGAATTCGAGCTATCCACCAGCTTTCTCGTTTTTTCGTCATCCCGCATAGGAGCCGAGTTCGTGTTTGAACAACCCCCCTCGAACTCGGCCCTATGCGGGATAGCGAAAAAACGCGAACGCTGGTGGATAGCTCATACAAATTCGTGAAGAAACTATACTAGTCACTTTTGGGCTCAGGCCAATATTGAGGTTATGACAGGTCAAAGAAGGTGGCATTTTGAGTAGAGTCTTTGGGCTCTAGCCTCGGACAGAGTTGAGTTAGAATCATTTTTAGGCAACATTTGCTTCCTCTTGTCACGGCGAATCAAATGATTTTTAATATGACCATACTAGGTCAAAACACAAAAATGATGTGACCTCAAGTCTGTTCAAGGTCACTTTTTGACATGGCATAGTCAAGATGCATATCAATCGACGTGCAATAGCAATCTGAGCGCAATGGTATCGAAATTTGAAGAGCCGTTCGAACAAGTCGTATACAGAATGCTATCATTATTCTCTTCTGCCCCAAAAACATGGAATGACCGAATCAGTGGCGGCGCTGCCATAGAGGCATATTAGTCACTGCCTAGCCACTTTTAAATGTCGAAGTATGCATGAATTTTATGTGGAATAAATATAATTTGACTCGATGTTTAAGTTACAGAGAATATTCTTTTTTCGGATCACTGGGTCAAAGAGCCGATAATTTGCATATCTGAGAATCCACGTTCGCAGCTCTTACCGTCAACAAATGTGATATTAGACACTTAGCGATTTCGCTGAAGCTGCCTAACACCGTGGCAAACCTAGCGTGGGCTTTTTGAGTGACATCTCTAATGCCTCATTCATTCGGACGCGGCCGAAGCTGTCCTTGAAATGGGAAGCTCTTGTGAGTACCTTGTCCTTCCTGGCTTATTTACCTACCTACCTATCCTTCTTGAATTTTGCCTTGTACCTTCATATACTGCCGCTTAACCGTTTCCACAATCCACCGACATATGTTTTTATATTTTTCTTTAATTCTTATGATATTAAACATTTAAACATAACTATTATGTTTGCTCATCGACTTGAGCTTGCCCTTCTCCAGCCGGCCTACTGGAATCACCCCTGTCTAATATCAGGTAAAAAGCCTGGGCGACGTCCTTACCTCTAAGCCAATCGTGCCTAGGCTGTCATAATGTTCAAGCGCCGCCACTGGACCAAATTGCCTCTAAGATTAGAAACATCAATGATGTCCCAAGGAGTAGGACCCAATTCAAAAAGGTGATAAAGAAAATGATCCTGGACAGGGACGGCGGATTCCAGGGTTCAAGTGGTGCAGTTGCACCACTCGATTTTTTTCAAGTGGTGCAAAAGTATCTTTTTGCACCACTTGTTTTGGCTTTGTCCAGGGAGGCGCCCCCCCAGGCCTCAGCCGGCGCCCCCGGCCGGTCAGAGAAAATCAAGCCTAATTACCGCCTACCTGAAGAGGTAGGATCCTCTGTGAAAAAGACATGTTCATACATGAATGACGCACCTTGACATCAAAACTGCGCCCTGGAAAGCAAAAGGCGCCCCCCTTGAGTAAAGGCGCCCCTCTGGATAGCATAGGCGCCCTTGAAAAGCGTAGGCGCCTCCTGGACAGCTGAGGCGCCTCCGAAGAAGAGAAACGACGCCCCTAGATATCACATGCGCCCCCTGGTTAGCACAGGCACCCCTTGACAGCAAAAGGCGCCCCCCGCAGAGAAAAGGCGCCCCTGGACAACATAGGCGCCCTTTGATAAGAAAGGCGCCCCCTGGAGAGATAAGAGAGAAACCCCCCCTCCCGAGAACAACGGCGGCAGGGACGGCGGATTCCGCAGGACAGGGTGTGCAGTTGCACACCTTGAAAAAATGATGGTGTACAATAGTATATTTTTGCACACCTGGTTTTGACATCGTACGGGGAGGCCCTCACGGATTTGGGTGGCACCCCGGATTTTGCCGGCGCCCCCGGCCGGTCAAGAGAAAATCAGACACATCGCCTGTCTGAAGGGGTAGTACCCTCTGTGTAAAATAAAATACACTTTCAAATATGAATGGCGCCCCTGACATCAAAGCTGCACCCTGGACAGCAAAAGGTGCCCACCCCCTTGAGTAAAAGCGCCCCTCTGGATAGCAAAGGCGACCTCTAGACAGCAGAGGCGCCCCTGGACAGAAAAAGGCACCCCCCAATTGAGGAGTAACGACGCCCCTGAATAGCATAGGCGCCCTCTGGTTAGCACAGGCACTCCTGTACACTAAGAGGCGCCCCCTCCCCCATAGAGCAAAGGCACCCCTCTGGATATCATAAGCTCCCTTTAATAGCAATCGCGCTTCCTGGACAGCAGGGGCGCCCTCTGGATAGGATAGGCGCCCCCAAAACAGCAAATACGCCCTTTGATACCAAAAAGCGCCCCATGGACAGAACACACCCTCTGGATAGCATAGGCACCCCTGGACGGCAGAGACGCCCCTAAAGAAGAGCAACGGCACCCCGGGATAGCATATGCGCCCCTGGTTAGCACAGGCACCCCTGGACAGCAAAAGGCGGCCCCCGCCCCTGAGTAAAGGATCCAGGGCTCTGGATAGCATAGGTGCCCCTGGATAGCGCAGGCGCCTCCTGGACAGCAGAGACGCCTCCGAAGAAGATCAACGGCGCCCCTTGATATCATATGCACCCCCTGGTTAGCACAGGCATCCCTGGATAGCAAAAGGCGCCCCCTCCGAGAGCAAAGGAGCCCCCTCTGGAAAGAATAAGCACCCATGGATAGGAAAGGCGCCCCCTGGAAAGGACAGCAGAACATTTTTTAAGGAAAACTCAGTTGAGGGGGCGGTGGAGATTTTCTTGTGCTGGCGATTATAATGTCTTCGGGGATCAAACCCCCATTTGGAGGGGGCGTTAATAAAATTTAGACGTGCTAGTGTTAAAAAAATGTCTCCTAATTTTTGTTATTCCATATTCTAAAGATTAGAGATGCTGCCCAGGACTGCGGGTTTTTTTCAACGGAAAAGGCCAAACCGGGTTTGCGAAAAGGCCAAAAAGGTTCAAATTGTATTTGCACTAAAAAATCTTATTTTTTTATAAATTTCGTCCAAGTTCTTTCCCAGTACGGCTGTTGGAGTCTGAGTCTCATTAAAGTCCTCAAGGGACTTGTCACGGAGACCCCGACCCCACCACCCGAACGAGTAACGCCCACAATGAAGGGTTGATTTAGAAGCCAAAGTTTAACCTCCCACAAAGCACAGGGATGGCCGCCTCGCTCAGGTCACCCTCTCATCAGTCAGTTGCCAGCCGACCTACGTCGGGCAAACGATTGAGCGCCGGAGCGTCTCAGGGGAACCGATCTCAAGCCTGGACATGCACTGCCACTGCATGCTTCTCAGCAGCGGGCCGGAGCCCGACGCTCTACCAACCGAGCAAACGGGGCGGCCAAATGGCCAAATAAATACCACAAAAGCCATATTTGAGGCTAAAACGAACCCTACCGGGTGTCATAAACCCACAGAAAAAGGACAGAGCACTCTTGTATCACTGCAGTGAACAGTGCACTGTATAAAACTAAATGTTGATAATTTGATATTGACTTGACGATATATTTTTAGCACACTGCCCATCTCATAAGAAGGCAGGAGTACCCTTCCAATCCCGTGTGGCGACCCAATTATTTTATCCACATAACTAAACAATTTGTTAGCATCATCAATTATCTTGGCCGCACCACTCCCCACTAACATTTGATATCTTTCTGCTTTTCCTGTGAATTGTTTGCTCTTTAACAGTGACGGATCCATAGGCAGATCCAGGATTGCCAATCGGAGGGGAGCACCTTCCCGGGGGCGCCATCCGGAGCAGGGGGCGCCACTTTTGACCGGAAAAACCTACCAGGTGGGCGTAAAATCCTATCGGTGAGCACCGATTTCGCATCCTGGGGAGAGTGGGAAGCGCCACTTCAAGCGAGTGCCATCGACCTTTCAGGGGGCGCTGTGACCATTTCAGGGGCCGCCGAGGATCGATTGGGGGCTGCATCTGCCCCTCCCCTTTGCCCCCTGGATCCGCGTATGGGCGGATCTAGAATTTTAGTAAGGTGGGGGAAACGCGGAGCCTCAAAGTGGGCACTTTACCATCAACTTTTCACCCAAAGGGCGCCTATGGTATTCGGTTTTCGGTTGCCGTCATATTAGTGGATCGTATTTTTAACAACGTCCTATCCCACCCTCTCCCAGCCATAACAGTTTGTACCAGCCAAGCAAGATGCCTATTTGGCGTGATATTTGAAACAATGAATTGCTAAACAGTTCAGTCCACACTTTTTTCGGCACCTCTTGAAAAATCTGTAACTGCCACTAGGTCATGAAGAAATTCAAGACACTTGGGAAGATGCAACAGCTGAACATAAAAGTACATATCTGGGGATTTTTCTATTAGTGAAGAGGGGTTAAGTTTATTTTAATATCAAATATGATAAGCATCATTTTGCCTTTCCACGTGGCCAAGATTCGTAAGATAATGGTGAGAGGACATTGAAAATAATCGCAGTGAGTGTGAACCTGGCCTGTGCGCTGTCCAAGAAAATTACCTCAGCGGAAAAGCTTTTAAGTTGTAGGAAACACAAGCCGGACTTTAACCCACATTATTAATTGCTCCTAAAAAATAATGTTTGAACCAGATGGCAGACTCAAGGAGATATAAGGGAAGTTGAAACGTTAAGATAAACACAGAATGAAGTATGTGGGCATTTTCCATCGACCTTTATCTATATTCTTCAATTCATCAGCATGGGAGAATTGCTCTTGTGCGTGAAATTTCGGAGGTGTTAAGAGAATTTCGGTAGCCATGTGATTGAATGCTGAAATAGATCATGCCATAGGCATTTGTGATTTGTGACATAAATGGGCCCTACTAGAATAAAAAGAAAACAGTTTCAACGTGTCCAAGTACTCTCTTGATAAATTGATAACTTTTTTTCGTTTATTGGCTGTAATTTGCGCGTTTAATGATCATGAGCAGTGTTCAGATCGAAGTGAAAAGACCATTCAGATTGATAAAACGAGTATATTTTGTCACTGACCATCCACTTATACCATCAACCATCGCCTTCAGGTCAAGTTCAGGACTCATTTAAGAGAAGAGGTGAGCGTGCACTGTGCATGCCCAAATCGAGACACAGCCGCCCTCCCGATGGACAGACCGCGCAGAAATACGTCCTCGTCGCGTTTGATTTATTGCTTTGATTTGATTTGATTTATCGCACGCGTACGACGTAGTGGACCACCACCTGCTACGCGTTCGCCTGCTGTAGATGGGGCTGTCAAATTGCACGGTGGCCTGGATTTGGCAGTGACTCCGGGACCGAAGAGTCCAGGTGGAACTAAATGGTGTGCTTTCCAGTGAGCGCATTTTCCGAACTGGCCTGCCGTAAGGAAGTGTCTTATCGCCAGTTTTATTTTGTATGGGCGGCTCGGCTGGTCACTCTGCGCGGTTCCCGGATGCTCCCCTACATGTACGCCGATGATACGGCGGCTCTCTGCACGGGCAACAACACCCAAGTCGCCAAGGACCGGGCGCAATAAAGCTGCTGCTGGCACCCTCATGAAGTGGACCCGACAGCACAAAATGGTGGTATCAGGAGCCAAGATCCAAGTACTGGTGATGTCCCAGTGGGCCAGAGACGCCGATCCCTTCAATTTTAAGGTCGACGGGAAGTCTGTCACTGCTGGAGACACCCTACAGCTACTTGGCGTCACCATCGATCGGCTCCTCCATTTCGGTCCACACTGTAAGAGACTGTGGGAGAAGGTTCACCCCCGCATCTCCCACCTACGTCAACTGTCCGGCTGCAACTGGGGGCTGCACGAACAGCACCTCCGAACCGTCGCTACTGGCTACGTGAAAGGAGCGATGGAGTAAGCGGCCGCAGCGTGGCTCCACGCCACACCGCCATTTCATGTCGAGCTGCTGGAACGCAAAATGAGAGCGTCGGCGCGTATCATCACAGGATGCACCCACTCCACTCCCAGCCGAGTTAAGACTCCCCGCGTAGCGGCCAGAAGGAGGGTACTCGCGACCCGACTGCTGGTGAAATTCCATACCCTGCCGCCTGAAGACCCTCTGTGAAGACGTGCGGAGGCGACAGCGCCCTCTCGACTCTCCTCGGTGACCGGGTGGCGGCAGGTGGGCAAAGACATGTGGGATCAAGCAGGCATCTCCCTCCCCATCGAGTCTTTCCTTCCTCGACGTCTTCCACTGTGGGTATCAGGAGAGTGAGTCACATTTCAACTAGACGTGGGCCCACTGACATCAGGAGCGCCACCTGTCCGGAAGAAGCGAGTAGCTCCCCCCACCTCGCTTCCCTGACTCAATGTGCCACATGGGTGTGGACCGACGGGTCAGTGCACGGAGGGGTCACGAGCGGGGAGCTGGGTCTTCATCGAGTCACCAGACAGAGCCCAGCATGAGCTCAGGCGACCAGCAGGCTCGCTCTGCTCGATTTTTCAGGCTGAGATGGTAGCCATCCAAACTGCCTGTGTCTTCCTACTGGACTAATCAGTGCACACAGAAGATCCAGTCATCTTCAGCATGGCCTGCCAAGGTGACGACGCATTATAGAAATAAAATGGCTTCAATGTCTGCAGATAAGACAGCGAATCGGTAAAAATCGCAAACTTCCTCACCATCAGCTTAGACACCTGGTCCAAACAGCAAAAAAAATGGAGTACAGCTCTGAAGTAAAAATGGATCCTTCGTAAGGCAAACTAGAAAACTTCTCAACATCGTCATTAACAAATGCACGCCCTGTGCCATTGTCACTTTCTTTTGCAACCGTCTATATAGAAACAGACATGGTTTTCGAACGGCTCCGCAAGCAAGTTCATAAAATACTGGCGCGTCAGTTCAGGAGGCAAATTTTTTGCTTTGTTGGCGTAGGTTGTGTTCGTGTTAACTGTCGAGATGAGCTATGGTTCAATAACAGCTGCTTCATGTGGTTCGACGAGATTGCTGTCGATACCAGCCTGTGCCAGCCAGGCACAGACTCTCACTCCCTGGTGACGGGTTGCAAAACGCGAGCCACTGTCTTATCTGACTGAGGTAGGCGTCGCCAAAAAAAATGTTTGGTATGTGGGGCGTGTTGGTGACTTATTTTAAAGGGAACGTGGCACCTTGGTAAAATCCTGGAATTTTGTGTAATTAGGCGTACTTTTTAGCCGAAAATAATGAAACCACTCATGATTTTTCTGAAAAATGTACAGCAAGCTCAATGCTTTTATTTTTAAAATACTCCTCTAGAAAAATGAATAAATATCTGCCTCTGGATGATGTCATGATCTGGCAACCACTACCATACTCGAAACACTTCAAGGGCTTCGATTGGCTGATGCTCATCGTGATGTCAGCATATGTCGTCACACCAGCAGCTCACAACAATGGCCGCCTGGCGAGAGGTACATGAGAGGTACATTTCGGGTAGGTTTTAGTTTTTTCTACGGAAAAATCGAGTTCCAAGACAAATGATATATAGAGCACCTGGTTTTCCGATTTGCTTTACAACTTGGCTATCTCAGTTAAAATCACGTTCTAAAGGTGCCACATTCCTTTTAATGGCTTAATGCAAAGCGAGTATCTTACCGCGCATTTGTAGCGGTATTTCACTAATTTCCACTAGCATGCTTATTATGGGTGAAGCTTGGAATGCTCCTGTTACTATTCTGATAGCGAGATGACGGACATATCGATAATCTTTTTCGCGGACTAAGGAGTGGCCTCATACGCAACCCCGGTCTGCGACCTGGGATAACCTCCCACCGGCGCAGGAGAGCCGCATGACAATGTGCTGAAATCAGCCATATTTCATTCTCAATGTATCTCTTCATAAGCCTGTAGGTCAGTGCCATCATTCTTTTCTTTGAAATAAATTGTAAATATCCCGCAGTCAACCCCGGATTCGACCCGCGCACCCCTCATCACGAGACAGGACCTCTAACCACTAGACCACTGCGCCACACTGTACCGACTCCCACTAACCCTACACCTGTGACCCGTCAGGAGGTCACTGGCCGGTATCACGCAATCAAAACGATGCCGTGATCGTGGCGCCGGGTGTTGTGTTCGTACAGAAAAGGCATGGTATAAAGCTGCTTCTAGAAGACGAACCAAACATTAGATTCGCCTAGAATCACTTGTATCGGCGACCCAGGACCCTAAGCTAGCTTTATGCCAAATTGCATCCACTTCCATTCATTTTGAGGACTTGAAACCATGGTGAGAAGCAAACATGTTCCGAGAAATTTAGCTCCTTGAAATACCCTTTCGGACGAATTACTCGAAAGCCGTTGGAGATAAGTGGGTAGTGTAAATGAATTGAATCTGCACGGTATCTCATCCTCGTCAACACCTTCAGTATTTTCAGCATATCGAAACATTTTTTTGCGGAAATCCTTCAGGTGTGGCACATATGAAAGCTTATCGAGTGTGAGCCTGATAAATCTGGTTTCGCTACAACGTCGCTCGGATTTCCGCGAATTTACAAAATCGGGTATTCAGTCTGAATGTCTATTATAAAAGTGCATGCACTATGACTTTGAACTTGAAAATTTCAGTCCATTGCATATGATCCATTGCTGCAATGTGTCAAGGTCAAGCTGCAGCCGCCTCTGCGCAGCTGCTGTAGTGGACGCTGTCACCCATATTGTGAACTCTTCAACGAAAAGCACATGCCGTATGTTTGCGGGAAGTGTCTGCAATATCATTGGTCATAACTGCAAACAAGGCTATGAAAATCACAGAATCCTGGGCTATGCCACTCTGTTGCTGATACAAATCCGATACGACTGAGTTTTCGCGAAATATAAAATACCTATTTTTCGGAATATTAGAAATAAACCACCCCAAGTGGCCTCGCACGCCGAGTCCAAAGAGTTTCTGCAGAACGCCATTAGATAGCAAAGGCGCCCCCAAGAGATGATGGCGCCCCCTGGGGAGGAAGGCGCCCCCTCCAGAAAATCTTGCACCACTTCTCGAAAATGGAATCCGCCGTCTCTGATCCTGGATCAGTACTGAGGTAGGACTAATTTTGTTATTGTCCCCTATCTTACTGTAACTTTTGAACCAACTGTCGACCTCTTCTTCCTGTCGCCTTGGCTACCACGCGCCATGTCGCTCTGTCTGTTGTGTCGTGTGGTCCTAATTGAAATACTCCAGCCTGTATTGCTGGGCCCTGAGCCCATGGCGTGAAACAAATGTTATGGTGGCGAGGCCGTCGTTTTGGCATCCCAGAATTAACTCCGGGCAGATCGGGTATCAATAGTTTCAATCGGTGATGCAAATCCAGTGAGACTCATATTAAAAGGTACCAGACTAAATCTCGCCTTCTGTGAGCAGGGGCCGACGTCAGGCTTTTGGTCTTCCAGTCTCCTGTACACTGCACCACCGTTTTTCTCATGACCTTAGGGCAACAATATTAATAATTCCCTGCAAGCTAACACATCTGCACCATCCATGCCGGCCTTTCCTACCCTGTTATTATCGTATAGCTCCTCCCGCATGTCTGGACTGCTGGCGGGCGGCACCGGACCTTCCGGACTGCTGGCGGTTACTGGCCCTGTTGGCGCGTTGGTGGGAGACCTGCTGGCGCCGTGGTCTCCCCGCCATAGAAGTGACCTCACCGGGATGACCACGACGAACCTGGGGACGCGGCGCGGCCGGCCGCTCTGCTGTCGGGGGAGCCGGGCTGCGGCGGCTGCTGGAGCGACGCCCCACCGAGCTGCGCTGGCGGCTGAAGAGATGTAAAAAAACGTGAATCAACATTCCATGCAAATTTATTGGACCAAGTCTGAGAACTGCTTAAATAGCCCCAAACGACCTCTGAGGGGTCACAGGTCAAAAATTGCAACATGAACCAGGAAAGGGGCCCAGGATACCTACTACGATTTGGAGAATATGAAGGCATCCTAATTTAAGTTTTTCCCATGTATTTCCAATGGAGAGGTCACGGTCCGTAGGTACTTGACCTTGGTCATCCGTCATCGATATGACAAATCTCGGAATATGTTTTGTAGCACTCGGGCCCATTATAATGTGGTATAAGTTTCAATCCGATAGATTCAACCATTTCTGACTTATGCAACTTTAAACGTTTTTGAGGTGAGATTACTTGGCCTGCACTGGTGACCTGACCTGAGCCCACAAGCGGATCCAGGGGGGACAAAGGGGGGGGCACGTGCCCCCCAGCGACTCTCGGGGCCCCCTGAAATGGTCACGGCGCCCCCTGAAGGTCGATGGCGCCCCCTGAAATGTCGCTTCCCACCCCCCCAGGATGCGAAAATCGGCGCCCACCGATAGGATTTGGCGCCCACCTAATATATTTTTCCGGTCAAAAGTGGCGCCCCCTTATCCGGATGGCACCCCCGGGAAGGTGCCCCCCCGATCGGTAATCCTGGACCCGCGTACGCCTGAGCCACCGGGGCGAGGGTTAACCCTCCCCACCGGGGGGCCATCGATGCCCCCTAAGGTTTTTCCGGGATAGCAGTAAAACGACGAGGCGCAGCACCGCGGTTGAGAGCTCTACCTCTCACTGCATCATTTTCCCATCATCCCTGAAATTTTTACCCCGGGTCACCCAAGGTCAGGTCACCAGACGAGGTCAACCAAGGTCACCTCACTTCACCTTTAGAGCTCTGTAAGAGCTACATTTCAAAGTCGATCTATTTGAAACTTCCTACACTTCATAACCCCTCCAGGGTCTACAAGGTGTATATCCGGGATTTTTCGATTTCGTGCCCTGAGGTCAGGTCACGAGGCGACCTCTCCCATTGGAAAAGCATGGGGAAAAGCTATTTCATGATATAAAAGCCACAAAAATGATTGCAAATACTCAGACTGCTCAGAACAACGTTTTTGGACACCCTTTCACGGATCCCAGGGGTCATATTTGCCCTTTGACTTTTCCAAGGTCATCCAAGTCACCGGAGGTCAAAAACAGTATTTTGACAATAACTTTTGACCTAATTGAGCTAGAGCGGTGAAACAAACACCATCGTGTTTGTTTTGTCACTGACTTTCATTTGATATACGGCAAGGTCACTTTTTGACCTTTCGTGACCTCAGGTCATATTAGGTCACGAGGTGACCTCTGGAGGTCAAACCACTGGCGGGAGGTCTTTACGTTCCACATAGCGGAAAAGTACTGGCAATTTGCTATCAAATGTACTTTACCAGGCTTTAATAGCTCTAATGACATGAGAGTTATGCCCAGTTTGCTTAATCATTGCATATTTGAGTGAAAATAGCCGATCTTGACCTAATTTGACCTCTGGAGGTCAAACCATTGACCTGAGCACTAAAACATGCGAAGTAATTTCTTACTGAATTCACGCAAGCTTTCTATTGCACTTTGCAGATTTGTGCTAACGCCCATATTTTCGGAGTTAGGGGGGCCATCGATGGCCCCCCGGTGGGGCGAAGGTGGCGCCGGACCCCCGGTGGGGCGCGGGTTAAGATGGGCCGTCCGGATTGATGGGGCTCAGCGGCTTATTGGTGTGACTTTCCCGAGTATTGGGCTCGAGAGCTACGAATTATATGGTAGGTTACGCCCCTGCCCCGCCATCCTCCGTACCACCTTCAACGTCGATAGATCCTCCACCATGAGCTGACATATTTACGAACACTTGTCGATCCCATATCCCCTGTGTGTGAGTGTGTGAGGGGAAGTAAAGTTCTTCAACTGCCGTGAAGTAAAGGTATCTTGTTCATCGTTCCTAGAACGAACGTGGTTCTAGTACTTGTTTAGATTCTGCCAAAAGATATCTGAGTAGCACTTGTCAATATTGAAGCCTACGGTTTTTCATGGTTTCTTACTCCCAGTATGTGCTGGAAAGGCATTAGACAAAATTTGTAGCTTTTCCTTAGGTATTACTTTGTTTCAGATAGCCCGTCTACATTGTTACCCATCTCTAATTTTCACAAGAATCGTCATATCCGCAGGGGTGTGACGCGTATTGCGCGTGCGTGGGGAAGGCGCGTAATGTGTGACATCGCTGTGCGGGTATTGCCAAATTCGGCTGAATTTTCTCAGACTCCATCATTCCCCAGGGAACTGGTAAGCTCATGCTTCGCTGGAATGAATGCGATCATACCTCTCAATGGGAAGCGGCGGTGGCAGATGTTATTTTCCGTGGACATCTGGGAGAGCTCGCGGTGGGGATGGGCAGAAATGTGGCTTCGTGTATTAACCTTATTCGGTCCCTGTTTTCCCTTTTTGAGCGTTGTTGGCAATCATTTATTAGGTTTTGGAAGAAGGAGAAAATTTCTTCGCTTAGCTCCTGCGGTGTCTGGGATCAAAAATGGATATCGTTGACCGCGTGTTCAGGCTCGGGCAAATTTGGCGCGATTGAGTTAATGACATGAATAAGGCAGCTTTCCCACAATATCTTGTAATTTTCAATATGACATTTGTGACATGGGTTGCCTTCATGGATTTGTGTAACATAAATTGCCCCCTCATTTAAGTACACACATTTCCTGTCAATGGATGTGTGGGGAAACTGCTAAGTGTCCACAATTGTGTGCAGTCATGGTTTTAATTTGGGAATACTAAAAATAAGGATCCATAATTGGGAGTGTTCCTTCCAAAAATGGGAATGCTCACTCCCAGCTATGGGAATGCTAGAAACCTTTCAGATAATCCAACAGGATACTAGAATAAATGAGACATCCCCATCTGATTCACACTTTTGGTGAGACTTCTGGGTAGTTCTGCTTTTAATTATGAAATTATGAATATGCCATAATACATTTGAAAGAATTTGGTTTCATTTCATAATTGCATTAAATCAATATGTCCTACCTCAAGTTTGATGGTTGGATGTTGAAAACATTAAATGTGGTATGAAGCAGAATGTTTGATGTATAGGCTCTAAGGAGATTTGTCTACATGATGCACAGAAAGTCCTGGTGGTTTTCATCTTCTCAAATATTTGCAACTGGCTCAGATGTATTTAGCAACAGGTTGGAACAGTGCCTGGGATTAACCCAGATCCCTTTACCAACTGCTCACTCAAAGTAGCCCCCCTTGGCAATGATGGTCTCAATATGAGACTGGAAGCCCTCATAGGTCCGGATGATTTAGGCCGCTTTCCACACTGTCACAATGTGAGCCTTGGCCTACTCCAGGTTGGGATGAGATGCGGTCTGGACTAATCTTGCAGGATGCTCCACACACTAATTGAATGGTTTGAGGTTGGGTGACTGAGGAGGCCACATCTCCTTCTGCCAAAAGTGGCCCACCAGGCTCCTCTGCCATCTTAGCTTAGATGGCTGTGGTATTGTGGATGCATTCTCTGTCCTGTTGGAAGACAAAATCATTGTTTGGGTTGGTCATTTTGATCCAGGGTATGTATTCAAGAGTCTGTTGTAAACCTGCCTGCTGATTTCTCCATGACATCAATGAAGATGATGGAGCATTTCTGCATGTCAAACCAGACAAACCCTAGGGCCATCACATGTGGGTGCTTGTTCACAGCATTGAACTGAATCTGGGGGTCCACTCCATCAACAGGGTGGTTGGACAGGTAGCAGGAGTTCTTCTGGTTTAGGTGGACATAAACTTGGAAGAGCTTCTCATCTGAGACAGTCCAAACAAAGCCGGTGGTCGCCAGGCTCTTGAAGAAGCTAAGCAGCAGCTTGCTCTTCTTAGTACTGGGGAGACACATGGTCTTGGTTTAATGAGATCTGTTATGGATCATGCTGAGCTCAATGTTCATGTCTCGGTGAATCAATTCCCACATTGATTTCTCCGGAAAGCGGATCTTCTTTGTCACTTTTTTATTGACTGCCGTCAATTTACTTTTATCACTGCTGACACGGCAGCTGAGTGACTGGGCGACCCAACCTGGGGGCATCTTTTAAGGACTCTTCAGGTCGGATCTTCGCCTTTGTCTGCTGAACCGTTTGCCAAGAAACACTGCATTATTCTGCACCTTGTTTCCTGGTCAAGTGGGATCCAGCCTCTGTGCGCAGGTAGACAGCGACAAATTGGCACTTTTTATCCATGACTGAATGTGATTACAGTGCCATATTTGCACGCGCCCTGGCTGTTCAGGCCGACGAGGATCACGCCTGAGGCCATCAGCAGACTACCCACCAATCACGGTGTGCACTGGCAAGCATACCAGAAAAGTGTTGAAAGTACAGATTGTTTTTTTCATCTCAAGGCGAAGTTTTCACCAGACGTTTAGGTTAGCTACTCATTGACTGTCAGGCAATAGAAATGGTGGTAAGATGTTTCAAGTTATTGTTTTACAGGATTGAAATAGAAATATTATTTTACGCAGTGGAATGGCACTGTCATACAGAAAACTTTATATGTTTCATATTTACAACTTTATATAGAATTCAGGAATGGCCATGTGGAGGTAGATTAAAGGTTTAAAGGTGGATGTATTTGTTCAAACTATTAACATTTTGTGAAGAGTGTAGACCAGGCACTTGATGGCCTATTTGGTGTCTTGTAGCTTGTTAGGGTTGCTGAAAGTTTTTGAAAAACATTCCCATAGGCTGGAATAAGTTCCTAATTTTGACAGGAGTTTCCCCCAAATTTGGTTCTTCTTGCCAACTATTGGGTACATATCAATTTTTGGGGGATCACTGATCTCAGTTATACTCACTGACCAGTCTGGAGAAGTGGCAGGTTTCTTCAATATCTCGTTGAGGCAGCTTCAGGGCATACCTACCGGTTTGGGGCAGCTTTTGCGTACCTTGGGACAGGTAAGGAAACCTTGCGGCAGAAACTTACCCTTGGGCAGCCCTGACACACCAAGGCGGTCAAGGAGGCACTGAAAAAGAAGAAAAATGAGAAAACAAAGGGTGATAGTTGTTCCTACCGCCCTCCTAAAGAACCTATAGAATAAAAATGTGTTCTGGGGTAGGAAGAAAGGTCTGCCCCAGGAATTAAATTTATGCCCCAATTGGGCAGGATTTGGCCTGCCCCTTAAACCTCATTGAGGAGCTTGCCACGTTCTGCAGACTCGCCCACTGACTCCAGTTTGAAAAACACTGAAAGATATTGACTAGATCCTATTGGGACAGCCTATCGATAAATTAATGAATGTTTATGAAATCATGCGGCGGTTCACTAAAAATAATTTTTCTTTGGCTCTTTTGAAAGGTTAGGATTTCCCCCCTGTCAGGTACGGACACTCAGTAGGTGTGAAAATAGCAAATGTGTTGCTGGTTTAACACGCACATGGACAGGGGTCTGAGCCACCTTTGCTTTGACGAGGGGCGGATGCCCCCCCCACCTTAGATCTCGAGAACCACGGTATGTAGCGAAAAACAGTAAATGGCGTTGGGTAGCCCATCCACTTCTCCATCGAAAATGTTTGAACCATTTTTTTGTCAGGTCACATTTAAGGTCACGAGAGGTCAAAACATGCTGTCATAGGGATAACATTTAAATTAAGGTTTTCGGCTATTACATCTGAACAAGTAAAGATAGAGCAAAACGACTTGAACTGTATGAATCCTCGCAGCAAGCCGAATCGAATGATATATAATTTGACCTTGCTAGGTCAAATCAAAGATTTGACCTGACCTGAGGTCAGGTCAAGGTCAATTTATATAAAATGCATATCATTAGAACCGCAGAGACAATGCAAGTCTAATGCTGCTAAAATAAACGATCTAGCACCATCTGTTACTGAGTTATTCAGTAAAAAACATTTTTCCTATGTATTTCCAATGGAGAGGTCATGCCTCATACCTGACCTTCTTCACAGCAGGTCATCGATATCAAAAATACCGGAACATATTTTAGAGAACTAGGTGGGCCCATTATTTGATATGAGTTTCAATCGGATAAATTCACCCTGCTCTGACTTAGGGTATCTTAAACTTTTTTTGAGGTCAGGTCACTTGACCTGTACTGGTGACCTGACCTGAGATGACATAGCCTTAAAATTTTCACATAAGTTGTAAAAATGGTGAGGGAAAAGGTATGCCAAGTACGGCGGCGCTACGCGCTGCCGTTTTTCTGCTACCTCCGAAAAACCCGAGGGGGGCGGGTACCCGCCCCCGTCAATGCGCGTGTTAAGATGATATCATATAGCACATTTCATTTACCATCAGCTGGACTGAAGTTGCAGACCATAAGAATACACTTTTCAGTGTGATAAACTATTTGATAAATTATATTGTTATTTACTAGAGCTAATGAGTGCAAGCAAAATTAATTAGAAGGGACAGTTAAGCGCTTTTGTTAAAATAAACAATGGAAATTATGGGATGTAAATAGCTAAACAACTTTTTTAAACACCTGGAATTACCCAGCAAGGTAAAGTAACCCTGGTTTATGGTTCCTACTTTGGTGATAAGGAGTGAATATGCTTTTCGAGGCTTGGGCAACAGCATGGATGCCGTTCACGCTTTGGGACAGCCATTAGATAAAGAGTTGAACATTCCTTAAATATGTTATTCTTGAATGTCTTCGCTGATTATCACCCTTCTACAAATCTTGAATTCTACTCATTCTGCTTTCTCCATAGGGTAACACATCCTGCCAGAGTCTGTTGTCGTACATTCATCGCATACCTGAGACCATGCATATTTATTCACAGTAAAATGCTGGTTAAAACACAGCATGCACATATCAACTTCACACTGCACAGAATCCTCTGCCTGCCTCTATCTCTCCAGCCAATAGCCTCCCACCAGTAGCTCCCCAGTCAACAGCCTCCCACCAGCGTGTCCCCAGTCAATGGCCTCCCACCAGCAACTCCCCAGCCAATGGCCTCCCACCAGCAGCTCCTCAGTCAACGGCCTCCCACCAGCAACTCCCCAGCCAATGGTCTCCACCGCAACTCCCCAGCCAATGGCCTCCCACCAGCAGCTCCGCGTCAACAGCCCCCCCGCAACCCCCGCCATGGCCTCCCACCAGCAGCCCGCAGTCAACAGCCTCCCACTAGCAACTCCCCAGCCAATGGCCTCGCACCAGCAGCTCCCCAGTCAACAGCCTCCCACCAGCAACTCCCTAGTTGACGGCCTCCAACTAGCAGCTCCCCAGTCAACAACCTCCCACCAGCAGCTCCCCAGCCAATGGCCTCCCACCAGCAACTCCTCAGCCAATGGCCTCCCACCAGCAGCTCGCCGGTCAACGGCCTCCCACCAGCAGCTCCCCAGTCAATAACCTCCCACCAGCAGCTCCCCAGTCAACAGCCTCCCACCAGCAGCTCCCCAGTCAACAGCCTCCCACCAGCAACTCCCCAGCCAATGGCCTCCCACCAGCAGCTCCCCAGTCAACGGCCTCCCACCAGCAGCTCCCCAGTCAACGGCCTCCCACCAGCAGCTCCCCAGTCAACAGCCTCCCACCAGCAACTCCCCAGCCAATGGCCTCCCACCAGCAACTCCCCAGCCAATGGCCTCCCACCAGCAACTCCCCAGCCAATGGCCTCTCACTAGCAGCTCCTAGTCGACGGCCTCCAACTAGCAGCTCCCCAGTCAACGACCTCCAACCAGCAGCCTCCTACCAGCAGCTCCCCAGTCAACGACCTCCCACCAGCAGCTCGCCAGTCAACAACCTCCCACCAGCAGCTCCTCAGTCAACAGCCTCCCACCAGCAACTCCCCAGCCAATGGCCTCCCACCAGCAGCTCCCTAGTCGACGGCCTCCAACTAGCAGCTCCCCAGTCAACGACCTCCAACCAGCAGCCTCCTACCAGCAGCTCGCCGGTCAACAGCCTCCCACCAGCAGCTCCCCAGTCAACGGCCTCCCACCAGCAACTCCCCAGTTAACAGCCTCCCACCAGCAGCTCCCTAGTCGACGGCCTCCAACTAGCAGCTCCCCAGTCAACAGCCTCCCACCAGCAACTCCCCAGCTAATGGCCTCCCACCAGCAGCTCCCCAGTCAACGGCCTCCCACCAGCAGCTCCCCAGTCAACGGCCTCCCACCAGCAGCTCCCCAGTCAACAGCCTCCCACCAGCAGCTCCCCAGTCAACAGCCTCCCACCAGCAACTCCCCAGTCAACGGCCTCCCACCAGCAGCTCCCCAGTCAACAGCCTCCCACCAGCAGCTCCCCAGCCAATGGCCTCCCACCAGCAACTCCCCAGCCAATGGCCTCCCACCAGCAACTCCCTAGTCGACGGCCTCCAACTAGCAGCTCCCCAGTCAACAACCTCCCACCAGCAACTCCCCAGCCAATGGCCTCCCACCAGCAACTCCCCAGCCAATGGCCTCTCACTAGCAGCTCCTAGTCGACGGCCTCCAACTAGCAGCTCCCCAGTCAACAACCTCCCACCAGCAACTCCCAGCCAATGGCCTCCCACCAGCAACTCCCCAGCCAATGGCCTCTCACTAGCAGCTCCCTAGTCGACGGCCTCCAACTAGCAGCTCCCCAGTCAACAACCTCCCACCAGCAACTCCCCAGCCAATGGCCTCCCACCAGCAACTCCCCAGCCAATGGCCTCTCACTAGCAGCTCCCTAGTCGACGGCCTCCAACTAGCAGCTCCCCAGTCAACGACCTCCAACCAGCAGCCTCCTACCAGCAGCTCCCCAGTCAACGACCTCCCACCAGCAGCTCGCCAGTCAACAACCTCCCACCAGCAGCTCCTCAGTCAACAGCCTTCCACCAGCAACTCCCCAGCCAATGGCCTCCCACCAGCAGCTCCAGCCAACGGCCTCCCACCAGCAGCTCCCCAGTCAACGGCCTCCCACCAGCAGCTCCCCAGTTGGCGACTTCTCACCAGCAGCCCCCCTGCGAGCGGTGCTATCTGGATGTGAACAGGCAGAAGGCTGAATGGCCAGGTTGATGCTGACATGTGGATTACTCCAAGAAGCAACAAAGCGCCGGCAAACAGATGACGGCCAAAACAAATGGAAAGAGTTCACGTCCATCGGCCACACCATTATTTTATAAAAACTCCTTGCAGATTAAGTTCTAATAGCTAAAAAAGGAAGCAGCTTTAAAGTGGTGGTAGGCATAATCAGGAAAGTGACTTTTATTTCCACCGTTAGCGAGTCTGAGCACAAGTTTCTTTTTTCAAACATCAATGCCAGGAAATTAAGGTATCAACAGAATGTATCCTTCTGTATCCACAGAAGTGGGAGGTAGGTGTACTTGCTGCAGGTAATCATCTGAGATACCTACTGTCTTTCCACCATCAGATGGTATACTTTGTCGAGAAATACGCCTGCATCGGGAAATTGTATATGGTGATACCAGAAACACGATTGCGCAATAAGGGTCAGCATTGGTTGCAGTTTAAATGTCAGAAGCTCAATAAGCTAGAAACTAGTTGACAATATTTTTCTTGGTTGTCCTAAAATCACATTGCTAAGGCCGGCAAATTCCGTGATGTGAGCAGCAGGTGCCACCACAGCTTCTGTTTTGTGAGGGAGCAGGACTGTGTAGTCCTGTCTGTGTCTGTTGCCATCGTGGGGGAAGTGGGAGGGCAGAACCATCTGGTAATTTGGAGGTTACCCCCCCGCCCCCCAGTATCCAGCTCTAGTGCTGTGAGGATTTTGACATACACCAGTGTGTCATTTGTCCTGTGGTGGCAAAAAGTGCACTGTGCGTCCAACTGTTTGTATAATGGTGAAGGGTGTACCTGAGCCAGTGGAATCCCATGTCCTTTTTTTTACTCTTGATCTGACAGGAGTTATATTACTCAATCTCAATGCCAGAAATTGCAGAGTTGAGTCAGTTTTAAGAATTTGGAAGAAATCAGCTGTCCGTGAGAGGCGTACTAATTACTGAGGAGCTCAGTGCTATTCAAAGGGGGAATTCTCCTGTTTGGACTTTCTAGTACCGGCCCGAGACACTGCAATCAGAAAAGCGAACTGCGGACCAAACAATTGAAAAACATGGAGGGTGGCGGAGGCAGAGAGTGGCGAGCGAGGCCGCATTGGCCCGCAAGGCCGACAGGAAGGTACGACCACAGCTCACGGGGTCGTGCGTCCTACCTTGTCACACTCTTATCTGGTACGGGATTGCGTCTCACAGCTAATGGGTGTGCTAGTATGAAACCGAGGCCCGCCTGTTGCATTGCAGCACGGGGGCGGTGCTGGATCTCTGCTGAACCAATCAGGTGACACGAGTCTGTGGCCAGGCAGAGGTCCAGACCAGGAGATGGCAGTGTTCCGTCGGGCGGGCGCGACATCGGATAAAAATGTGTGTGTGTGAGCGAACACGATAGACTTCTTCAAAGTAGCTCACGTTTGAGACCTGGCCGAGGTCAGCTGTCTTCGTACGGAGTGCGCTGACATGACTCAGGGATGCTGTCATTCTTCATGGGTGCCTTTTCTTTTATGGGGTTGCCCGTTCTATAACAATTTTTGCAGCCATACCTCGGGCTTCTCCAGGCATAGGAGCTATGGCCGACACAGAGTCAGCCCTCCTAACCTCTAAGGCACAATACTCGTCCAGCTTCCTGGTCGCAGATGTCTGTGTATTTCTCTGCTGCGTGGTACAGTTACTCGAAGCCATTGCCGAGGCAGTACTAAGAGTGTGAGCCATCCTATCCGATCCAATCCAAAGTCATTCCTATCTGGCAGTATTTTACTTCATTTGGCTTCTTTCTGATGGTGTAAAGGTAGTCTATCTGCCGTGGGGTTTTACGACACCGGCTGCTGATATCATATTATGTCGTCGCTGTAAAAGGTAGTCTGCATAGCAATATTTATCCCATTTGTGTGAGGCTAACCGAGAGGTCACCAGCCTGGCGTATTGTTGCCATGGCTGAAGACAGTCAAGGACAATAAGTGTGCCGGTGAACCTTTCGTTTGGAAACAAACTGAAATAAGTGAAAGTGGCAGAAGATTCGAGGTTGAGGTCATTGATTTGTAATGCGGAGGGCGGCTACTGGTGCTACACTGTGGAAACATTGAAGGAAATATGTCGTGACGGTCGTTTCTTTTGGGAAACACCTTGGAAAGGTTTGGGCCGTGACGGAAATTGAGGGTTGACATTATTGTCCAAAATATAATAATTGATACATTCTATGGATAGGTTGACACCGGTTGAGCAGTGTATATGAGTATGCTAAAAAACTTGACAATCATTATACTGATTATTTATTTATTGAATAGCCCAACGTTTCGTTATTTTGTCTTATGCCACGTTAGTAATGTCTGCCTGTTCTCCTGCTTCATGATTTACTTAAGTTTTTGGATGATTCACTGAGTGGCTGGAAAAGTGATAGCATGGTCTCCTACAATGTTTTGCTACAGGGGTAACCGTGATCACTCGAGAGTGACCCGATACTAATGCTGCCTTTACTCAGGGTGGTTTTTCAGTGACAACTGTGTTGTCCTTTTTCAGAATACTGCTCAAACGGATATAGCTGACGTTTTTAGTGTACGAGACAAAGCCTTCACCTCACCACAGATCAACATGGGTAAGACAAAAAATATACTCTCATCAGCATGAGCATACGCCTTGAAGCCGATTAAACACGCCCTTGCTTTTTGCCCTGTTTGTACGCAATCGGACTAGAATGGATGGTTCTGAAACAGCTTTCGGCAACCTGTTTTTGTTTAATGGCTGTTTAGGTGTTTTCGTGTTTTCTGATATGAAACACTCAATCGTGTTGGATCGGCTCTCCCATGATACCAGGCACCTCAGCTTGTATTACTGTCACGATAAATAGTTTCATTTGATAGCAATATGCTATTATGAACGTGTGACACCTCTGACTCCAGTTGCGCCACCTCGAGCGTACGCGCACCTGTGTAGACGCGTGGATGGTTACTGTCGTGTTTTCTACTTTCCTCTGGGAGTGAGTCGACTGGTGGAGGGCAGTTGAAGCCCCAGCTCGATGTAGGCCCACGCTCCCTCGCCCAATATTTCCTATACGCAGTTCAGCCCGCATGTGCGGGCGGTTTTCGACCATGGAATATAACTGCTCTCGCCAGCTAGTCTAAAGCTGGTTACGTCGTGGAAATATGTTTCACCTCATTAGTTGGTGCATTGCAAATTGAATGATTGAATGATTGAATGATCATGGGCTGCAGTATTTTGAAGGATAAGTATCTGATCAGAAAGCGCGACTCGAAAGTAAAAAGATAATAAGTTGATTTGGACAAAAGATCAGATATTCAGCCAGATATGTGGTAAAATCATTGGAGTTTGTGTCGGAAATCCTAAGAATAAATATAGAAATACGTATATTTACGTTTCAACTATCTATACAAATATACATTTCCTTTATTAGTCACGGAATTTGTTTTCTCGGATAGTCACAGCAGACTGAAGTGTAGTTCGAATGTTTATTCGTTTCCAATGGGGTGTTTGAAATCAATTTGAAAATCTCGGTGTTTGTTTCAATATGAAAACTGCGTTGGAAGAACGAGAGTGCGGTGCAGACTGACTGGTGTGCTGCTAAGTTGATCGATGTGAGATGTATGGACGGTATGATATATATGTGCACTGTGAGCGGTGTGAACTGACGGGTGCGTGGTGTGTTCTGAAGGATGTACGGTGTGTGCTGATGGGTGAGTGGCGTGAGCTTTAAAGGGAATGTGGCACCTTCATAATGGGATTTGAAGTGAAATAAAAATGTCATAGAATATGCCGAGAAACCACTTGATGGATATTTCATTTGTCCCGGAACTTGCCGTTCGCGAAGAAAAAGGTAGAAATAGACTACTTATCGACCTCCCATCCCTGGGTGGTCACCTAGTATTAGGTCACCTTGGGAACGTGACCTATGATCAAATCCCACGGCTCAGACAAATATTTCTTGTTTGGACCTCCCCAAAACCCACGTGCCAAACGTGCCTCTCGTAATGGTGACTATAAGTCTTATATCTCTTTTTTGAATGGCTAATTGGAAACATTGAATAATTTTAACATAGCACGAAAAAATAGCAGAAGCTGGTTATCTCAATTAAGTTCTTAATAAAAACATATTTTAGCTAGGAACGCGTCCCTTTTTCGTATGCATTTGTGGTGCAGATCAAATCTAGCATAAAGTACTACCAGATCGTACGCCGATTTGACGGCATGCTGTGTTTTGTTTGCCCCTAGCAGAGTGAATTTGAATTAAAGGAAATATTTGGCTTATTTGCCTTTTTAGCAGAAATAAGGCCGAATCGATCAACCTCAATAAGTATTACCCCTAAACCCATACAGTCTGAAATCGCTCTAAGGTATCACATTCTTTTTAAAGGGGATTATGGGCTGAGGGATGACGGGTGTGCTGAGTATGCTGACGCACACGCGGTGTGTGCTGACGTACATGCGGTGTGTGCTGACGTACACGCGGTGTGTGCTGACGTACACGCGGTGTGTGCTGACGTACACGCGGTGTGTGCTGACCGATGCGCGGTGTGTGCTGACGCACACGCGGTGTGTGCTGACGTACACGCGGTGTGTGCTGACGTACACGCGGTGTGTGCTGACGCACACGCGGTGTGTGCTGACGCACACGCGGTATGTGCTGACGGATGGCGCGATGTTTGCTGACGGATGCGTGGTGTGAGCTGTATGTACGGTGTGTGCTGATGGGTGCGCGTTGTGTGCTGACTGGTGCACGGTGTGAGCGGTATATACGGAGTGTGCTGACGAACTCGCGGTACCGGCAGACGAGCTGGCTCCTCTGACGGCCGGGGTACCGGACAAACGACCGCCAACCATGGGGGACCACTTCGCCGCACAGCTGGAGGCCATGCGCGGCCAGAGGTGGGTCTCCCGCCCCGCTGCCCTGCCAGCTCGGCAGTGGCAGGTGTCACTGTGGTCTCGTGCCTTTCCTCTGCCAGGTGTCATTTTAGGCTCAGGGTAGCCTACTCTTTTGAAAACAATTACGGAGCGCCACTCGAAGCATCGATTGTTGAGTATAAGATCAGTTTGATCGTCGCCCTTTGTGAGGGAATCTGTTGAGGGGCGACGATGGGAGGGATGTGAGGGAATCTGTTGACACCTTTTTGTAGTGCTTATGTACTGCATTCAATAACATTACGCTATTGACCGTTTTGGTGCGTAGACTAATTAGGATACCTCAAACAAACGTGGCCATACTGCACCATCACCAGTCTCTCATCTTACGAATGGGTCGCAAAGTAGCTCCGAACTGGCTTCTGATAACACGGACCCCTGCCTTGAGACATTTGTCTATAATCTTGTTTAGCAGGGGTTTGTGTAATTCCATGTGTCTTGGTTGTCTTGTGGCAGAAGCGATGTCATTGCACACAGTCTGTTTTGTAAGGATTGTTCTATTCTATGGTGCCGAATCAGGCAGTATAGAGGGTTTTTGGAGCACTGGTGATGATTCGGGATTTAGGGCACCCCAGTGATGATGATTATGATGATGGTTGGCCGTGGGGTTGCCAATCCTCGTAGACTGGGTGGTGCAATAGTTGAGAACAGGAACCATGCTCTGTAGACGATGTGTACAATATGACTCCCTTGTGGAACCATTAACACATTGTCCGCTGTATCAGCTCTCTAAGTTGTATGATCTTCCCGATCGTGCCGGTGAGCGTCTCGCTGATGTCAGCCCCAGTAACGCCGGCTGCCTCTGTCCGCAGTAACGGCGTGGAGTCGGAAGACATCACGGTACCTGACCGGATGGTGGGGCTGATCATCGGCCGCGGGGGCGAGTCCATATCCCGCCTACAGGCCGAGAGCGGCGCCAAGATCCAGATGTCGCCGTCCGCCATCGAGATGAGCTCCGAGCGCGTGTGCTCGCTCACCGGGCCGCGCGCCTCCATCGAGCGCGCCAAAGAGCTCATCAACGCCATAGTGGCGTCGCGCGCCAACGAACGCGACCGCGACCGAATGATGGGTGGAATGGACATGTTGGTGGGGGCGGCGACCAGCCGGGTCAGACCACCGCAGAGATGATCGTGCCCAGCTCCAAGGTCGGACTCATCATTGGTGAGAACGCCGCTCCTGAGAGCGGATGGCAAGGGAGGCCTTCAGCGGTGGGGCTCGCCGGGTTTTCTGCGGTAGGCCAGGTGGGATGTTTTCATCAGCCAAGGCCGCGTTTGACGACCATCCGTAATGTAATGTGGGTGTGATAAGGGTGGTGTTCCGGGATCATGTAAGGTAAAAACCTGAATTCGTCCAGGCCTTTGTGATTCGAGTTGTTGGTTCTGGGGAAAATTTGATTCAAAGGAATTGAAGCTTACACTTTAAGTGTTGATAGTTTCTTTCTGTGAGACCGGTCCTCGTCCTTTCCTGGCTAGTCTTGTATTTCATACGGCCAAGGATAAATTTTACTTGTTGGACTCCTGTGTATGAGAAAGATGCTCTCCTCGCTGCGTGGTGGAGTGAACCATAATTTAAAACCCGTAACTTAAACTTAAAACTGGAGAATGTCTCAACTGTCGGTATCCCAAAAGCCCGGACTTGTTCCAGATCATCATGCATAGAGGTGGGGAGGGGTAAAAAACTTCTGAAGTATTAAATGACGCTTGATTAGCCGAAGAAATGTCAAGCACCCAAATAGAATGTCAGGTAGCTCCGCGCTACAAAGAAACCGATACATCCTTGGAATGGCACAAGCGAGTGGAAACGCCTGAGATAAATATCAACCCCTATCCCCTTTCACCCTCTCTCTCTTCTCCCGGCCCCGGTCTCCTGTTTTGTGACGACCCGCGGTTGGCGTATCCGTCAGTCCAATGCATTTATCAATGATTCATCCTATGATGTTAGGGGAAAGATGTGGATAATTGGTGTCCATCTCTGTGGCGCTAGAGAAGGGCGAGGATAATGCCAGTCCCACCGCTGTGATAGCCAGGAGTAAAGTGGGGGAGAGTGCACTTTGTTGGGAGGAGACTCGGAGAGTGACCTGCGTTTCGTGTGGTGACAGGGAAAGGCGGGGAGACGATAAAACAACTACAGGACAAGAGCGGTTCCAAGATGGTAGTAATTCAGGACGGCATGTACGCGAACGCTCTGGAGAAGCCGCTGAGAATCACCGGAGACCCCAAGCAGATAGAGGTGAGGCGGGGCCTGCTCAGACTGCAGGTTCCTGGATTGTGTCTGCGCGGTATTGGCATTTGTGTTCACTTGTGCTAAGAAATAATTAGTGTTAATGCACTAATAAATAAATCAACGCCTGTCCCGGTGTGAAAGGTAACTTTTCTCGTTTTGGCCGGTGATAGGCTCGATATCTAGCAATATGTTTCTGTCGTTGTTTCTAGCGAGGTTTTCAGCTGTTTGATTTATCCGTAATGAAAATTTTTCTCGTTTTTTTCGTAAACGGTGCGCTGTGGGACAAATAGCATTCAAGCTTGCCTTCAAGTAACTTCTGACACATAGTTGGTAATTTTTGTTTAAATTTTATGAAAACGTCACGTTCTTTTCAATATCTCTGAAACACTGCTGTCCAGTCACTTTTTAATAATGTCATGTCTCTGCAGCCCTGAATTTGCTTGACCAAGCTATCTCTAATCTACGCTCCTCCGTGGTCTTGAGCTGTATCTGCCTGTATGGGTTTAGAGCTTCACCTCCGTTAGGCTAGCATAAGAGGAGTGGAGGTTTTAGCTGGACCCGTAGTCTAACTGGCGCCATTTTTGCGACAGCACGCGCGAAGCCTGGTGCTAGACCTGATGGCCGAGAAAGACAACTTCGGGCCGTCAGCGGGTCGGATGGGAGGCTTCGGCGGCCGAGGGTTCGGCGGCGGCACCACGGCGGAGGTGAGGATGGACGACAGGGGGTTGGACGGCCCACGGGGGGGTTGAGGATGGGCGGCTGTACTACGGTGGAGGTGGGATGAGTGACTTGGTGGCAGAAGGGTGAGTGGGTGCGAGGAAACCCCGTGCCTGCACGCCCATCAGCGTGGTGAAAGTCGGGCTGGAAAAGTCAGTTTTGTTGTGATTTATCGATTGTAAGCAGTACTGGAATTTTTACTTTCACTGCCTAAATCTCGTCTTCTAGCAGTTTCTGCTCAATTTACGATCCCACGCTTCCCAATGATGTGGCCGGGGTGTGTTATCTCCGCTGGGAGCGCGGGGTTTGTATTGTGAGTGCTGAGAAATGGGGCATTGGTTCAAGGCTGCGATGTATACTGACCATGTTATGGCCAGTGACCCGTGGCTGTCTGACGGGGGACATGACCCGCGGCACTGACCGGACTACTGACCGTAACCCTGTCTGACCGGGTCTTTGGTCCGTGGCAGATCACCGTGCCGCAGGCAGCTGTGGGCGTGGTCATCGGCAAAGGCGGCGAGATGATCAAGAAGATCCAGAACGACACGGGCGCCAACATCCAGTTCCAGCAGAACATCTCCGGCCGCAACGAGCGCACGGCGGCCGTGAGCGGCACGCCCGACCAGATCGAGCACGCCAAGGTGATCGTGCAGAACCTGATCGAAAGCGTAATGAAGCGCGACCAGCAGATGGGCGGCTTCGCCGGCAGCAGGAACGGTACCGGGCCAGGAGGCTGGTCGGCGCCCGGCGGTTTCGGCGGCCGCGCTCCCATGGCACGCGACGGCAAGCACGAGGTCACTTTCCCTGTACCGGCCAACAAGTGCGGCATCGTGATCGGCAAGGGCGGCGAGACCATCAAGGCCATCAACTTGCAGTCGGGCGCGCACTGCGAGCTCGACCGCCGACCGCCGCCCAACCCCAACGAGAAGATCTTCCTGGTGAAGGGCGGCCCCGATCAGGTGGAGCACGCCAAGCGGCTCATCTGCGAAAAAGTCGGCATCGTGAGTGAACGCTCCTCCCGGCCCTGCGGCGCCGCGCCGGCGGTACACTAGTACGGCGTGCTTAGATGTGACTGTTTTGTAGAGCGTGCCGGAAAACTATAATAGGCATATTTGACTTCAAGTTCTATTAATTTCCGTACAGTTTAAAGTTCAAAATATAGGGCCACAATTCAAAACGGGAAGGAATGCCTTTCCATCTCGTTGTAACAGTTTGGTTTAAATCCCAATGCCATACAGGTTTCTTGTTAAATGTTATCAATGGCAACGCTAATTGCAACATTAGATGCTGCGTCACCTTAGCGGCTAGCCTGATTCCGCGCGATGCTTGCCAACCCGAGGTAGTGGGACAAATCAGACAAATACGACATTGTTCTGAGCAGTTGGAAGTGGGAACACAATGCGGTCTCCTGATTTCCAGACTTAGGTAGTCCATAAATTATTATTTTTTGAAATTTCGAAAAAAATTGGTCCATTCCCTTTAAAGTATTTTTTCGTGCTGTTTGCGCTTTATTTTCGAAAGCGTGGATTGATGTGCTCTGAGCTAGCATGCAATCTACTTTGAATCGCAGCGGAGACTGGTGGCATGTGTTGACGTGTGCTCTCATTTTCAGCCTTACGGTCCGGGGGGCCCGGGCGGCCCCGGAGGCCCGTTTGGAGGCCCAGGTGGGCCGCCGGGCGGAATGGGCGGGTACCCGCCGCAAGGCTGGGGCAACAACTTCCACCAGCCGGGAGTGTGGGGGCAGCAACAGAGCGAGCCGGGCAAACAGGACAGCAGCTGGAGCAGTTACTACTCGCAGCCCCAGTACGGCGGACAGCAGCCAACCTCGCAAGGTATGTGCCGAGACGGCCGTGTTTCCTGTCCATAACCTCCCGTGGGCCCAGAGGTCTCAAGGGAAGACCAACTTCATGTCAATTACGATTGTTAGGTTGGTTGTAAAAATGGTTACATCAAAATCGTACTGGGCGCTATATGACCACTAAGGTTGGTGCGCCCTTAAGCCCCAATAATCAATCAATCAAAATCGTAGCATTTCTACTGTTCTAGTGTATAAAAGCATTTGCAACTTGATCTGTGAACTTCACAAGGTGGGCTAAGGAAATAAAGGCATTCTAGAGCAGAAGGACAAAGTAATCGTTTACATGGAGAAACATGGTACTTGCGAACCAAGTGCCCATGCAAAGCGGAGGCAAACAGCAAGGCTCTGCTCCTTCTGGGGTAACTACTGGCCCCCTCCATGCTTTTCTGTATAGCTAATATATTTTCCATACATTAGAATACATCATATTTTCCAGGCATTTGAAAGAATATCCAGCATTTTCTTTTCGAACACGATGTAGTTCTGTTTCTATTTTTGGTATGTTTTCCGATGCAATATATCAATTTTCCAATCCTGGTTGGTTCTAAGCTTTTTGTGATATTAAATCTGCGAAAAGGACGGTATGAGTATTTTATTCCACTGCGACAAAAAAATATGCAGGGGATGTAAGCTTCTATTATGAAGGTATATGCACGCCTACGTCATAACCTTTGTCTGTTGGTATAGGCATCCGATATTAAATTATCATGCGGGAGTTGTACTCGCTGCCACTTTTTTGGTAATCAGCAGTGGACAGGTTCAGGAGAAACTGCAGTTTACAGACCCAAAAAGTGCATTAGGTTAAAATTTGATGATGGAATCAAGTCAATTGATGTTGGCCTCTTTCGGGGCTTCTTATTCCCCCCTTGCCACTTTCCTCGAGAGTAATTTCGGATCCTGGTCGTACATAAGCTGTTAACTTAAATAAGCGATTTCAGGGGAACAGTCTCGAAAAAAGTCAACTTTTCGGCAATTTCTCCTGAAAGTTGACGCTGATGACCCCATTCAAAGACACATTGACGTCTCGTTTTCGTCCCGTAATGATGCTCTGTGTCGCTGTTCCCATTGTGTGTGCACCCCGGAGACCGTGCTGGCTGGTAGCGGCGCGGTGCGAGTGAGTGTTCCGTGTGTGCCGCAGCGCCAGCCACCAGTGTGAACCCGCAGACCGGCCAGCCCGACTACTCGGCACAGTGGGCCGAGTACTACCGCACCATGGGCATGGTCCGCGAGGCTGAGGCCATAGAGCAGCAGAGCAAGTTGAAGGCGGCGGCGGCAGCGGCGGGCGGCGGCGGTCCGGCCGGCCCGGCCACCGCCGCCCCCGCCAACGGCGCGCAGGCCGACTACAGCGCCGCCTGGGTGGAGTACTACCGATCACAGAACATGATGGCGGAGGCTGAGAAGTTGGAGCAGCAGATCAAGGCGTCCAAGGTAGGCGGTGTTGCCGACTATTGGCTGCGCTGGGGGTGGGGGTGCTTAGTGGCCGCTTATAAATTATGAAACGTATACTGGAGTCACCATCTCCCTCCTCCCGTCCATGTGGCGTCTTTTGACGCAAATGTGCCACGTTTGACGACGCGATGGCCGACTCTCCTCCTTTACGTTTCGTAGTTTAGAAATATCGGTCATTTAGCGGCGGCGCCTTCGCACCGGGGGTGCCGCGTTGCTGCATCGCAAAATCAATTCATGGTTTCGCGGCAAAAACATCCTGTTGTCTCAGGCTGGTGTTATACCAGTGAAAGGAGCCGATGGTTTTCTTACTCCACAAGTGTACGGGTCGGTATCGTGCCTGTTTGTTTATTGTTTGTGGAGAGCACGTCGTTTTTTATCTTTGTTTTAGATTGCGTTGGGGACTTCGCTGTATCACGAACTCGGCTGTTGCGGTCGATTGAGAGGCTGGATTGCTTCTGTAATTGAGCGAGAGGCTCGGTCTCAGCCGTGGTTGAGTAAGAGGCTCGATCTGCCATGGTTTAGTTCTGTAGTTGAGTGAGAGGTTCGGTCTGTTCTGTAGTTGGATGAGACACTCGGTCCCTGCCATGGTTGAGTGAGAGGCTTGGTCTCTGCTGTATTTGAGTAGGAGGCTCGGTCTCTGCTGTGTTTAAGTAGGAGACTCGGTCTCTGCCGTGTTTAAGTGAGAGACTCTGTCTCTGCCGTGTTTGAGTGGTAGGCTCGGTCTCTGCCGTGGTTGAGTGAGAGGCGCGGTCTCTGCCGTGGTTGAGTGAGAGGCTCGGTCTCTGTCGTGGTTGAGTGAGATGCTCGGTCTCTCCCGTGGTTGAGTGAGAGGCTCGGTCTCTGCCGTGTTTAAGTGAGAGGCTCGGTCTCTGCTGTAGCTGAGTGATGCTGACGGCGCCCTCCCGGACAGGCGGTAGCGGCGGCGGCAGCGGCACCAGCGGCCTCAGCAGCCGGCGCGGCGCCCGCCGGCTACGGCCAGCCGCAGGGCCAGTACAACTTCGCCGGCGGCTACGGCGCGGCGGCGCCGGCCGGCTACGGACAGTACGGCGGCTACCCGGGCGCCGGCGACAACTGAGCCCTCACCCGTCTGTAGTGTTGGTCAGTATGTCAATATTTTTGCGCATGGTAAAGTCTTCTAGGTTTTGTAAGTTATATGTGGAATATTCCGTGCAAAGTCCCAATTTTTAACTTCTTGACCCCGATTTTGTGTGATGTGTGGTTGGCGGGCTGATGATGACGATATAGGAATATTCCTGAAAAATTAGTGTAATAAACCGTTGTGTTTTAAAAAATATGGCCAGGGGATGAGCCACTTCCGGCCAAACGGGTACACTTATCACGGCTTAACACCCGCACTGGAGGGGGTATGGCACTAACGCGCACTGGAGGGGCCTGGTAGGCCCCTAAAATCTCGGAAACTAAGAGGTGTAGAAAACGCCACTTGGCAGGTGGGTGGGGGCTATAGTGATCTACATGATGACCAATTTTCATTGACCTAGGTCAATATCTTCAAGGTCAAACGAGGTCTTAAAGGTCAAATATTGGCCATGCTGGGGATCGATTGGTAAATGCTGTAATTCTGCGGGAAAATGGCGGGAATAAGCTAAAGGCGGACAAGGTTCATAGAGAAAAGGTCTCAAGAGGCTTCCCCACAACTTTTGGGTCAAGGTCATTCAAGGTCATTGACCTTTAAGGTCCAATATAGTATACTACTTATAATGTGCATTTCGACTAACACTATAGCCACTGTTTGGCGTGAAATGAGGATTGACCTTTGCAAATGACCTTTGACCTTGACCTTTGACCTTGAACTCTGTATTTGGGTACCCTATCGATGACGTCATAGCATAATATATGTCAGACCAGGTAACGTCATTCAGCCGGACGCACAGTGGTCAGTGACCTTGAAAGTGCAGATATGACCTTGACCTGTGACCTTTGACCTTGACCTTGATTTTCATGTGAAGTGACCTTGACATATAACCCCGGTTATATGGAGTTACGACGTCACCACTAGACTTCCAATGCAAGCTAACTGGTCCGACCGCGCATTTACGGCGATCTCAAAATGCAGGTCTGACTTTGAAGCCTATAAGTCAAAAAATTTTGACCGATTTTCAAAAGTCTTCACCAATCGACGCGCTATTAAATTCTGTTAAATGTGGCCAAGTCTCGTTTTTCGGCGACGCGCGGTTCTCCGGCCACCTTGAAAACAGGTGGGGGCCTGAGGCCCCTCCGGCGTGTTAACCCTTTTTAATGAATATAAGTTGAAAAAATACATCAGTGGGTCCAGACTTGATAGTTTAATAGTTTTGTTCTTGGAGGAAACACATCATTTTTGAAACTGTCATTTTTTTGGGATACACATTTTCAAACTAAATTTGAAAGCCAGGTCTCACTCGGATTCTACCCAAGACATGTCACCTATAAAAATATTGACGATTAAAAAAAAGCGATGAAACCTGTGTTGAATCATTTAACAGTCGCGTATGTATTCAGTGAAGTAAGGATGTGAGCCCCATACTTTCGCCGTTCTTGTAAAGACTGAGTCACACAGCGACCAGGATCGTCAGTTGTATATGCAGGCTACACTTAGCCATACACATCAGAAATCATCATGTCCTAAGCCTTAACAAATGTGTATGTCCAAGCACGTTAATCCAATTTTTTTTAGAAATCACCATTTTTTTGCCATGCCACACAAGGTGGTATGCAGCTTCCTTTGAATATGCGTGAGAAATACGTGTCGCTCCGGTAGCTCAGTTGGTAGAACGCTGGGCTCCGGTCCGCTCAGAAAACCGTGCAATGGCATTACACCGGTCGGTTCCCCTGAGATGCTTCGGCTAAAGCTCCCTGATGACTTTGGTGAGACTTCGGTCCCAAAAGCCGAAACTGCAATACATGGGGAAAATGTATGTAAATATATAAAGATAAGCATGAGCATTGGGAAATGCAAGGACGATCACGTTTTTAGTTGCATTGGTTGAACAATTGTCAAATCAACTTTGTGGTCGTCTTTTTGTAAAAAGATACAAGTTACGAAGGCAATATTCTAAAAGTACGGGGGGACATGATTTTGTCAATTAATGCTTTTGAGTTATTCTGGGGAGCTACATTTCTAATGTGAATATCATCTGTTAAACAAAAAAGTACACTGGCTGCAGATCAGAGTACACTGCAGAGTAGACTCACCAGCAGGCCATTTTGGCCTCAGTTGAAAATCCAATGGAGAAATGTTTATTTATTTGATGAACGGGAGTGGACAGCTCCTGGGAAAGAAGTACATGCGACTTGTTGAAACTTTGTCTAACATATGTAAGACAACGAATTTTGAGCATTTAATAATAGAGGTCGATTTTGACCTCTGTGGGAATTAGACCCCACTCCACTTCGTGCGAAAACGCTTCAGGACTATGACACCAAGTGAGCCACATTCTGTTCATAAACTGTGAGAAAGAATGCTACTTTTTTGTTCTGAGCGGGTGAACTGACGCTAAGCAGCTGAACGCTGGTGCTAAGCACTAGCGGTGAGCAGTCTGCAGCGCGTTCTCGTCCGTCCAGTTCACCTGTCTGGCCGATATGTCAGTCCTGATGCTCTGAGTGACCGCCTTCTCCCTTCTGTTGCAGATACCCGATGTGCCCCGTTCGATGAGCATGTGTCCACTGGTTGTTTTGTTGGTGTATGATTTCCGCTGCTATTCACTACTTATCCATCTGGCGGCGGCCGCCGTTGTGCGTGTGTCTGTTTTAATTGGCTGTCTCTCCCTGTTTCTGGCCTTGCCGTGGTGTTGGGGCGCGGGCCGGTGCCGGCGCGCGCCCCGTGCGGGTCATTGGGGGCGGTCGGGCGGCGGCGGGCGGGCGGCCCTATATAATGCGAGATATAGACACAACTGTTTAAATCTTTGACTCGATCTCGACAGTGTCGTTCTTGAAATTGTATGCCATCACTAGTGAATTTGCATTTCAGTGGTTAATAATTGATTTGTCGTGCTTACTGTGGGGTTGCCTTGAATCTCGTGACATTTGCTAATGTTGAAAATTGCTTATGGTATTACCATGTCCCGTCATGTGTGTTGTGCAGTGTTTGTATAATCCGACCAAAACATGATGAGCCAACTCGGGGACAAAACGTCCTACACAGCTAATACGCCTAGCGTACAAATGACGCGTATCTTGCGAGGCATTACCGGGTCCGCCTCACGTGTTCTAGTGTTGAGTAATCATATTAAAATGCGTACAAAGTAGCAATTGGAGAAGGTAATCAGCTATGCTGTGGACTGGGCGCGGCTGCGCCCTTGTTCCGCGGTAGACTGTCCACACCAGCGTATTGAAAACATGTGTCCTCATACATGATGGAGCTGAACATATACTTGAGTGTTGTTGATATTTTTCGTATATCCCTTAGCGAAAGTTGTCAGCACGTTGTCATTGCATGGACTCGTTGATTTTTGCGTCGTGCTCGCTAGCGCCTGTCGGTTCAGTTGTATGGGCGGATATGGTTATGTTCTGTTTGTTTATTTTTTGGATAGCTGGTGGTTGGGTAGCTTTACCCGCTGTGACTCGCCATTTTGCCGTATTTGTGAACCGCTGTTGTTATTTGCTGCTGGTGGATTGTAGTGGCGCCAGCTCCCGTCTTGGATAACTTGTCGCGTATATTGAACTTGCATACTGGGTATTTTTGAGATCATTCATGCGTGACATGGTGGCGATATTGGATTTTAACTCAGGGTTTGCGCTATGCGGGGGCGGGCGGCGCTCGCCCCGCCGCCTCCCCGCCAGCCGGCCTGGATATACTACTGTACTGTATAGAGCTAGCGTGCCCTGATCCTATGCATGTGACCGTTTAGCGAGACGATGAAGCGCCCGCTCGCCGCCGCCCGCGGGGTCTTCTATGAGGTACTAGTTCGGGTCTTAGTGTGTGCTTAAGTTGATAATGACGTAGATAACGAGGCATCCGTATAATTGTGTTTTTGGACCGTTTTTCTAAGTCTTTCATACGGAAAATTTAGGTGTGGTCAGCCGGCTGGCGGCTCGCACCCGCGCGACAGTGCTCAGTCGGCGGCCGGCTCAGTGTCGTCAGTCTGCGCACGGTATCGACTAAAATGCATCTTTACCAAGTGGTTAATGGCTCAGTGTATACGCGTTTCTGGCTTGTGCTTGGGATTCCATCGTAGCATGCGTGATTATGCAGCGCTCTTCAGCTGAATATAGTGTCCATGTCCATTGCTGCGTCTTTGAGGTGCGGCAGATACAGAGCAAGAGAGGGAGACGGTGTTTTCATATATTTGGGCAATGCTGGCGACAATGTACAGATGGGGGCGAACAACGACACGACAGGGAGAGCCAACGGCCGGCTCCGCCCGTGACCCAAGAGCGCAGACACGGTCAAACGGCAATCGCGCTCCAGGTATGCAGTCCTGGCGCGCTGAGGTATATCACGCATAGAACCTCCTGCACCCCAAAACAAAACGGCGGCGATCTCAGAAGAACTCTCTGCAGAGGGCGGCCATGTGGTCGACCCCGCAGGCGACCTTGGTGACCCGCGCCGGAATCGACACCCGCAGAGGGAAGAGTCGGTCGTCGGTGTGGCCCAGTCCCAGCGTGCCCTGCTGGTTGTGCCCCCAGGTGAAGAGGTCGCCCGTGCTGGTCCTCACCGCCAGGTGGTACAAGCCAGACTCCACTGACACCGGCACCGAGTCTGGGGGCGGCACCGGGTTACACAGAGTCCAGGGGGGCACCGGGTTACACAGAGTCTGGGGGCGGCACCGGGTTACACAGAGTCCGGGGGGGCACCGGGTTACACAGAGTCTGGGGGCGGCACCGGGTTACACAGAGTCTGGGGGCGGCACCGGGTTACACAGAGTCTGGGGGCGGCACCGGGTTACACAGAGTCCGGGGGGGCACCTGGTTACACAGAGTCCGGGAGGGGGGCACCTGGTTACACAGAGTCCGGGAGGGGGGCGCCGGGTTACACAGTCGGAGGAGGGTAGGGGTCCGGGATACACCGAGTCCGGGGGTGGCACTCAACCCACATACCAAGTCGTGGGGAGGGAGGGGGACGGCACCAGGGTACACCGAGTCCGGGGGTGGCACTCAACCCACACAACGAGTCGGAGTTGGCACTTAACCCACATACCAAGTCTGGGGGAGGGAGGGGGACCGCACCAGGGTACACCAAGTCTGGGGGAGGGAGGGGGACCGCACCAGGGTACACCAAGTCTAGGGGAGGGAGGGGGACCGCACCAGGGTACACCAAGTCTGGGGGAGGGAGGGGGACCGCACCAGGGTACACCGAGTCTGGGGGTGGCACTCAACCCACACAACGAGTCCGGAGTTGGCACTTAACCCACATACCAAGTCTGGGGGGAGGGAGGGGGACCGCACCAGGGTACACCAAGTCTGGGGGAGGGAGGGGGACCGCACCAGGGTACACCAAGTCTGGGGGAGGGAGGGGGACCGCACCAGGGTACACCAAGTCTGGGGGAGGGAGGGGGACCGCACCAGGGTACACCAAGTCTATGGGAGGGAGGGGGACCGCACCAGGGTACACCAAGTCTGGGGACGGCACCAGGGTACACCGAGTCCGAGGGTGGCACTCAATCCACATATACAGAGTCTGGGAGTGGCACCAGGTTATAGGGTCCGGGGGTGGCACCCAACCCACACGCCGAGTCCGGCACCAGGTTACATCGAGCACAGGGGAGGCACTCAACTGCCATACACCGAGTCTGGGGGCGACACCGGGTTACATCGAGCAATGGGGTGCCACTTAACTCACATACACCGAGCCTGGGGGCGGCACCGGGTTATACCGAGTTTGGGGGCAGCACCGGGTTACATCGAGCACAGGGGTGACACTCAAATCACATACACCGAGTCTGGGGGGCGGCACCGGGTTACAGTGAGTCCGAGACTCAGCTCATATATACCGATTCTGAGAGGGAGGGGCCGCCTGTTATTTCGGATGCATGAACATTGAACAGGTTCAGTATGCTGTATTTACGTGTCGACCGCGGGAACTAGCCTGACCAGTGTAACCGTGAGTCTGCCTCCGGGACTGCCGGTAGGCCCGTTCACAGCGTTTCCGATCGCGAGGGCTATCTTAATGTATGGTGAATTAATCGCCTGACTCGCACCAAGTTTCCGTCCACGAATTCCGCTTGGATCAGTCACACGCATCGATACCGCCCCCTAAATTGTGTGCGATCGAGCAATGGTGATACGCGCAGGGTGGTTCCGAAATAACCATCAGTATCACCAGTTTTTACTTTTAAGTCGCAAAACGTGTATGGACTAATTTAGAATTTGATAAGAATCTCACATGATTAATATTTAGCGCATGATGACGGGTTGTGGGTATTGATTTCTCACTTAGCTGACGGTGGGTGCCAGATGCCATCTGAAACGCTATGAACAGGCCTCTAGATGAGTTGATAGGCGTCTTCCCGCGTTTGGTGTCTAAATAGCGTACTGAAACTGCACATGTATCTGGGGTATACAATCCCGACAATGGGGATGACCCCAAGTCCACAGAGAAAAGTCTGAAGGAAGAGTAGCATCGAGTTTGGGGCTGTTGTGATAGCAAGGAGTACACACACAGTGGACAATTCCAGCTCAAGGGAAGGAGCCGGCTCGTATGAACCGTTAACATGATTTTGGTGCACGCGTGGTTAAGTTCAGAGAAGCAATCGGAGGCGGACGATGTGAAAACGGCAGATTACGCTACCCTGCGTACCTTGTTATACGCTACCCTGTACCCACAGTGCACAGTGCACAAAGATCTGTTCACATGACGCAACCACTGTGTACCGGTTTTCATTTTGGCCCTTACCGGGGCTGAAGTCATTTCTGCCCAGCAGCGGCGGCGGTATCATCGAAGGTTCCGCGGAGAACTCCAGTTCGGGACCTTTCCCCAGCAGGCCGTATCCCCAGACGTAGACGTTGCCCTCCTCTGAAACATTCCGTGCTCCCGTCGCTTCGTGGCATTCCGAGACAACGCGCGCCCGTCGTTCCTGACTGCACTCCTGATTCAAAACTCTCACTCACTCACTCACTCACTCACTCACTCACTCACTCACTCACTCACTCACTCACTCACTCACGCACGCACGCACGCACGCACGCACGCACGCGCACGCACGCACGCACGCACGCACGCACGCACGCACGCACGCACGCACGCACGCCGCACGCACGCGCTACTCCCACCACTTCTCTCATTTACTCTCTCATTTACTCTTTATTATTTCATTTCTTCTACTTATCACTTCTACTTTCTTTTCTTTTTCACTCTCTCTTCTATTTCACTTTACTTACTCTCTCTTACTTTTTTCTTTATCTCTATTTCACTCTCTACTTCTCACTCTTTCTTTCTCTCTCTCTCTCTCTCTCTCTCTCTCTCTCTCTCTCTCTCTCTCTCTCTCTCTCTCTCTCTCTCTCTCTCTCTCTCTCTCTCTCTCTCTCTCTCTCTCTCTCTCTCTCTCTCTCTCTCTCTCTCTCTCTCTCTCTCTCTCTCTCTCTCTCTCTCTCTCTCTCTCTCTCTCTCTCTTGAGCCAAAGATCGCACCTCAATGAATGTTCAGTCATTTACAACTCCTTTATACTCTGTGTAAAAGCGACCGAAACGGGAAGCTTGGTAGCCTGATTATCATCAGTAAGAAATATCGCTGAAACTGCTGGCGGCGTGAGTCCAAAGTCACGCGGTTTTAGACCTAGTAGCCGCCCTGCCTGCAATGACGAGGTTAGCCGCACGGCGAAATAACCCACATGGCCTCCGGCCACTGGCAGTAAAATTGTCACATTAAATATTTCCTAGTCGCACTTGTGTACTCACTACACACACTTGTGAGTGTGTAATAAGGGAAAGTAATGGAACCTTCGGCTGGTTCGTTCGCAGCTTAAAGCTCTCCAATAAGTGCGCCCAACTTTTCAATAGTGTGTACTAAAATGTTATTTTTGTCAGAGCTAGCTTCCAGGTGGTAATGGAAAGTCCAGGCCCTTAAAACGAATAGAAGCGTATGAAGCCGGCAACATGGCCCGTCTGTTGACCTGATTTGACCCATGTGCTTATCAAACAGCCTCCTGGTTTAATCATGATGCTTTTGGAATGACAATCCCGTTGAAATTTTAAATATTTGTGTCATCAAGTATTAAAAGGGTCATACAATTTACAAGCCACGTTGGATGGAAGAACAGGGTTTTCATTTGGTATGAATCAGACTTCCACGTTGACTCATTTCTATTCAGATATGCTAACCATAACTCAACTCCTCTCACCAAAAACCCATTGCGACTCAACTATCTAAACTCTCTTACCTCGGATACATTAACAGCTTCAGTACGTAATATTTACGTAGCCACCGCGAAAACGGACTTGTAACCATGTACCTGGAGTCCTGACGGCAAACTCGGTTATATGACTCGGTAAGTCCGTTCCCGTCGATAGTACATAAAAACAGCGTACAGAAATCGCTGATTCAACTCATTCCAACACAGGATTTTGTGTGTCTCACTCCAAGCAATGAGTCAACGTTGGAGTTGAAAGGCGCCTCCGATTCCGGAGCTGCACAATTTACCCTGCACGTGCCACACACCAGCCGGCGAGCCCACTGACCGTTGAGCAGGGCGCACATGGTGCCGGCGCTGGCCACGTCTGTGACTCGGCCCACCGACAGCGGCAGCCGCCGCGGCACGCTCAGCTGAGTCTCAGACGTCGCCGCACTCAGCTGCCCGTACTCTGAGTTACCCCAGCCGATAACATCACCGCCCTCTGCCGAACAAAGGGGCAGTTATCCACCGCAAGCGTCCCCAAACGACGGGAAACTACTCACTGAAAGCGTCCTCAGACAACGGGCAGTTACCCACAGAAGCGTCCTCATGGACCGTTACCTACACACGAGGCAGTCTCCGGTGAACTAGCAGTTACCAAATGAGAACATCCACACACAGAGGCTGTTATATGCGCAAGACAATCATTTTTATATTGCATGTATGTTGACTGACTTCTTGCAAAGGTTGGCGACGCCGTAGCGTTCTGACACTTGGTCACGTCGTTAAACCCCCGACACTTATCGTCCTACATACGGAAGAATGTTTCTGCATAACTAAAAAGGGGAAGAACAGCGAGCTCTCACATATTATTCTGCGTAAGTGGGAAATTGGAACTGCGGATACCTGAAAAGTGAGATTTGCACAGTATTCCCCAAGGGTATATTTAGAATTAAAGCTGCCCAAATGACTTCTACTTGAAGAATAACACTTTTCTAAATTCGCCCCTGCAGTTAGTTTTACAGCATAAGTGTAAACATAGCTTATCTGGAATACCGAGGGCATAAGTTCCACAAATCAAGCTAACCGATAAAGTAACATTCATCGCTTTCAGAATGCACCACCAGAGCCTGACACGGCTCGGACGACACTATCTCTGGCTCAGCTGAGTGCACCAGCTTACTTCAGAGCACCGGCGCACCCCTTTAACATCAGCTTACTTTACAGATCACCTAATCACCCCTTTAGCACCAGCTTACTTCACAGCGCACTCCTTTAGCACCAGATTAATTTACAGAGCACCGGCGCACCCCTTTAGCACCAGCTCACTCCACAGAGCACCAGCGTTCCCCTTTCGCACCGGCTTACTCCAAAGAGCACACGCTCACCTCCACAGCACCAGCTTACTCCACAGACCACACGCTCACCTCCACAGCACCAGCTCACTCCACAGAGCGCCAGTGTTCCCCTTTAGCACCAGCTTACTTCACAGAGCACCAGCGTTCCCCTTTAGCACCAGCTTACTTCACAGAGCACCGCGGCACCCCTTTAGCACCAGTTCACTTCACCAAGAACACCGGCTCACTCCACAAAGAGCACTATCTGCGATTACACACCGAGCACTACCTCACTCCATGGACAGCTCACCAGTGAGGGCCAGCACGCAGTCGGCCGAGCACGCCACCTTGACCACTTTCTCGCCCTGGAGGTCACCCAGCACGGGCTGCGGCCGCCAGTCGCTGTCGAAGTGGCCGCGGCCCGTCTGGCCGTCGGCGCCCCAGCCACAGGACAGCACGCGGCCGCTCTTCGTGATGAACAGCCTGTCGGCAGATAAGCCACAGCACTAACATCGCTGCGCTACCATGCGCACAGACTCAGCGTTGTGTGTTTTGAGGTTTTAGGGCGCTTCAGCGACTAGGCTAGGCGGCGCCGTCTCCTGGCAGACTCCGGAAGATACAACACAGCGCTCTACAACACGGCGGTCCCCTGCACACATACTGCCACTGGTAGACCACGTGTTGTCACCTAACACCGAGGGAATAAAGACCCGGTAAACAAATGGACCCAAAAGTAACGTTCAGACCACGTGGTACGCCATACAGCCGGTGTAGACAGACCATCAGCTGGCCTGGCGAGTTGATTACCAGTTGGCAGGGTAGCAGAACGAGAGCTGCGTTGTTCATTGGGTTTCAATCGGGATTTCGACGTCTGGTGTACAGATCATTACTTCTATCGCGAGATAAACTCACCGTCCATTATGGTCCTACACTCACGTGCAGTCTGACACTCACGTGCGATGCTACACTCACGTGCAGTCTGACACTCACGTGCGATGCGACACTCACGTGCGACGCGACACTCACATGTGACTCGACACTCACGTACCGTCCGACACTCACGTGCAGTCCGACACGTGCGGCCCGACACTCACATGTGACCCGACACTCACATGTGGTCCGACATTCACGTGCAGCCTGACACATGTGGTCCGACATTCAAGTGCAGCCTGACACATGTGGTCCGACATTCACGTGCAGCTCGACGATCACGTGGAGTTCGACACTCACGTGCAGCCCGACGATCACATGTAGTCCGACAGTCACGTGTAACCCGACACTCACGTGTCGTCCGCCAGTCACGCACAGCCCAACACTCACGTGCCGCCCGACGATCACATGTGGTCCGACACTCACATGTGGTCCGATACTCAAGTGTGATCCGACAGTCACGTGCAGCCCGGCACTCACAAGTGCAGTCCGACACTCACGTGTGGTCCTGGCCGCAGGTGACGCTGCGCACCGGCTCCGGCAGCTCCAGTCTGTGCACGGTATCACTGCCGTTGTACTGTTCGTTCTCGATCACGCGCCGCCCGCACTGCCCGTAAGCGTTGTTGCCCAGCGTGTAGGCGTGGCCGGCGTCGGTGAGGACGGCCGTGTGACTGCGGCCGCACGCTACCTGGCGGCGGTCCAGCAGGGAGTCAGAACACGCTACCTGGCGGCGGACCGGCGGGATTTCAGAACACGCTACCTGGCGGCGGACCGGCGGGGAGTCAGAACACGCTACCTGGCGGCGGACCGGCGGGGAGTCAGAACACGCTACCTGGCGGCGGACCGGCAGGGGTTCAGAACACGCTACCTGGCGGCAGTCCGGCAGGGAGTCAGAACACGCTACCTGGCGGCGGTCCGGCAGGGGTTCAGAACACGCTACCTGGCGGCGGTCCGGCAGGGAGTCAAAACACGCTACCTGGCGGCGGTCCGGCGGGGGTTCAGAACACGCTACCTGGCGGCGGTCCGGCGGGGGTTCAGAACACGCTACCTGGCGGCGTTCCGGCAGGGAGTCAGAACACGCTACCTGGCGGCGGACCGGCAGGGGTTCAGAACACGCTACCTGGCGGCGGACCGGCAGGGGTTCAGAACACGCTACCTGGCGGCGAACCGGCGGGGAGTCAGAACACGCTACCTAGCGGCGGTCCGGCGAGGGAGTCAGAACACGCTACCTGGCGGCGGACCGACAGGGGTAAGTCAGAACACGCTACCTGGCGGCATTCCGGCAGGGAGTCAGAACACGCTACCTGGCGGCGGACCGGCAGGGGTTCAGAACACGCTACCTGGCGGCGGACCGGCAGGGGTTCAGAACACGCTACCTGGCGGCGAACCGGCGGGGAATCAGAACACGCTACCTAGCGGCGGTCCGGCAGGGAGTCAGAACACGCTACCTGGCGGCGGACCGGCAGGGGTTCAGAACACGCTACCTGGCGGCGGACCGGCAGGGAGTCAGAACACGCTACCTAGCGGCGGACCGGCAGGGGTTCAGAACACGCTACCTGGCGGCGGACCGGCAGGGGTTCAGAACACGCTACCTGGCGGCGGTCCGGCAGGGAGTCAGAACACGCTACCTGGCGGCGGACCGGAAGGGAGTCAGAACACGCTACCTGGCGGTGTCCGGCAGGGAGTGAGAGCACGGTACATGCAGGCGACCCGGCAGAAAGTCAGAACACGCTACCTGGCGGTGTCAGCAGGGAGTCGAACACGCTACCTGGCGGCGGTTCGGCAGGGAGTCAGAGTGAGGTCGAATGTCTTGACTTCTAACGAGGTCGAGCTACACTATGACCAATCATATCCTTTTTATTTATTGTATCATTAGTTTTGTTTTGCATCCAGGATTCCAGGATCGCCATTAAACATATTGTCAACTTATAATCATGCTTCTCGGCTCAGCACTGCGAAATCTATCAGCCCTGCGATCAAACCGAATTTCCAATGCCGAGTCACCGCTCCCATGTGAAGCATCGCGAGGGGACAAACCTTGACAACTTTGACGTCCTTCGGTTGGTCCAAAGGCAGGTGGATGGGCGCTGGCGCTATCACCCGTTCCAGAGGATGGCCGGCCCGTGCCTCCTGCAGACCTGAGCGTCGCACACCGCCACTCAGAGCCGCACACATCTGCATAGGTCACACACGGCTCTGCCAGTACCTACAGCGTCACACACCGCCACTCAGAGCCGCACACATCTGCATAGGTCACACACGGCTCTGCCGGTACCTACAGCGTCACACACCGACACTTAGAGCCGCACACGTCTACATAGGTCACACACGACTCAGCCGGTACCTACAGCGTCACACACCGCCATTCAGAGCCGCACACATATGCATAGGTCACACACGGCTCAGCCGGTACCTACAGCGTCACACACCGACACTTAGAGCCACAGAGGTTTGCATAGTTCAGACACGACTCAGCCGGTACCTACAGCGTCACACACCGACACTTAGAGCCGCACACGTCTGCATAGGTCACACACGACTCAGCCGGTACCTACAGCGTCACACACCGCCATTCAGAGCCGCAGAAGGTCACACACGACTCAGCCGGTACCTACAGCGTCACACACCGACAATTAGAACCGCACACATATGCAGAGGTGACACACGACTCAGCCGGTACCTACAGCGTCACACACCGACACCTAGAGCCGCACACATATGCATAGGTCACACACGGCTCAGCCGGTACCTACAGCATCACACACCGCCACTCAGAGCCACAGAGGTCTGCATAGTTCAGACACGACTCAATCGGTACCTACAGTCTCACACACCGACACTTAGAGCCGCACACGTCTGCATAGGTCACACACGGCTCAGCCGGTACCTACAGCCTCACACACCGACACAGTGGCGGATCTAGCCGGTTGGTTTGGGAGGGGCAAACCAAAGTTGAAAAGCAAAAAAAGTCGCGCAGTGAAAAATTGCGCTACAATATGCCTTTTCGGTAGGATTTTGGGAACTGGAGACGAAAAGCAAAAAAAACGTCACGGGGTGAAAAATATGGGCTCAAGATACATTTTTTCCTATCCAAGCCCCAATATTTACACTGAACTTCTCTAATTCTGTTTGAAGTTGAGAGTTGAAGCCCCAAAATTTTGCTTACAAGCTAAAAAAGGAGTCGGGGGAAAAAGGAGGTCGATCGCTTTGGGGGCAAAAACATTTGCCCCGAGCTTTTCCGTTTGGGGAAGGCAATTGCCTTTTTGCCCCCCCGTCCCTGGATCCGCCACTGCACCGACACTTAGAGCCGCACACATATGCATAGGTCACACACGGCTCAGCCGGTACCTACAGCCTCACACACCGACACTTAGAGCCGCACACATATGCATAGGTCACACACGGCTCAGCCGGTACATACAGCCTCACACACCGACACTTAGAGCCGCACACATCTGCATAGGTCACACACGGCTCAGCCGGTACCTACAGCGTCACACACCGATAATTGATCTTTATATCATAGCTTACAGAGACCTTGTTCCCTTGGCTTACGACACTCTATGGCCTCCAGCATGACTGCATAAGCATGTTGCAAGAGCAGGCTTTAAAGAAAAACATGTTTGGAATTAGCATAATAATTACAGCGTCAGCCTTATTGGTCCCCATTATAGCCATTTTTGACGAAAACTCGATATCTTCAGGTCCCATGAGGCAGACCTAAATATTGTCCGATTTCGATAAAATTGGTACTGATCGACTCCACTTGGACTATAGAACGGGAAAAGTCGCGAAACCTGACAAAAATCAAAATTTTTTGAAAAATGAAATGGCCTAGTGGCCACTGAGTGGGCTGCAAGACTGCAAATTCTGTGCAGTAATCGTGTTGCTGGCAAATCATGCATAATTGGGTTGTTTGTGGTTTTTTCATCTTGTTTCCTTCCAATGCGTTGCGCTCTTTATGCTAACTGTAAACGGCCGCTGTGCTCATTGAGAGTGCCTTTAGTGTAGTGCGTGGGATGCACTGCCGCTGCTGTGAGTTGTAAACACTGGTGGTGGTGATTTGAATGGCTGATTGCTGGAATATTAAGTGCAGCTGTTTGTGTGCAGTTTGTACCTGATATCGCGGAGTACAAGTCAAAGGTAACACGGACTTCTGATCTAAGTTGATGTTATGCGTGTACAGACATAGGTACCAGGTATCCCATTAAGAAGTACACCCGGGGGATTTCTCTATAAAATGCAAAAACAGTATCTTAGAGACAAAATTCGGGTATGCTTTTAATCCTAATAGAGTGGAAATTCAGAAACATCAGCATTGCTGATTGTGAGCTGGGCTTCACTTGCTCCATGATCAATCACCTTTGCTCCAGATGAGCCCCGCGGCGGCCTTTCACCATGGGCAGGGTTTTCGTCTCTGCCGGCTGTTGATGACGTTGGTCTTCCCGTCCGAAATCTGGTTCACTTCCAGGGCTAAGACGCCTTCAATTCTTCTGCTGTCCTCGGCCTTCCTGCATACACCCGGGGCTTTATGTAGCCCCACGTGAAGAAGTCCAAAGTAAGACAAGTGGGCCGTGGGCTCCGAACTCTCCCGGCCTCAGTCGTTTGGAATTCTTCATGTAGTGCTGCCCTAAAGGACCGGGTCCATGCAGGAAGGCCGACGACAACAGAATAATTAAAGGCGGCCATAGTCCTGGAAGTGAGCCAGGTTTCGGCCGTGATGATAAACGACGCCGTCAACAGCCGGCAGAGAGTTCGCCTGACCAAGGTGAAAGGGCGCCGCGAGGCTCATCTGCAGTAACAGCCACAGAGGTCTGCATAGTTCAGACACGACTCAGAAACCACTTTCTAGGGGTTTAGAAAATACGACGAAAAATGACCTGAACACAAGTCAATTCTTGGCTATAAGTTGTCAAATTGATCACCTGAGAGTTGCCTATGTAAAGCCACTCATCCATTACTTAAATCAGTTTGGAACCATTCGTGAAAAACCGTCGGGGGGAGGGACCGACCGAAGCCCCAGGCAGTGAAAAGTTAGCCTCCGGGTGCCACTCTTAAACACCGTGGCATACACACACTCAGAAACTCAATGTATACACAATATTAGACAGCGAAGAAACTCGTATTTTAGACTTCTTCATCAAACTAGAGTTGCCTCAGAATATCCATGTTGAGGGACTGGGGAGTTCACAACTTTGAATAGCTCCCTACAAATTTATAGTTGCGCATATAGCATTAAGAATCAAAACAAAGATAAAGGGATGGCTGAGAAGCTTGCAATGGGCAAAGAAAATAAATACGCCGACTAAACTAGAAGGGAAGGAAGTATTCGATGTGTTACCCTCTAAAATTTACGATAAAATTTCGCGTCCTCTAATTCAAGATAAAATACGCAGCTGATATCATGGGCAGGACCATAAGGAGTTTGTGGCGCGAGGGGAACGGGGAACGAATTACCCCTGGAATGATTAATTTTAACACAAACTTTATGACATTGACCAGGAAAAATTTACTGAAAAGTTCCTGTTTTCCCTCCCTCTAATTCTCCACCATCACGGGCGGAACACTTCTTTCTCGACTCTTGGATTTTTTAGTCGTACATGACAAGGTATATGACTCTGTTTTTTTGGATAAATGTCATCCACAATATGTTCATAAACAAGGTCGCAGAAAATTTCATCCATAATATTTGACACACTCAAAATATAGAACCAGCAGGTTTCTGCGCCTTGTATTCGAGAAAACCGAATTCAGCCCTCTTGTCTTTCATGGTACAGCTTTCACTTCTTTCTGAACGAGTCGATAATAATATTATTATTTATTAGCTTTCTGACAGATAAAATCCCTATTTCCGGATTTTCCCCGGTCTTTGCGGGTTGGTGGGTCGAAACTTTTTAGCAGTAGTTGGATGTTTTCAATCTTTATCTTTGTAGGACTCTGATTTCAAAGTACCCGACCCATGTTCCGCGGACTGATACTGAAGATTACGTGCAATTTTCGCCTGCTTCCCAGAGATTTCGAGAAAAACAAACGGCCGGAAAACCCTAGAGTAAAGCATAGACTGCACTGCTGCTGTTCTTTAATCATACTACCACTCCATTGTTTCAATGGCAAAAAAGGAAAAAATATATATAAAAAGGAATGAGATCGTTGTAAAAAATTGCACTGCCGGGGAAATCTATGGCCTTGAGCAAAACCATCCACTGGTGATGAAAAAACGTCCGCAATCGCGGAATAGTGCAAAAATATATATATGGCTTATAGCTTTTTTCGTTATGAGACATGGTTTGGTGGTACTTTCCCGACCATTCAGGCTTCGCTTTGAAATTACAGTACGGCTTTGCGTCTTTTGTGCCTTTACCTTCTAATGAGCACTGGTTAAGCCAAACTTACCTGGTTATGATAGAATATCAATTACAGATGAGCGGAATTATCCAAATGAGGCATGAAAAGTGAGAGAAAGGCGGGAGGGGGACGGAATTCAAAACTCCAATCGAGGTATGTGCGCATAACATGCCCAGAGGGGTAAAAATACAGCGATTGGCTACCGGGAGTTGACAGTAGCACGTGGTCTGACCTATCTGGGAGTCGGTGTTGATGCCGCAGCCGAACACCTTCTCTTCGCCCCCATTCACTGCGAGCACGGTGAATCCGTAGCCGCAGGCGATATCGGTCACCTGCACGGTGGGGTCAGAGCCAGCGTCACAGTCCACGAATCCGGGAAGAGAGAGAGAGAGAGAGAGAGAGAGAGAGAGAGAGAGAGAGAGAGAGAGAGAGAGAGAGAGAAAGAGAGAGAGAGAGAGAGAAAGAGAGAAAGAGAGAAAGAGAGAAAGAGAGAGAAAGAAAGAGAGAAAGAAAGAGAGAAAGAAAGAGAGAAAGAAAGAGAGAAAGAAAGAGAGAAAGAAGAGAGAAAGAAAGAAGAGAGAAAGAAAGAAAGAGAGAGAAAGAAAGAAAGAAAGAGAGAGAGAAAGAAAGAAAGAGAGAGAAAGAAAGAGAGAAAGAAAGAAAGAGAGAAAGAAAGAAAGAGAGAAAGAAGAAGAAGAGAGAAAGAAAGAAGAGAGAAAGAAAGAAAGAGAGAGAGAAAGAAAGAAAGAGAGAAAGAAAGAAAGAGAGAAAGAAAGAGAGAAAGAAAGAGAGAGAGAGAGAGAACGAGCTAGAGAGAACGAGCTAGAGAGAACGAGCTAGAGAGAACGAGCTAGAGAGAACGAGCTAGAGAGAACGATCTAGAGAGAACGAGCTAGAACGAGAGCGAGAACGAGAGCGAGAGCGAGAGCGAGAACGAGAGCGAGAACGAGCGAAAATGAGCGAGAACGGGCGAGAGAGCACTTTGCAAAGACAGTCCGGGCCCTAAGTGCATACTTCAGAACATCACTATGTAAAAACACCAAATCCATGGACATGGAGTGATTCTGGTTCAGAAAGATCGGTCAGAACCTTATTAACCTTATTCACCTTATTAAGTTCAGCGAAGCCCAATCTCATAGGCCTGTGCATGTACTTGTACACCCTCTTTCCCTTGATGGGTCGGAGCAGCCGTCTGTGTCCCAGCGCGCCCAGTTCGGCATAGCCCCATGTGTAGACGCGGTTGTCCGGTCGGGTGTCCTCCGATATGTACTTGTGCACTGCAACATATCAGGATGGTTATTCGAGCTCGACCAGCACTGCTTTTCAAACAAGGCGGGAACACGCTTATCGCACTATGTGGACGAAGGATATAATGCAGAGCATGTGCTATAGCGTCAATATTAACAACATAACCAACATCTAACATGTCCAGTAACGCAGAATCGAAGAGAACACAAACTTTATTGTATCCTACACACAGTCCTCTGACACTACTCTTCTACAGAATCCATATCATTGGTATTGGTGATGCGTGGCTGAATTTCAGATTACTTAACGGTAACACTATTTACTTGTTAAATAGTTCAGCATTGCACTATACCAGTTCGTCAAGGGCAAAACAATGTCGAAAATACAATGGAAAAATATACATTTGACGTAAGCATCACCAGTCAATCAGAAGACAATGGGTGCCACTCGGGTTATATGGGCCCCTGCCGTTCCATATGCGTCCCCCCTGAGACTGGCACAAAATCCCTCGCCTATTCAATGGGAGTCCTAATGGGACTAGCAAAGGATTCCTCCGTACGTGGATGATCTTACTGAACTGGAATGGGATTTCCACGCCGGTACCATGGGAGTCCCACTGGGACTAGCAAAGGGCTTCCCGCCACTCCAATGGGGCCCGACTGGGATTGTCAGGAGACCCCTTGACCGATACCACGGGAGTCTAACTTAGACTTGCACGAGATTCTAGTACCGATTCCAGGGGAGTCCCACCTACGCTTGTGTGGTCTTCTGACGCACCGATCTCTTAGGTCTCATACTAGGCATGGAATTCCTACTAAAATTCCATGGGTGGGCCACTGATGCTAGCATGGGATTTTAGCGTTTCTCGAACAGGGGCTCCACCAGGAATGACGTGGAATTACCACGCCATCAGCTTGGCGTGCCACTTGAAGTAGGATGGAATTTCCACACCGAACCTATGAGAATTCCACTCGGACTGGGACGATATTTCTACAACGAACCAATGGGAGTCCAATTTGGGCCATCACGGGATTCCCACCGTGATCTCACTCTGGGGCTGACACACATTCCACATCAATCCCATGGAAAGTCCCGCTGGGAAAACCATGAATTTTTTAGATGGCAAGGCTCCCACCCTGATCCCAGGATCCTAGCACAAGTCCATGACACTGGCAGGATATTTCAAGAGAAGAATTGACTCCATTAGTCGTGATCTTTACCCCAGATACAAGAGGAGCTCAAGTACGCGCTATTTTCGTACCAACCACGGGAGCGAACTAATGTAACTGGGTTTCTGCTACATTTTTGCCACCCAGTTGTAGTTCTTCACTCCAAGATTTTGCGGTCCGTTTGTAGAAGTAACCCATTCCCTGAACGGACTGCTCATACGCCCGGCTAACTGTCATGTCGTATCCATGCACAGGGGCAAAAAGTATACCTTTTGTCAAATCCAGAAAAACCCATACTGATACTGCTTGCTCAGTATTATCTATCGGAATATTAGTCTCAAACAGCTAAAACTCGTTATATTTTCAAATTTGCTGATAATTTTGTTACACAAGCGATCAACCCGAATTATTTTATCTTCTATTTCAAGTGGTTTAAGATCATAGCGATAGCAATGGGCCTTCAGTCGAGAACATATTACAGTGCAGTGAACACCACGAAACCAACGGTTAATTAATTGCGGGGGCTTATCGAAGCACAAACTGCGAGCATTAAATGGCATAATAAACGCCCTCCTTGCTCGAAGGGTTTCCAGGGAGACAATTTTAAGGAAGTCGCCAGGACATGAACCCGAATCGGCCGGTGGAAAGAGCACACTAGCCACCACACCAGCAGGCCACCTCCCCCGGGAATCAACGAAAATTATACCAGCAAGAGTATAAAACTAAACTTAAAGAATGCTGGGATTCTATAGTTTTAGTTTACAGGGCTAGAAACTACAAACATAACAAATATTTGCCCGAGTATGAGTTAGGTTCCATGTGCAAATGTTGTAGCACTCACCTGGTAATTCATCTTCAGGTTCTCTATTTACAGGATATCGTCTCTTGGGTGCATAACTTTTCCAAACCTTGTACCACGTGTGATGAGCAGAGATTTGCTTGTCGTACATCCAATAGATTATTTAAGGAACGCATACTCAGCCAATCTGGAAAGTGTGCATGTTAAAAAAGTCGCATTCCAAGACTATAAGTTTCATTTGGGACAAGTTGTACAATCAAAAACAAAAGCAAGGAAATCAAATACTTCCAAAATGTTGTATACACTAAAAAAAGTAAGCCTTGGTAGATACAGCTTCGCCCATTTACGTTTTCTGCCTATCTGAAACCATCTTACTTGGATCATGCAGTGGGTGACAAATTGAGCAGTGGCTCATAACGGGGTAACAACGATATAAATGCTGATTAGTTCACATGCTAACCGTCATAAGAAAAGTAAGACGCCTTGAAATAGTTGACCGATATACCCTGTATGAAGCCAATACACGTTTATTGGAGACCCATTACACTAGGGTTAAAAATAAAATACATTAAAAAGGGTCACCCTGAGACCCTTGCGGCCACTGGCGGTGACGGAACACCCTACAGCCGGATGCCAACAAGCCTCCACGGTCTGCGACACCGACACTCACTGCTCAGCAGAAACGGGACGGAGGCGGAGTCGGGTGATCAGGAGCGGTCATTGACGAGGAAACCCGGCAGACCTGGGGCAGACGCACGTCGAGCGCAGGAAAACAAAAAGACGCGGCGACAATGGCGATTTCGGCGGCGGCACGGTGGAATCGAGGGCGACGGAGACAGCGGCAGGCATCACCGATCAAGGTCAACGGACCCGGTGGCGGAAGAGGCAGACGTGCGACGCGAGCGTCCCCAGCGACAGAGGAGCGAGCGCCCCCTACAGCGGCGGGAAAAGTACCCCTAGCAGCGACGCCGCGAGCGCCTCCAGTGGCGGCGGCGCGAATGATCCCAGCAGCGGTGACATTCCCACACACTGCACATACGAAGACCTGTTTTCGGTGCCCTAATGAATAGGGAGGGGGGTCGCTGAGGACTGAAACAACGAAGAGAGGGAGTGAGAGCGGAGGGCACGCTGGTTTGGAAAGACAGCCACCGTTAGTTAACTGTACAATTCCCCTGCAGTGATACCAGTGACAGGAAAAAGGGAATACGACACAGTTTAGGCCCTATTAAGACAGTTAACACGCACACTGGAGGCCCCCACCTCTTTTTACGAGGTGGCTAAAGAACCACTCATAGCCATAAAGGATACTCAGCCACTTTGCGAGAATTTAACGACGCATCGATTGGTGGAAAAAATTCTGAAAATCGTTTGAAAATTGTTTTCTTATAGGCTTTATTTTTGACTTATATTCAGTCTTACACATTAAGATCGCACAATTGCGCAGTCAGACAAGTTCGCTTGCATTGGAGACCGAGTGGTGACATCACAATCTCATATAAATGGGATGATAAGTCGTACCCAGTCTGATGTATATTGTGATATGATGTCACAGCTCAGGTAACTCAATGTTAAGATCAATATCAAAAGTCAAGGTCAAAGGTCATGGGTAAAGGTCGATCATTTTGTGCCCAAACAGCTGCTGTAAAGCTGGTTACAGTGTACACCATAGGGAGTACCTATACAATATTGTGACATACTGACATCATTGGTTGATGACCTTGAATGGTCTTTACCTTGCTTCACTTGACCTTGTTTGCCCTTGAAGATGTTGACCTAGGTCAATGAAAATTGGTTATGATATAGATTACTAATTACTATAGTTTCCACCTACCCCCAACTGACATTTTTCTAAGCCTGTTAGCTCCCTCCTGGGAGGGGGGGGCTACCAGGCCCTCCTCTGGTGCACATCAGTGCCAGACCCCTCTCCAGTGCAGTTGTTAAGTGGGCCATGAGTTTTCAAATACAGTTTTTAACTTTCATGTTGCCTGGGGTATGATCAGTATTTGAAATGCAACACTAAAGCAGTATCCTGAACATAACTATGGTAAAAGGCAAAAGTGAAACCAATATTCAGTTGATCAGGTACCTACATCAGGGGCACTATTATAAACGACTTGAGTTATTGACACTATTCAAAAAGTAATATTCAGTTCACATTTGTTCTGATTCCTTCCAACACTGTGCAAACAGGGCACATAGTCTCAACTTATTCAGTCTCTATAAAGTATTTACTCACCTAGATAGCGCCCGGTAGCTCAGTTGGTAGAGCGTTGGGCTCGGCCCGTGCTCAGAAGCATGCAGTGGCAGTGCATGTCCAGGCTTGGGATCGGTTCCCCGAGACGCTCCGGCGCAATAGTTTACCCGACGACAGGTCGGCTGGCAACTGACTGGTGAGAGGGTGACCTGAGCAGGGCGGCCGTCCCTGTGCTTTGTGGGACGTTAAACTTTGGCTTCTAAATTAACCCTCCATTGAGGGAGTTGCTCTCGGGTGGTGGGGTCAGGGTCTCCGTGACAAGTCCCTTGATGACTTTAGTGACACTCCGACTCCAGCAGCCTTACCAGGAACAACTTGAACAAAATTTGTAAAAAAAGATAAACTAGGTGAACATAGGTGAACTGATCACTCCAAAATGCTCTTATGCTAAGGCAAAGAAAAAGCTGTCTTCCACTACACCTGTGCCATTCTTGCAACAGGCAACCTTTATCTTAAAACATTACAAACAAGTTAGTAGAACAAATTATGGTTAATATCTTGTAGCAGAGGGCAGCATTCTATGAATAATTACGTCACTGTTTGGTGGCAAGGTAGCTTTCCTCCTGACATATGTCTTGAGAGTACCAGTCCAACTAAAGCTCCCAAAATTTTTCTTCTTGCTCTTTAGTGTTTACAAAAATGGCAATGGACACTGATGGCTGGCAACTTTTTGTTTTCACAGAGCAAGCATAATCAATGAATGAATGACTGGTTTTGGTAAAACAGCTCTAGAAAAATATTTGTTTTACTTGAGGTAGAAAACTTGGTTGTATTGTCAGTGCACCGCAGGTACATTTTCAGGTAACCTTCTTCGCACGTTAGGAAAATAGATGAAAACCAGTTTCTTGTTCCTTAGTCACTTACCATAGCCCCACTTAATGTCAAATTTCCTTGTTACAACACACTTACCACACTCTATAGTTTTCCTGAGATGTCAAGATACCTATTTCAAGGACAGCAAAACACTTCACCATTTTGAAATACCATCCCCAGAATTATCATGGATGAAATCAATTTGAAAGAGAAGTTCCATTCATAAATTAAATCTTATTTTTCTAAGATAGGGAATTCATCAATTCACATAGTATGTAATGGATTGATATTTTGATCCATAATTGTTTTTATTTGCTCTAATCTGTCATCGCATGTAATTTGTCTTTGATATGATGATGATTTAGGTTTTAGGGCAAGTTTATGTTTATTGTGTCTGCTCTTCTTTCCTTCGCTTATGTTCTCCATCTTTCGAGAAAATCAATGAAAATATGATGATGATAGTATTAGGACGAAAACCTGCAAAATTTCTCAATTATTGCCTTGTCCTCGGTCAATAACGCATCCCGCGAAGTAGGTAAGTAGGTAATCTAAAATGTTTCTATTACGCTGTCCAACATCATAATCATCATAATACCAAAGCAATTGACCCCGGTCATGCTCACCAGCGGCGCTAGTGTGCCCTCCAAGATGGCCGCGAAAGAGGGACTCCAAAAGGTAAACAACGTTAATGGGCCCCGGGAATAGCATGGTAAGCGGTGAATTATACGTGTTTTATGTTTGGTATGTGGCAGCGGCTTATAACCAACCACTGCGGAAGGCAGAGAAGAATGCAAATTCGAAAAGTTTTTGGTCCCAAGGAGCAAAGCTTGTAGTCAGCATCAGGTTGAAGTTTGCTGCCCCCCCCCCACTTCTTTGCCGGTGGCGACGCTTGTGTTTGGAAACGCATTTTCCATTGTACATTCAAACCGGAATTTCAGACGGCTTGAAACAAATAAAGGCGTATATCTACAGAATTATTTCAAGATGTCAGTTTTCCGGGCTAAAAGGAATGCAGCCACAGGCGGATCCAGGGGGACGGCAAAGTGGGCACATGCCCCATAGGCAGATCCAGGGGGCAAAGGGGGTATGTGCCCACCACCATCGACCCTCGGCGCCCCCTGAAATGGCCACGCCCCCTGAAATTTCCCTTCCCACCACCATCCCCCTCCCAGGATACGAAAGTCGGCTCCCACCGATAGGGTTTCCCGGTTAAAAATGGTGCGCCGCCCCCGGGAAGGTGCCCCTGATCGGCAATCCTGGATCCGCCTATGATGACGGCCCAAGGATTAAGGCTTACTCCTGCTAGAAACAGGCTCAAGGGAGTGGAAGGAGGCATAAGCGGAACTGGAGATTGCCTCACAGCCAGTCTGCAAAGTATGGCAGCAGGCCAGATAAGTCGCACCAACCATCTAAAGTTCTCGCACCACCAGCCTCCAAAAATTCGCACCAATCTGCCACATACCAGGGGAAAAATGCACCCATTTCTACCCCTACAGTGCAATGCTACCTCAATCATTAGTCAGTTAAAGACTTTTTATAAGGCACCTCCTGTGTCTTAATGGCCATTCAGCCATTATTTGTTTAGTTTAAGTGTCACTAACCTCGCAAATTCGCACCAGGTTGATAAAGTTCGCACCACTCGGTCCTGTCTCCAAGGGAACTCGCACGGACGAGATCTCGTCGAAAATGCCATACTTTGCACCGGGGTTGCGTCCGGCTTTTGCATGCCAAAATGGCAACCTCAATCTGGCATTCTGGTGATGACGTCGCATCGCCTGAGTTGCTTAGAAGCATTGTCGCTGAGATTTAGAGACAGGTATCAGGAGATAGTTGTGTTGGGCAATAATACTGTTTTTGAGGACGTGGGGTAATAAATCTTGGGTCTCCCCTCCGTGCATCTTGAACCGTAAACACTCCACGATCCGTAGTCGATTCTCATTGAATGAATGGGCGGCTCCACCTTAGCAATGCTGACTCACAAACGTGTCTCTGAAACGAGGTTGCCTTTTTGAGAGGGCTCACCTTATTTAAGGCCTTGCTTTGCACACTGGCCTCACAGCCGCTTACCAGGTGGATATGAATGGAAGTCAGATGGCTGAAAATGTCTGCAACAGACAGCAGCATTTGAGCCCATCTTCTTCCCAATTATCAGATTCGACTTCCACTGCTTGGACAGCACCTTATCCTGAGGAAACTTGTGAAAGCTGAGACTTGGACACTTTCTTCGGAAGGATACACACTGAGGAACGCAGCAGTTCTGATTGGATGTAATGGTTATCCGTCTCACTTTCATTTTCTTTGAACTTTCCAAGATTATAACAAACAAGAAAATAACGGCAGTCTTCAATATTCACGTCCACCCAACATGAACTTCTTTTTCAGAGCAACGAGTTCACCACGACTGAAAATAAACGTTCAAAATCTATACCGCGTTCAACAATGCGCCGGATATGAAGCAGCCGCGCCAGACGTCAGTCCCTCTACCGGCGTTTTCAAAAAAATCCGCCAGGTGCCAACACTTTCGATGACCGGGGCCAATAGAGACACTCATAATACTTTGCCCGTAATGCGTCACAACTTGGCGCAGCTGCGTCTGGTTTGAGAGCATTGCCGGTACTTGTTTACTTGTTTTAGTACTCATTTGCCATTTCCTGCAATACCCAATACCATGGATGAAAGCCTGGATGCGCCACTCCCCACTCAAACCGACCAAATTCACTACTGCGCATGCGCGAAACGACGTACAGGAAACGGGCGCCGCGTGCATTGGTTTGAAGTCTTTCTATTACCTTGGTTTGAGAGGAGTGAGTGAGTGGGATATTGTATTTGTGGATTTTTCTTTGAGTACAAGCAGTTTTGAAAGGATTGTATACGTTTATGATATCACCTTCAAGGTAAGAATCCTTTCTGAATCCTTTCTTGGATCTGCCAATGGCGCCTGCGAAAAATATTAGTTATTCCACTGGTGGGTGAAGACAGCGCGCGGAGTGCTGCATACCATTTATGATTCAGGACTCTCCGGCACCCATGACTCGGAAAGTAAAACCGTCCCCAGTCGTGGATATTTGAGGCAGGGACGTAGCCAGGATTTTGCTCGGGGAGGGACGGCGCCCCGAGGGCCCTGGACAGCGCCAAGGGCCCTACTTGTTACAGATCGTGTCCTTGGGGCACTTCGGGCCCTCAGGGGGGGGGGGCGACTGTCCCTGCCGCCCCCATTTTGGCTACGCCCCTGATTTGAAGAGACACGATCCCCGACGGTTCGTCCTCGAATGTTTACTTAACACGCGCATTGCGGGGGTCTGAGCCACCTTCGCTTTGACGGGGTGGCGGGTACCCGCTCCACCCCTAAGATCCCGAGAACCACAGTTGGTAGCGAAAACGGTAAACGGCGTTGGGTGCCCATCACTTCTCCATCGAAAACATTTGAACCATTTTTTGTCGGTCTCATTTAAGGTCACGAGAGGTCAAAACATGCCGTCATAGGGATAACATGTAAAATTGAGTTTTTCGGTCATTACATCTGAACCAGTAAAGATAGGCAAAACGACTTGAACTTTATGAATCCTCGCAGCAAGCCGAATCGAATGATATATAATTTAACTTTGCCAGGTCAAATCAAGGATTTGATCTGACCTGCGGTCGGTCGGGTCAGATCACATAAAATGCATATCATTAGAACTGCAAAGCCAAGGCGAGTCTAATGCAGCTGAAATAAACGCTCTATCACCATTCGTTACTGAGTTATTCAGTAAAACATTTTCCCATGTATTTCAATGGAGAGGTTCATGCCTCGTACCTGACCTTAGGTCATCGATATAAAAATACCGGAACATATTTTAGAGAACTCGGTGGGGCCATTATGTGATATAAGTTTCAATCGGATAAGTTCCCCTGTCCGACTTTGCTATCTTAACCTTTTGAGGTCAGGTCACTTGACCTGTACTGGTGACCTGACCTGAGATGACCTATCCTTAAAATTTTCACAGAAGTTGTAAGAATGATCAGGGTAAAGGTATGCCAGTACGGCGGCGCTTCGTGCCGCCATTTTTCTGCTATCTCAAAAAACCGTCAATGCGCGTGTTAAGATAAATCATAGGGTGGTGCCTCAGCTACATAGGCGGATGTAAAGGGGCCATTCCTGCCAGGCTCCCAAAAGCGATGGAAGGGGGACAAACTATTTTTAGCCCTCAAAGGCCGGACAAATTAAAAAAGTTGTTTAAACTGGGTTCGTCGAGCAATTGAATCTTTGCTCCCACCCCTCCCCCATAGGCAGATACGGGGCGGGGCACGTGCCCGCCCGATCGACCCCCGGCGCCCCTGAAATGTTCCGGCGCCCTCCTGAAAATTCGATTGTGCTCTTCTGGAATGCCGCTTCCCACCCCCCCAGGATGCGAAAATCGGCGCCCACTGATGGGATTTGGCGCCCACCTCCGGTCAAAGTGGGCCCCCTGGTCCGGATGGCGCCCCCGGAAAGGTGTCCCCCTCCCGATCGGCAATCCTGGATCCGCGTATGCCCTCCCCCAGGAGGCTTCGACCCCCACCCCCACACAAAAATCGGGTCTTCGTCCCCCTGCAATACCATTAGTTCCCTCTGATAGGTCTGACCTCTGATGAACAGAATAGAGGAGGACTTTCTGTTGAAAAGGGGCACATTAGGCTTAAATGGCATCTTCGACCATCCGATCCGGACTGCTGGAAAATATGTGCGTCATTATTGCACTGACCTAATTATGTGGCGTCTAACCCCATTTTCACTCAATGTTTGAACCTGGGTGTTTACTCTGCGAGTACCGCATTATTCCTATTGATAATCGCCCACGGACCATAATGGTCCGTCTTTGATTTGGGAGTTTTTTGGGAAGCGCCCCAGTGGATCTCTGCGGGGTGATCTAGCATGCCGGAATGGGTGGGACCATTGCTCCTCATTGCCGACAACATTTCCATGGTTTGCTCCATGCGCGAATTATCGCCCTTCTTTAGATGGGGGGCCGGACGGCGGGCCGTTTTCCTGTACGTTGTTGTTTCGCATGATTTCCGCTAGGTGGTCGCGTGGTCGCCGGGATCAAGGTGCCGACGCCGAGTGACGCATCCATGTCTCATCCATGACCATATGGCGCCATTTTTTCATTGCTGTGCATTGCTGTGACGATATAAAAATTAAGGAAGAAAACATGGTCGCCCGTAAGTTCGACTTCATGGTGGAAGATGGTGAATTCGGCGTGTGGGAACTGGGAATATCGATAGAAGGCAGTGGCGCAACCAGGGCCTTATTTCGGAAGTGTCTACTAGCCGTGGAAGAGGCCATATTTTGAAAGTGTGCCCCTCTTCTAGGTATGTGTGCCCGCCCCCTCGCCCCTTTAGGTATTCTTGAAGTCTGAAAACATGCACTTATTTTGGGATGTGCCCCGCCTTTTGAAGAAGCTGTTTAGCAGTTCTAGGTTTGAAGGTCTATTTATTTTGGCTCCAGTTTTAGAATGCATATTTTTCTTTAGAACTGAATCCAGCTTAGATGGTCGTAGCTGGGTCATAGCCGGTCTTCACCTGTATGTGCTCCCCAGGTTTTGCTATGGGTAAAAACCTATATACCTACCAACCTATTATACAAACTAGGGTTATTATATGTCGGTACGTAGGTAGGTACAAAGTCTGTTGCATTGACATAAACTGTTCCTCTACATTTTATGCGTTAGGTCATGGTGTCACATTTCAGCAAGCAATTTTGTCATGCCTCTTCCGCATTATCAGAGATGAAATGAAAAGTCTGGGTCGTGTGAATTGCTCGTTTGTGAGCGTGCCATGGTTCGTCATGGAAATGCCGTTTTCTCAACGACCGGCGACAATCAACAGAACAGAGTATGAATAAAGCCAGTCAGGGGCGTAGCCAGGATTTTGCTCAGGGAGAGGCGGCGCCCCGAAAAGGGCCCCTGCGACAGCGCCAAAAGGGCCCTGGTGGGTAAAAATGGCCTTGCTTGTTACAGAATAGAGAGCTGAAGATGGCTTAAGAGGGCCCTGTCTGGTATAAAATACTAAATTTGGCCACAGAGCATAGTGCGGGCGAGCCGCGCAAAGCGCGGCTCGTGTCCTCAGGGGGGCCTTTCGGGGTCTCAGGGAGGGGCGGCTGTCCTTGCCGCCCTCCCCTTGGCTACGCCCCTGAAGCCAGTGATATTAAACCGCGCCCCGGTGGGCGGCCGAGCCACCTTTGGGGCTCGGAGGGTTCGGGATATTAACAAGAGATATTAACACGCGCATTGACGGGGGAGGGGCGGGTACCCGCCCCCCCCGTCGGGTTTTTCGGAGATAGCAGATAAACGGCGGCGCGTAGTGCCGCCGTACTTGGCATACCTTTTTCCTCATCATTTTTACAACTTTTGTGAACATTTAAAGGTTAGGTCATCTCAGGTCAGGTCACCAGTACAGGTCAAGTGACCTGACCTCAAAAAAAAGTTTACGATAACATAAGTCGGAGCAGGGTGAACCTATCCGTTCGAAACTCATATCACATAATGGGCCCACCGAGTTCTCTAAAATATGTTCCGGTATTTTTTATATCGATGACCTAAGGTCCGGTACGAGGCATGACCTCTCCATTGGAAATACATGGGAAAAATGGTTTTGACTGAATAACTCAGTAACGGATGGTGATAGAGCGTTTATTTTAGCTGCGTTAGACTCGCCTTGTCTTTGCGGTTCTATTTATATTAATTTTATCTAATTTGACCCTGACATGACCTCAGGTCAGGTCAAATCCTTGATTTGACCTAGCAAGGTCAAATTATATATCATTCGATTCGACTTGCTGCGCGGATTCATATAGTTCAAGTAGTTTTGCTCTATCTTTACTGGTTCAGATGAAATGGCCGAAAAAACTTAATTTACATGTTATCCCTATGACGGCATGTTTTGACCTGTCGTGACCTCAAATGTGACCTGACAAAAAAATGGTCCAAATATTTTCGATGCAGAAGTGAATGGGCTAACCAACGCCGTTTACCATTTTTCGCTACCTACCGTGGTTCTCGAGATCTTAGGGGGGTGGGTACCCGCCCCCCTCGTCAAAGCGAAGGTGGCTCAGACCCCCGTCAATGCGCGTGTTAATCCACGCCCCGGGGGGTGTTTGGACACCTCTCTCCTCGAACTCGGCCCTCTGCGGGATAGCGAAATAACGCGAAAGCTGGTGGATAGCTCATACAAATTCATGAAACTATTTTAGTCACTTTTTGGCTCAGGTCAACATTGAGGTCATGACAGGTCAAAGAAGGTGGCGTTTTGAGTAGAGTTTTTGGGCTCTAGCATCGGACAGAGTTGAGTTAGAATTATTTTGTAGGCACCATTCACTTTCTCTCGTCACAGCAAATCGAATGATGTATGATATGAATATGCTAGGTCAAAACAAAAATGGTCTGACCTCATCTCAGGTCAAGGTCACTTTTAACCTAGCATAGTAAATATGCATATCCATCGATTAGCAATCGAAAGCCAAACGCAATGATATCAAATTAAAAGCTGTATCATCATTCCATGCAAAGTTATTGACCTAAGTCTGAGAACTGCTTAAGTAGCCCCAGATGACATCTCAGAGGTCACAGATCAAAAATTGCAACATGAACCTTGAAAGGGGCCCAGGATACTACGATTTAAAGAATATGAAGGTATTCTCAGGTCTATCTACACAAATACAGCCCAATGTCTGTTTTTCCCATGTATTTCCAATGGAGAGGTCATGGTCTGTACTTGGCCTTAGGTCATCGATATGAAAAAATCCCCGTATATGTTTTGTAGCACTACGTGGGTGCATTATGTGGTATAAGTTTTAATCTGATAGATTCATATATTTCTTACTTATGCCACCTTAATTTTGGAGGTGAGGTGACCTGCACTTGTGACCTGACCTGAGAAAGCTTAACCTTAAAATTTGGGGGAAATTTGTGGAATTGATCAAGGATAAGGTGTGCCAAGTACGGCGGCGCTTCGCGCCACATTTTTTTCGTGCCGGCGGAAATACCAGAGGGGGGTGTTGAAACACCTCCCCACTGGGGCGAGGGTTAATCCAAGTATTAAAATCTGCTCAAGTAGCCCCAGATGACCTCTCAGAAGTCACAAATTCAAACTTGCAACATAAACTTGGAAAAAGGCCTGAGATACTACGATTTGGAGAAATGAAGGTACTCTAAGCTGTATCTGGACAAATATACATTTATCGCCCAATTCCCGTTCTCCATCCAGGCATTTCTAATGGAGAGATCATGATCCGTATCTGGCCCTAGGACATCGATATGGTAAATCGCGGGATACATTTTCTAGCATTCGGTGGGCCCATTATTGATGAGTTTCAATTGGATAGATTAACAATTTTCCTTTGCTATTTTACACTTTTTGGAGGCGAATTAGCTTGAGCGGCACTGTTGACATGACCTGAGATGACCCGACCTTACAATTTTGGGAAAAGTTGGAGAATTGATCTAGGATAATGTGTGCCAAGTACGACGTCGCTTCGCTCCGCCTTTTTCACCAGAAAAACCGGACGGAGTGTTCCAACACTCATCCTCCACCGGGGAAAAGTTTAACCCGCGCCCCACCGGGGGTCCGGCGCCACCTTCGCCCCACCGGGGGGCATCGATGGCCCCCTCTAACTCCGAAAGTATGGGCGTTAGCGCAAATCTGCAAAGTGCATTAGAAAGCTCGCGTGAATGCAGAAAGAAATTACTTCGCATGTTTTAGCGCTCAGGTCAATGGTTTGACCTCCAGAGGTCAAATTAGGTCAAGATCGGCTATTTTCACTCAAATATGCAATGCTTAAGCAAACTGGGCATAACTCTTATGCCATTAGAGATATTGAGATGTGGTAAAGCACATTGGATAGGAAAATTCCAGACTTTTTTCACGATGTGGTACGTAATGACCTCCCGCCATTGGTTTGACCTCCAGAGTTCACCTCCTGACCTAAGATGACCTGAGGTCACGAAAGGTCAGAAAGTGACCTTGCCGTATATCAAACGAAAGCCAGTGACGAGACATACAAGATGGTATTTAATGCAGCGCTCTAGCTTAATTAGGTCAAAAGTTATTGTCAAAATACTGTTTTTGACTCCTGGTGACCTTGTATGACCCCGGGGGAGAAAAAAGGAAAAAGCCCCAAAAAAAGGGATGACCAAGCCGAGCATTTTCAATCGTTTTTGTGACTTTTAGATCGTAAGACAGCTTTTCTCTAAGCTTTTTCAAGGGATAGGTCACCTCGTGACCTGACCTCAGGTCACAAAATCGAAAAATCCCGGATATGCACGTTGTAGACCCTGGAGAGGTCATGAAGTGTAGGAAGTTTCAAATCCATCGACTTCGAAATGTAGCTCTTATAGAGCTCTAAAGTTGAAGTGAGGTGACCTTGATTGACCTCGCCTGGTGACCTGACCTTGGGTGACCCGGGGTAAACAATTTCAGGGATTGTGGGAAAATGATGCAGTGAGAGGTAGAGCTCTCAACCGCGGTGCTGCGCCTCGTCGTTTTTCTGCTATCCCGGAAAAACCTTACGGGGGCCATCGATGGCCCCGGTGGGGCGAGGGTTAAGGGATGAATGTTTGAATTAATGTCTAACCGGGATGTAACTGACCAAATTTGGCCAGAGGGGTGCCGCTGTCTGAAGAGTTCGACCGCTGCCAAACGGTCGAACGGAAGTCTGCGGTTGGCAGTGGACGGACGGTAACCAGTGGAAAACGCCGGAAAAACATGGCGGTTCGGCCGGGCACCAACTTTCAGGTTCAAATACTGCACAACTGTCGCACGTGAAGAACGTTCAGTGATCCTTCGGCGCCCGAATTGGGCTCCCGGCGACCACAAAGGGCGGCTCCACGGACTTAGGGGGAGGAGCCACCGCCCACTTCACATCCCATCTCACCCTGAACCCTGCACGGTCATTATGTGAATTAAAATTAAGAGGGTTAGATTATTTGCTACGAGGAAAAAATTCTTAGTGCTGGGAAAATCGACCAGCATTGGCCGGGGTCAAATGCCTTGTGTCTTCCTCTATCCGTACCTGCCATGGATTCCAGCGTATCACATCATACTAGTTATTTTCCGTGACGTTGACGTTCCCGGCAACACTCTTGGGCAACACTCAACTCCTCCTGCCCCCTTCCATCCTCAGAGCGATGGAACCTGCTCCGAGCCGCAGCAGCTCTGGTGACGTCACTGTGACGTCACAGTGACGTCGTCGGACACACCCACGGTGGGTCCTGGCATCGACCTGCGCGGGCCGCGCGGCGCCGCGGCGCGCCGGCGAGACAGCCGCGGCGCCCATGCGGCCTCCAATGCCACACTCAGCGCCGGTGACGACGGCCCGCGCACAGCAGTGGGCTATTTCGGCAGTGGTGTCGCCAACGCCGAAGCGGCAGAGCTCCGAGTGCAGCCGCGGCCGCGAAGTCAGCGTGTGAGTCGTCAGCTGCCAGAAACCGGCCGTGAATTCTGCGAACGTGACCGGCAGTGGTGGGGCGTGGGCTGAAACAGGCTGGGGTCGGTCATCGCCGGTGGTAGTGAGGGCTGCACTAGCTGGCTGATCAGTGCTGGGAGTACTTGTCTGAGGCGGCTGCACAAACTGGGAGTGAACCCGCCCACGAGCTCAGCGTCTCTCGTGCTCGACTGCGCGCGGTGGTCTGTGTGCGTGCTGCAGCGGGGCGATGCTGCAGCGTTCGCACGCGGTGCTGCGGGTGCTGCGGCGGCAGCGGCCACTATCGCCGGCCGTCGGTCGCCTGCAGACCCCTGGTGACCTCACCTTGCCGCCCTGCACCCCCCGGCGCGCCCTGACTTCTGGGACCCGTCCGGGTCGGGCCCGCCCCCCGCCGCTTACCTTACCCGCACGTCGCCACTGCTCCAGCAACGCCGAGGTTAATGTGAGTATAGCCTAATCATTGTGAGTCTTTCATATAATATCGATTTTATGGAGAACTGGCATGCATGCAATCTGCATACATAACTGTTATTTTTAACCTTGAAACTTGTTCAATGCTTGTCAGTGGCGCAAAATATCGAAAGCACTGTGCTTGTACCGTCAGCCCCTGTCGCCGGCTGCGTGCCCTTACATATTTTGTAACGTTGCCTCGATCAGTTGGGTTTAATTGGTGGTGATTGCTGTGATCAGGAGGCTATGAAGGCCGTCGGATGCAGCTGTCGTCAGTCCTGACTCAACTGGAGTCTGATCGGCGCAGGTGTTGCAGCTGAGCCTGAGTCTGATTGGTGCATGTGCTGCATCTGAGTCTCAGTCTGATCGGCGCACGGGTTGCAGCTGAGCCTGAGTCTGATTGGTGCACGTGCTGCATCTGAATCTCAGTCTGATCGGCGCATGTACTGCAGCGGGGTGGTGCACGTACTCAGGGGTGTGGGTTCTGGGTCTTGGTTATTGATTCTGGATCTGGATGTTGATCTTGGGGAGCCTCCAATGAAACGTTAGGTTAGTGTTAAAATGTCTTCAAATTGCATTGTTTAGCATTTTCAGGCATTTAAACTGGTTTTATTTGCTTCAGCAGCCCTGTGCGAGAGCCAAAACAAGGATAATATCATGCTATCAATTTTTGTGTGATGGTTATTTGTATTCTTTCAAATCTGGGCACCCCTTATGATTTTCGGAAACCCTCGCCCCTGCGCGTGCTGTATCTGAGTATGAGTCGGATTGGTGCACGTGCTGCATCTGAGTCTTAGTCTGATCGGTGCACGTGTTGCATCTGGGCTGCAGCCTGACCGGCGGCCTCTGACATGGTTGAGCTGACATGGTTGAGCGGTTGCTGTCCGCTCAACCATGTCAGAGACCGTGACTGACATGGTTCAACGGACATCACCCGCTTCAACCATGTCAGAGTGACGGCCAATTATAATTGATTGGCCGTGACTCTGACATTGTCGAGCTGGTACGGTCCCACCTTAGAGACATTGACTTTGCGATCTTATTTGATCCTCGTTGAACGCGTGTGTGCTGCGAAAGACAGCCACGCTGGTGGGCACCTTGCGCCGACTTGGCGGGTCGTCCCTGGCATTCCGGGCCTCTGAGTCCGGGAGCGTCGAGGAGGACTTCCGTTGGACGTCGGGCTCGGGCCCGGCGTCTAGGCTGCCCCCCGGGCCCCTAGGTCCGTGGATGCCAGAAGTGATGCTCCGGCGCACCGTGCCGGGCGCTTGCCGGCGCGGCTAACATGTAAAAATCGATGACCTCATATCTGCCCAGTGATTATTATAACCGCGATGTGGAATATTAATTTTTTATGATTTTTTATTTGTCCTACAGATGGGACTTAGGAAAGGAATTAAAGCACATTTATTTGTGAAAAGTAATTATGTATTAAAGTTATTATTGAATTTATTCGGGAAAGCCCTTGGCTGAAGCGGAGCGATATGGTCGCTATATGACCACGCAGGCTGGTGTGCACCTAAACCCAAATCATTCATTAATCAAGCACCTACTGCAGTTGAGACGGACCCGTCTGATTGGCACACGTGCTGCATCTGAACCTGAGTCTGAGCGGCGCACGTACGACAGCGAGGCCTGAATCGGATTGGCGCACGAACTGCAGCTGGGCCGGCTCTGGACAGCCTGCCCAGAAGAGAGCATTGTTGAAACAAAAGTGTTTTATTCGGCCCAGGCACATTCAGATGTGAAACGGAATTTTAAGTGGGGTTGAGTCGTTTTCAGATTATTTTATTAGGACGCTTTCTGGTGGCAGGAAATCGTACTTTCGTTTAAACGCATCGAATGCATAGAAGTCAATGGTGATCTTCGGGCGGATATTAGTTCCGTGGTTTTGTAAGACGCTTCGTGGTAGAATATATCATAACTGCGATCAATGTTTCCCAAAAATGTTTGAAATGTTCCCTGCTTGGGAACTTGTCATTACATATGCCTCAGCGCCGAACCAGGATTGTGCACGATCAATTTCTGCATGTTCCTTCGCACAGAAAGAATTTATTACAAGGTACAAGCTTAAAATTTTGTTTCTACAAGTTTTACCATAGCAGAACAATAGTTGCACCGTAGTTCAATTACCGAAGTAAAACAATCCTGGTTACGTCACTAGCATAAAGCAATGCAATTACTACGGAATGACAACCTTGCCTTGTGCCACAATAGTGCGCGCCTCGTTCATACCTGGTTCATACCTTGCTTGCTCACCAGCGCTGCACTAACTGAATACTAGGCGTTGTAGTGGCATTGTAAATAGCTGGTAGGTAAAGCTAGGACGTTGTTGCACCCTTGCTCGGCCATTGTCGTTTGACTATGGTTTCAAATACCTGCTCGGGTTACGGTCGCCATCTTGCTTTCTGTTTACCCATGGCAATACACAGTGGCCTGGCACGCATGCCGTATAGGTTAGAATAAATGTGACTTATTTTAATCAATCGTGGAACTTTGGAAGCTGTCTGGAATATTTGTCAGTGATCTGCGAGTGGAAAGTATTGTTCTCTGTTCCAATAGTTGAAAAGTGAGGCATTTTGGTATGGTCAATCCAGGTCCAGGTGAGTAGGTATGTGGTTACTTCAGACATGTATGCCATATTGGTATTAAGGCTCATATTTTCGTGTCAAACGAGCACAGACTATTTGATCATATGGCTTAGGTACCTGCAGTGGGTAGAACCTAATTGTGTTTGCCTTATGGGCCCGTTTGAAAAATAGGGTGAGTTGAGTTCCAATATGATCTTGTTGGTGTCTTCAGATGGATCGGCGCCTGATGAGTGATGCTGTGTTTTACCGATATGGGTAAGACAACGTGCGGGTTATTTTCTTGCTTGAGAGGTGGCTCAATGCTTACCCTCTTTCTACCGATGGTCTTCCGGTTGCATTTGGGGCCAGAAAACGCTTTAGATTTCGCATAGAGACTGAAAAGTTCCTTTTGAAGCTGAGGTAGGTACAAGGGGAGGGGCTAGGAGGGCTCAAGCCCCCTTCCACACCATGAAATGTCAGAGTGCCTAAAGTAAATGCGTAGTCGGATACTATCCAGACACTATGGCGGGGAGGCGCGAGCGCCCAAGCTTCCCTCCCCAAAATGAAGTCCTGGATCTGCCGCTGTTGTAAAGACGTAATCCGAGCCTCGTTTTACCCTTGTAAGAAGCCTTGCAGCACCCTTGTTCCCTCCCCGTTACGCACTGGTAAAGCGGTTGTGTAAGCAAGATTCTAATCTCGTCACGCTCTTGTAGGAAGGCTGCGGTTGCGTACTAGGCGGACACAAGGCTTTGTTCTACCATTGTTATGGGGTAATCATGACCTAGTAGAGGGCTTGTGGGGACGTTGTCAGCCATTGTCTTTGCCATGTAGGTTAACCATAGTTAAGTTACAAGGTTTGTACAACGTCTTCTAGCAACCCTTGTCGTACTATGGTTCTACCATTGTTCTACATGGTTTTTCCTTGTATTTCCCTTGTTTTCGTGGCACGGATTTTGAACGTACAAGCTTTGCGTTTTACCATAGTAATTTTCCATGTAAACAAGGGTCTGACAAGGTTTGCCCTTGTAAAAATTTCTTTCTGTGCGCACGCTTTGAAACCATCAAGAATGACCTGGTCTGTCGAGTAACACGTGCCTTCAACCATCCCATCAGCATGCATTCATCCGTTGATCATGTTATGTGTACATTTTCATATTTTGGGTCCAGCGTGGTTAAATGTTAGGGTATAACCATTTCAGTATACATGTTTAAGGCATTCTATTTTACTGCATAGCTCTACTTTATCGTTTATTGGTCTACTTACAACAATAAAAATCCGGCATTGCTCAGACAGAACAGCTTCTCAGGAACATTCCCGTTACAACTGCATGTTTATCTCCTTTTTCGTTTTGGATATATCACATTTCATGCACAGAGATTCCGAGCCCAGGGGCGATCTACTGTGTTGCACGGCTTTTCTTCGCTGTCGTCCGCCTTATATCCCATCATGTGTGTTGATTCGGCACAGTGGCGGATCCAGGGGGAAGGCATCCCCAAAACGGCAAAATGTTTCACTGCGTGATTTTTTTATTTTTCGACTTTGCCCCCCCCTCAAGTCCACTGGCTAGATCCTCCACTGATTGGTCAGGTCTTAATATAGGATTGAATAATTCTTTTTATGGTACATCCTGCCAGTATTCACAATTTGAATTATTTTTATACTAGAGATGGCCCGGGCGGGTGTAAGCCAACAATTGGGGGATAAATCGACTAAAATCGTGAATTAAGTATTAGAACTTTCGAGAGGAATGGGCCAAAGTAGGCTTGTTTTGGATGGCTACGGCTGCTGGGGGGGATGAGGGAGTTGGGGTATAAACTGATATTTATATTATACAGCGATATCACAATATTAGCGGCTCTGATAATCAAAAAATGTCCTGGCTGCTGGTGGAACCCCTCCTAGAACAGAACCAGTATGTATTCCACCCTCTGATTAGCCCTGGCTGAGTTGCCATTCCCATTTGAATTGTCTCTGCATCTATTTCCTATTTATTTATGTGGCTCCTTTGGACGCCACCCAAATGCGGATGGCTTGTGATCCCAATAACGATATTAAGTTTTATGCAGTTTCAGATATGTTACAGCTTCCGTAATGTATTTTGCTTTCTTCGATTGGCACTGCGCTGATAATGCGTATCTCACATTTCGTGAGAGGCTTCCGTTGCCGCTGCGGCGTGGCAGGGAGGTGGCTTAGACCCCTCGCTGGGGGCGAACCCAGACTTCGTCCACAAGTAGACTCTGAGGAGGACGCTCGGCCCTGTCCCGATCGGGCGTGGGTGCCTTCCTCGCCCACCTGAAACGCTGTTTTTTCCTGCTGAAAGAAGGACCTTTCTCGGACTGTTTGTGCATGCTGTGAACTATTTTTATATCGGTTTAAATCCAATTCTGAATGTTTCACCGGCCGCCTGATGGCTATTGTTTCAGTGTGTCTTTGTTGTGGGGGAGGGGGGCGACAGTTCTGTTTCGAGGAGTTTTGATATGTTTCGAGGAGTTAAGTGCAGAAGTGCTGTTCCTGGTGGGGGGGGGGCACTTCTCATGCGAAATTCTGTTTCCCTTGTAATTTTGAGAGAAATAAGAATCTATCGGTATTGTGAACCAATGCAAACAGAAAGGCTTAACTCGAAAAAGTTGTAGCTTCATGGTGGTTAGTTTCATGTCTGCCGGAGGCTAAGGCTCTACACATTTATTACACTAGACTAGACACTGAAAGATCGTGCATACATGCATGTAGTTTTACCAATTGATTTAATGAGCTCTGGGTGTCGCGCACCGGGGTAACAGGGACTGTGGATCTGTCGCAGGAGAGCAGCTCTCCAGGCTCCTGGAAGAGCCAGGTGTTCGCGCCTGCTGAAGAAATCGACGATGACATCAGCAACAAAACGTGAGTCCATCACAGGAGAGGATCCGTCATTTTTTTCGCGGGACGGCTGGCAGTTGTCAGGGGCCCAGTATTTGAGGATGGAGGGAAGGGCATAGTTCCAGGGGCGTTTTTTTATTACCAAGTCAAATTTTTTTCTTGAACGTTCTTTGTACCCACCAGCGTCTCACTTCAGCAGTGTCATCGAGCTCCTGGTGACGTGCCGACGTGTGCGGGCTGGCTCCGACGGGCGTGTCAGCTCGGGGTGAATGTATATTTTACTTTAATTCTCGGCTCCTTGGTGTTGGGACCTAACACTATTTCCGGTCTGCACTTTACCAGGGCTAACTGGGTACCGCTGGGAAAACTGGGGATAACATAATTAGGGGATGGTGGTTGAAACTTATATCGACCTTACATACTCCCGAAAGAGTGTTTGTTTCATTCAAGACAAATCTGAATTTAAAAGATAATGATACTGAGTTAGAATAACATTTAAACTATGATGGCGTATTTTGGAGTTCGGATGTGACTGTGAATGTTCAGATTTGTCAGTTTAGCATTAAGACTGACACGAGCTTTGGAATCAGACCAAAAGAATAATGATAAAAATGAGTCATCGAAGAAACATATTGGGTGCCGATTTCAAAATCGTGTGTGAGACCGACGACTCGGCGGTGGTTTCAATATTTCGCCTTTTTCGTGCAAGCGGTGATTTTTTAAAGCATTTAGGTGCTTTTTCACCAATTGCCTGATTTGTTGATGAATATGTGAATACTTATTGAAATATACATACATACATACATACATACGTACATACATACAATTGGAGCGATGCGATGCGATGCGATCGATGCGTCTTAGACCACCAACTGGCGTCATTCTCAATCTAACATGCCGCCTGTGTTCTCTTCAATATTTTATCTTTCGTTGTGACCTGTTTCGAGACTTAGGAAGATTGTTGACGGGGCTGAACCAATTTGCAAACTCCGAACGCAATTTGTTTTAAGTTAGAATTTTCTATCGATTTCTGTTTTCGAGGCTCTATGGAAATGGAGTGGGTGGGGGAGTCAGAGCCGCATGACGAAATCCATGGAGCGAAGCGGATTGAGATATCTCAAGAGGCTCTATTCTGGCCGCTTGTTGGTTCTGATAGTTGATGCCAGGGTTCTACAATTGTGTAAGGTGATAACCCTTTTACGCTAGACGCCCAAACTAAGGCCCCCGAATCTTTTTTTTCATATATATTTTCCATACAAAGTTTCATCTCAAAAACACTCTTCCAGCGCTACGTCAGCATCTCTCGCTTTACTTCACCTGAGTGAATCGCTACACGCGTCTTACGTAGGAGCGAGAGAACCTGTGATTTGGAGAGTGACATTTTGTGTGTTTGGTTGTTGGTATGGGTAAGAAAGAGTGACTATGGGTATGGACTGTGTGCAGGACTGGGAGTGTGACGTGTGTGTGGGTGAGTATGGTGAGTGTGTGCGTGCATGCGCGTATTGCTTCAGCTTGTGTGCAATTGTGTACTTGTGTAATGAGTATATGTATGTGACAGCATGCACTTTGTGAGTTACATTCCAACAATGCAAAGACAAAGTACACTCCGGACGCTATTTTCAATTTCAAGTGATATTTTGCGGCCATCAGAGAGCTATGACTGGTGGAGGGCCAATCTTCCCATCTCTCCCCATTTTCGTAAAAATTCCCGATTCTATCCTTCTTCCTCGCAACTTTTACCTCTTTTTCGGCTTCTGACCGTAAATACTGCATAAAATGTGCCGCTGCTGGTTGTCGTTTAGTTAAACGGGCTTTGAATATGACCAACTTGGCTACCGTCACTATAAGAATATCAATTTGTTTACCGCTTTCAAGGGAGGGAAGAAACCAGTCTGGCTTCTGAAAAAGGTAGGTAACACTGTACTGCTCGCGTAGCTGATTTTGAATATTTCTAATATAGATTTGGGTCTTTGGGCATGACCAAAACAGGTGCTCTATAGTTTCAATGGATTCGCAACAGAAGGTGCATAACGCAGATTCAGCTCTGCCTATAGAGTGAAGGTATCTATTTGTAGCTGTTATCCGTGACATTACTTTGAAATGAAACGATTGCAAATACGTACTCTTCGTTGTTAAACATATGGCAAACATACTCCCAACATAGGGTGATTCTATGCCATCTTGTCTCCATCGATTTATCCATAGTTGTTGGGAATGCTCATATTTTTTCTTAAATCGGTAATAAATTCTCGGTAGGCTATTTTTTCGTGTTTGTATTTTTGCTAATAAGCGCAATCTGATATGGCAACGTTGGCTGGGGGAATTTCAGACTATTCGCACAGTTTTGTACATTTCTAGGTAGTCCGCGAATCAATGACTGGTAGCACAGAAAAGTCATTGGTATATTATAAATACGTTGCATCTCGGCATGTGTGAAAGGCCTTGCAGCATCAGTATTTACGAGATCGCCGATGAATCGAAGACCCTTAGCATCCCAATCCTTCACAATCGTGGTTTTAAACTTTGTAAAATTAGAAAACCATAGTTTACTGGTGAGAACATCCTCATCTGGAGGTTTGTAAAGTTGAATGAACTCTGCCCATGATTCTAAAACGTTCAACCAAAATGGATTTTGAATTGTCTTAACAACTTTTCTTAACTTTATGTCGCCGTAGGTAAGCAGTTGTTGCACTGGTGGCAAATTACGTCGAATGAGAAGCGTCCATGTCTGTTCCGAGGTATATAAGCGTTTTACCCACCCGACTTTTAAGCTTTTAATGAATGAGGGCAAGTCTGTGACGTGTAGGCCATCATGCATTGTTCTTTGTGATAATTTGGCACGTTTTACTGGATCGCTTCTATTGTTCCAAAGAAAATCATGAAAAATTTTGTTGAGTCGCTGAATCATGCTTGGGGAAGGAGTTGGTAATGATATAAAAATATGTACCAGTTTAGACATCAACAATGATTTAATTACAGTTACTTTACCCATCAATGTTAAATTTCGTCTCCTCCACTGTGTGATCTCGTGACGAATGGACTCAACTTTCTCTTTTAGGTTATGTTCAGTTATTGAATCATTTGTTTTATTGAACTTAATACCCAGAACCTTTAATTCGTCCACGAAGGTGATGCCTAATGTATTATTGCACAGTGTTGCATTTATTGGTCCGATTGGTAGGCACTTCGTTTTGCTTACGTTTAGTCTGAGGTTCGAAAAGTGTGAGAACCTTGTCAGTTCCGTGATAACTGCTGTCAAAGAGTTCTCGTCGGCTTTGACAAACGTGATCAGATCATCAGCGTATTGGGAGACGCGAATCTCGGTAACGTATTCGTTGCGGATTCCAATCTGGATTCCACTGAATTGCGTTGACATTTTCAGCTGAGAAGCAAGAGGTTCCACTACCAAGTTGAACAAATATCCGCTGGCTGGGTCGCCCTGCCTAATACCTTGACTTAAAAATATTTTATCCCCTAGAAATCCATTCAGCAATACTCTAGAAAAATTTCCTGAATTAAGGTACAATAAGTTAATAAGTGATCTAAATTGCGGTCCAAAGTTATAGGATACTACAGCCTTTTCAAGAAGCTCCAAGAAACAGACTCGAACGCCGCCTCAAAATCGGCTGCAAGAATGAGGCCAGATTGCTCCTCCTGGTTGAGGTAATCAATGACATCATAAACCAGCCGCGTATTTTCTCCTAGGTATCGGCCTTCAATGTATGCTGACTGACTCGGAGAGATAAGAGTGTCCATTACGCTTTTAAGCCTGCTAGCAATGACAGTAGAAATAATTTTGAAATCTGTGTTCAAAAGGGATATGCCTCTAAATGCCTTCAGGGAATGTTCTGCCTGACCCGATTTTGGAATGAGAGTAACAATTCCTTCCCGAAATGAATTACACATATGCCCTTGCATTATGTTGTTGTTGAGGACTCTTAACAGGAAAGGACCAAGGAAGGTCCAGAACTGTTTAAAGAATGGTGCTGTAAAGCCATTAGCACCTGGAGAACGCCCATTTTTCATGCTGTTCAACGCCTGCGTAAGCTCGATGAGAGTGATTGGCTTATCTAGTTCTATTTGCTGAGGGTGGCTTAATCTATTCTCAATTGTATTTTGTAGAAAACCCGAGGCCTCTAACAGATTATGGGTTTCTTTGTATTTTTTTGAAAAATGTTTAGTAAACTCCTCTAAAATTAGTCGATTATTAGTGATAATCTGGTCTCCTTTCTTTAAACAATTTATTGATTTTCGTATCGAGTTTCTTTTTTCAAGATTGAGAAAATACTTCGAGCACTTCTCCCCCTCTTCGTGCCATGCTACCCTGGATCGAGTAATAAAGCCTTGAATTCTCGGTGCTCGTATTTCCTCCAGCCTGTATTTTGCTCTTGCTAAATGGTTGTAAATTTCGGGAGATTCATTTGGAACTAACTTTTCTAACCGTTTAATTTCCTGCATAATTTTCGTTTCTTCATTACGTTGTCTCCGCGCTTTGCGCTTTGAATATTGTACTGTTTGGCCCCTAATCATCATCAGTAGAGTTTCATAGAAAAGATTGATATCAATACTAAATTCTAGTTGAGAAAAATGTAATGGGTTCGATCGGAATTCGTTTGTATATATTGGAAGTGCGTACTGGCTAACTTGCTCATTTATGCAGTCTTTAATACATGTTATGTATTGAGGGTCGTCAAGGAGGCTTTCGTTAAACTTCCAAAGTCCTGGGCCCCTTTCGAGATTTGGCTCCTTGATAGACCACGTAACGCTACTGTGATCAGTTCTATATGCGGGAACAATTTCACAATGGTCAATGTGTCTAGCCAGTTCGTTGTTGGTAAATACCATGTCCAGTCGACCAAATTTTAAGGGATTGGGTTTACGCCAAGTGAACTGATATTCACACGGGTGTCTATTACGCCATAAATCAATCAGATTATATCTCTCGATGACTTGAAGGAAACGGCGTTTTGCATTTATGTTACCTTCTCGGAAATAATTCGAATCTCTCTGAAGGTCCATAACAAAATTCCAGTCTCCAGCAATCACTAGGTTTTCAGGTACCATTGATTCCATGCATCCTTCCAATTCGTCATAAAAATCCGGATTATCTTCATTTGGTCCATAAACACTAATGAAGGAGTACACGTTTCCACGTATTTGACAATTTATGGCCTTAAAGTTACCATTCGTACCTTCAGTCTCCGATAAAATGTCGTGAGGCAATGTATGTTTGATAAGGATTGAAGTACCTCGACTCAAGCTCGACTTGCATGCATGATAACATTTTCCTTTCCATAAAAGATCAAAGTACGGCACTGATCGTTTTGTGAGGTGAGTATCCTGTAAAAAGAATACGTCGTAAGAAGACTTTTTTAAAAAATCGACAACATCTCGTCTTTTTTGTTGTGAGGCAAGCCCTCTACAATTCATAGTCATGAATCGCAATTCAGACATTTTTTAACTCTGTAAAATCCAGTCCGGAATGTACTCGAAGGTTGAAGTAACAAGTTTTGTCTTTTTGTACTGCTGCTTGTAGTGCTGTCGAAATGTTTGCGCAAGCTGAATTATGATGTAATGTGTTTGATGTGTGATGCGTGTTAGATGTGTTGGACACAGGGCTCCCTGCAGTCACTAGACGAGCGCCACCTATAACTAACCTGGCACACGGATGCTGCCCATCTGGCAGCACCAAGTATGCGTACCAGCCTACCGCCATCTATCTCCACAGGCGCCAGAGACCGGGCCCGGACGCACAAAACAAAGCATGACGCGAAAAAGAAACAAAATGAGGTAACTAAATAGCTTGAGGGCTTACGACAAAACGAATATTTGAGCATTATCACAACTCATAAAGTCAAAAGCCACAATAACGTGATCCGTTCTAGCAGTACAGAAGTCGGTGCTTCCAAAACCAGAGAGCATTGGGGAAAAACAAAACAAAGACAAGCTGCCGCTGTCGCCGCCACTGCGCTCCACAGGAGGGCTGTGTCGTTCATACCAATACATGTATAGATCATAGTGTACCCTCAACGAATTTTTTGGAATGCATATCCTAAGGTTTCAGTTACTAAAAAAGGTTCGCACTACCAAAGGATCAAAGTAAATACCTGCTACCACCGGCGACCCGCAGCGCGGCCCCGCTCCACCAGGCCGCGCGGCCCCGAGAGACGCTGCTGTACTGGAGTCGGCGAGGCCACGCGGCCGGCAGGCCCAGCCACGACGCGGATCACCAGCAGACAGCGGCAGCACATCAGCCAGCAGTCCACGAATGGACCTGCCATGATCGTCGGGCGTTAGTACGGACTCAAACACAACGCAACAAGAGCACCGCATTACATGAATATAGACACTGACCCCTTGAGAGATGTCCGGCCTGGTTGTTTGGCAAAAGCATGCGCAGGGACGTGTGAGATAACAGTATTTCCGCTATTTAAACAAAGAACACCTTAGCTATCAATTATATCATACACTCAACAGTGTTATACTCCACACAATATCCACCAATATCCAGCGCTTTACTGAACTTTACCAGAGTCTCAACATAAAGGCAGCTGAAGGCCATCAGTTCTCTCAACTGGAGAATGTCCTACATTTTTATTGTGACCGAGTGTTAACAATGAAGCACCTCTCACCACATAGTTACAACAAACCGACGGCAGTCGCGCAGCCGGCACCGCGCCCCGGCAGCGGCGCATCGCAGAGCCGCGCGGCCCGCCGTCGCCGCCGCCGCCGCCCGGGCCGCGCGGCCCTGCCAGCGACCTCGGCCGGAGTCACCAATAAGCTGGACACTGCTAACACATATTATGCATGTTTGAGCGGTCATGGCAACGTTGATTATCGTCACAGTTTGCCTGTTACAACTAAAATAGTTTTAGAAATGTTCTACAGTTCTAAACTCTACTTGCTTATTTCATGAGCTTGATTTCAGTTCTCCGTTTTTAATCCAAACAGCTACTAGGCATAACAAAACATGTCAATACGTGCGCCATCAGTTGGTATAATAAACAAAAAAAATATTGCAGACTCCTAAAGTGCCAGAACGGCTTATATGCGGAAAACACCAAAAAACCTGGCCCCTTCGGTGTAAATCATTCCGAGACTCAAAATGCTTTGGATCAGAACGCTGAAAAATACAACGAATAAAAAATCCTCAGTCGAACACTTATTTAATAGTCTGAGGAAGCTCATCACATATAGTGGTGTTCTCACCTCGCCGGAGTCACGGATGGGTGCTGGTTTCATTGCTCGATAACTAGGGTACGATGCAATGTGCAAAAGGATGTGATCGCACCCAATGGCACCACGTTTGTACGCTTACCGACGTTAGCTGGTTAGTCCTGGCCAGATCACCGTATTATCTTGACATGAACGAAGAATGTTATATCTTCACCTCCCTAACTTTACGAGTTGCACTCTGGACGATGCCAGCACAGCTGCACTGCCATGTGACACCACTGAAACGCTATGCTCTGAACTCCCGACTGTCAGACCGGTTCACTCTATCAGCCGACGACTGCACATCACCGAAATGTCCGGCCGTTGGTGCCTTCGGATGCGATCGGGTGGTCGCTGCTTTTGTAGCACTAGCGGTGACGGCTGGTCTCGTCCTGAAAGCTGCTGGTTTGGGAGAAATTTCCGGCGGGAACCGCTTGCCGTTAAGCACACGAACCAGATGGGCTTCATCAGGAACCCTGATGTTGGGTCCGCCTTTCTCCTTTTGCACCAGACAGTGCCACGACGGCTGAAGACAGAGGCAATTACAGCTCCATTTTCCTGCCGTCGGGCTCGCAGCAGTTCTTGAAAGATGTTGTTGTTTGAAGTCGTCAGACATTCCGCTATGTATAGCGGAGCCATCTTGCGGCCGTTTGGTACACCACTATCGGCCCTCGGTAGATTGAATCTACCTCGTAGACTCTGTCCCTGATGCTCCGCCTCACGAACTTAACGATCACACGGTCGTCAGATCTCAGTCTATGGGCTATGTTTACGTCACTCACACTTAAATTCAGTTCTGGGACTCTCTTGTTCAGGGTATCTACCACCCTTTCTTCCATAACCTCATTATTATCACGGTGCTTGAAGTCGGCACATGAGACTATCAGTGAGGACAGTCTCCGATTCATGTCCATGCTTTCAACCTGATCCTGGAGGCTTTGGACTTTGGCTGACTCCTCTTGCAACTTTGTCTTCAGCTGCGCAATCTCGGCTGCTTTGTCCATGTTTTCGGCTTCAACAATTTCCACCCGTCTTTCCAAGGCCTCGAATTTTGAATTGAATGCCACAATTACCTTTGCAGTAGCACCTTCTACCATTTGCTTAATCGCCTCCATGGTTTCCGCGTTTAAGCCTACTGGAGCTGCTGGTGAAGGAGCCATGGAGCGCCGTTTGGCATCTGGTTGGATCTCGTTTGGGGGCGAATTGAAGGATTCGCCCGGAGCGTTGCGTTTAGCCTTCCTGGCCTCCCTCGACGCACAAAATCTGTAACAGTTAGCTGTTTTTTGCGTGCATGGAGGCTGTTTGTTGCACTTTCTTCGCCGGAAGTGGCACCATCAGCAGTGAAAATCACCTCTTCTCCAGCGTCAGTATCAGATTCCATGTCGTGTAAAAACCTGCACTCGTATTCTCACTCTCGGAAAAGTCACTGATTCTCCAAGTCTCCACACACTATTCACTCACTTTATAGAGTAGGATTTTCACCATCCACGACCATAAACCACCTTCGCTTATGCGCCCGGGCCCGCCTCCGCTGCGCTCAAAGAGCCATCACTGCGCCCGACTCAACCAAACCGAGCAAACAGCTGACCCGACCCGCGCCAGCGCAGCGCTGTGGGGCACGTCTGCTCCGCCCGGTGGTCACCGTCAGACTCAGGCCCCCGAATCTAAATTCAAAATCGTTTTTGAGAAATTTTGGAACAAACGTTTTCAAGTTTCCATTTTTCTCATTTTTATTTCTTAAGTGACGAGCTTGGAATTTGCCTCCTTTTGAATTAGCAACAGGGGCCACCTAACATAAAAATTTCCAACTGGTCTGACACTATTAATTACGCGAAAACACAGTATTTCTGATACAAGCAAAAAAGCTATTGAAATTTGACGGCCGACTTATAAGCTCGAAATGTCAGAAGGCACGCTTCAGCTAGCCTAAAGACAGCCACCTGGAGGCAGCTAGGTCAATTTGATTGTGCTTAGGCGTAGTTTCCAGTAGAAAACGTAAAAATCTGACCTAGTTTTTGTCATTCTGCCGGAGGACTGCATTTTTGCACATTTCATTTAAATCTTAATATCTTGCGATCTAATGAGCCGATTTGATTTGTCATTTCAGATAACGAAAGAACATTGTTTATGCCTGATAATATTTGGAGATGGATATCGTGATCTTGAAATTCTTTATTCTATATGTATAAATATAATTTTAGTAGAAAACCTTTTATTTGTAGCTTCTAGGTTCCTAAAACATGTCACTCACAAGCTCAGAATTGACATGGTTGAATAGGAAAATTAATTGTGGTAATTTTACTCATTTACGCTACCCACTTATCTCCAACGGCTTTCGAGTAATTCGTCCGAAAGGGTATTTCAAGGTGCTAATTTTCTCGGAACATGTTTGCTTCTCACCATGGTTTCAAGCCCTTACTATGAATGGAGGTGGATTAAATTTGGCATGAAGCTAGCTTAGTGCCCTGGGTCGCCGATACAAGTAGTTCTAGGCCAATATAAACTTTGGTTCGTCTTCTAGAAGCAACTTTTCTTTTCTGTAAAATTACAGCACCCGGCGCCACGATCACGGCATCGTTTGATTGAGTGATACCGCCCAGTGACCTCCTGACGGGTCACAGGTGCAGGGCTAGTGGGACGGGAACAGACTGGCGCGGTGTTCTGGCGGTTAGAGGCCCTGTCTCTTGATCAGGGGTGACAGGTTCGGGTCCGGGGTTGACCGTGAGCTATTTATTAGTTATTTCAAAGAAAATAATGATAACACTGACCTACAGGCTTATGAATGAATACATTGAGAACGTGATATGGTTTGCTTTCAGCACATTGTCATGCGGCTCTCCTGTGCCGGCGGGGCGTTAGCCCAGGTCGCAGACCGGGGTATTTTTTTGGAATGGCTTAAACAAATAAAAGTAAAATGATGTGAATTATGTGGTAGGTTAGTCCGAGCCTGCTGAATTTGTACGCAACTAAATTTATGTGCGAGGAGTAGCTCTGATGTTTTACAGAATTTCCATCAATCCTCAAGGTGCAGCCACGTTCCTGTTTTTTTATTATTATGTGTCGTAAATGATAGGTACTTGGTTTGGCCTATCTCGCATAGGTATTGGTCAAAAAAAACAAAAACGATGGAAATAGCTGTGAGATTCTTTCTGATTATATACCTAATTCTGTTTGTATTTTTACGTTCGAGCCAGTTTGAGGAGGATGATCGAGCCCCCTTACTAGGGCGAAATTTGTTCGCACTCGTCACACATGCAGAGGTCCTCTTTGGTAAGGAGGGTTGAATGTATTGAATGGTTAGGCATACCTCACACGGTCAGAGCCGCCTGCTCTATTCTCAAATCACATGTGAGAGGAGCGGGGTGAGCACTCGGGCTTTTCCGAGTCGGCGAAAAGCGGTGAAGCGCAATCCTTCCACACTTGGCACAGCGTCTTCTTGATTCATGTCGCAGTTTAGCGGAGGCTTAGATCGGCCGAAGTCAGGCTGTTAGACAAACTCAAAGGGTGTCATCTAAAAATGAGACGACCAATCTTGAGTCATGTTTCTGTTAATGTTTCTGGAGTCAATGTTTCTGTGACTAGCCTGCATGTAATATCAAATAATAAATTCGTAGGCAACTGACAGTTAAATCAGTTTCTTTTCAGGGAGGGGGGGATAAAATCATGGAACGTTAGGATGAGTGACAGTTAAGTAGATGTATTGCAGGCATTTGGGAAAAAGGATAGGCTATGGGTAAACTGATTTGTTTAGAACTGTTATCTACAACGGTCATGTTGTGTTAGGTACTGTCTGGTTTGTGAAGGCGCTTATTCCTTCTATGTGTGCTTGTGATTGAGGGCGGAAAAGCCATGTCTTATGGATACCTCAATATACATCTATGATAAGGTCATTAAATAAGGCAGCTTGTGGTGTGGTAACATATTTTTATGACGGTTTTTTGTGACAAAAATGTCTGTTCTCCTGTATTTGTATTTGAAAAATTTTACAAAGCCTTTAAAAAATACAAAATTAATTAGTTTGCCCTAAAAACGGGAAAAACATAATTACTCAAGTCTTCAGCCGTTTCGTACCTCGGGTCTTGTGTCGTCTTCTGCTTCAACCCCAGGATGACGAAGCTTTTGCGTCAGAAAGGTTACGTGACCCCCCTATGAGGTGGCTGTACGTTCTTATTGGTCAATTGTGATTTCTTAAAAGTCCTATATTTATGTTTTAATATTGTTTTTGGCTGTATATATATTTTTTAATAACTTTTATTTAATAGTTTTAAACTTTCAGGTCACTGCTTAGGAAAAATGGGACCGGTTTTTTAGAGAATTTGATAGCCTCAGCCGGGGGTACGTCATTTACATCGATAAGAGGTGTACCGGTAAAGTCGTCTAGAAATGTTGACTTTGAGAGCAATTTTAAGGCATTTGCAGGCCGAATTCGCAAAAATGAGAATAGGGCTTTTGAAACAACTTTTTTTACCTTTTCATCTAGCCAATACAATTTTTTTCCCGTATCTCCCTTTAAAGTCAGCAAAAAAAACATATGACCCCTGAGGGGCTGTCTTGGCTCACTTAAGCAGGCTTCCATGCTTTAGTCAATAATTTTGTACACAATGTAGAAAGGGTCCTCTTAACGTTATTGTATATCCCTTGCTTCTGTTAGTCAATTGTTATGCAATAGGAACGTCCCAAATTGTGAAATGGATGTAAATCATCATGGATCAGGGAAATCACCATCGCAACCCCTCCCTCCAAACTTGAATATAGTTGTAACGCCCATGTAAGTACGTGATAGCTCTGCTATCGTTTCATTCACGATACACTTTGAACGTATGCTCTTACCGCGTATTCATATGCGTTTATATAGGAGAGCACTTAAAAGGGGTAGTATGGCAATAAATTGGGAATAATTTTGGGTTTTTCCAGCACTTCATTTCCATTTGTTGGTCCATTTATTGTAGTTTTTTTATTTCAATTACAACCCATATATTTATCAAATACCAGCTTGTTGGCGGCAAGGATGAAGGCAAGGCGGTAACAGACCACGTATACAAGCAGCGGCCGTAAATTTCCAACGGTGTCGCGCTCGTCTCCATGTCCCCTGCTCAGCGCCAAAGCTCAGCAGCTATACCGCAACCACAGTAGGAGGGACGTTCGGCGCTCCGAAACATATTTTGCAGTTCACAGTCACGTCATAACTGGTGTGTTTGAGCGGGTGGAGTGGGAGGGTTAGAGGTGCATGCTGGTGAGGGTATAGGTGTTGTGGGGATGTGAGTGACCGAAAATGATACCTGCAGCGATACCGTTAGGAGTAACGCCTCAACAGGGAAACCAGGTTTAAGGCTAACACCACGCGTTGAAGTCTCCATTAAACGGTATGGGGCAAACTTCAAGGCCCTTGCGCGACCCGTTAGCGTCGAGTTAGGGAACTAAAATTTTGCATAATTTCTTCTGAGACATCAGTTCATGGGAAAATACCAGGGGAGCTAGAATCCCAAACACTCTACTGATTTTGAACATGCCTATTGCCAGATCATGACATCATCCACAGGCAGATATTTATTTATCTCCCTAGATGAGCATTTTAAAATAAAAGAGGTTGAGGTTATTGTAGATTTTCAGAGAAATCATGGACGCTTCCATGATTTTCGGCTAAAAGTACCACTAATTACAATAAATTCCAGCATTCGACCAAGGTGCCACGTTCCCTTTAAGTCCTAATAGTTCCAATGTTAACGGATATATTCTCGGCGTTACTAAACTCACCATCATTCGTAAAATGGTTCACAAGTAAACTCTTAAGATTTATCTGGAACAGCAAGGATGCCGATATTAAGTGGGGTAGCATATGCCTTTTGCCGCTTTCTGGTGGGCAAGTAATGGTTGGCATTTATATTTACATCAAAGTCCTGAAATTAAGCTGGGTAAAGATATAATTTATGAGTGGTCATAGATGGTGTTCGCAGTTCAATGCTACGATTTTCAAAAGAAAATTGTCGGGGAATGGTGCCCAATATCCGTGGGGGAAGCTAGCCTGTAGTGTGCATGAAATGTTTTGGGCCGAGTTTTTTCCGGCAATGGCCTGCTTCAACCAGGCCATACTAACTGATGTGGATGACTTAAGAAAATGTAGTTTATGAAGCCTCACAAAGTTCAAGGATACTGAGGTTAGAGAGTGACACAAAAAGGGCTCGAAATATATCAGTGACACTATCGGTACCAACGGGGAAATAATTGGTTTCGAGACTGTCAAAAGGTCACTTGGTATTCAAGCCACGAACTTGGCTTATCTTGGCTTCGTGAGAAGCCTCTCATTGGGAATGGAAAGGCGTCATGTAAAGCAAAGACCCCAGTATCCAAACATCTATCCAATCATTCAGACCATCCCAAAGCAAAGGCAAGACAATGCTCATATTTACATAATTTTGCTGGTACGGAAGAGCAAAAATGTTCAAATACGTGGGAGGTGGCGTGGGAAAGAGAATTCGGAGAAATTGAAAGGAACTCGATATATGCTCTAAGTGGAGCCTCAACAAGAGATCCGGCTCGTCAGTCGATGCAGTATAAATAAAAACAAGAATCATAGTCACAAATAGAAAATTCCACTACATGGGTCTTGTCGAACCACCTAAATACGACGGCTGTCAACGGGCAGTCGAGAACTTTGAACACACATGTTGGGGCTGCTTGAGGGTTCACAAATGTTTAAGAGGTGTCGCTTATTTCTTAAAGGGAATGTGGCACCTTTATAACGTGATTTTAACTGAGATAGCCAAGTTATAAAGCATGCCGGAAAACCCGGTACTCCATATGTAATTTGCCTTGAGACTAAAAATTTCCGCAGAGAAAAGCTAAAAACTGCTTGAAATGTACACCTCATGTACCTCAAGCAGCAAGCCACAGTTGTCAGGCTGTTGACGTGACAACATATGCTGACGTCACGGTGAGTATCGCCAATCGAAGCCTTTGAAGCCTTGGAATATGGTAGTGGTTGCAGATCATGCATCATCCATAGGCAGATAATTTTCTTCCTAGGTCGCATCTTAAAAATCAAAATATTGAGCTTATTCTACATTTTTTCAGAGAAATCATGGACGATTCCATGATTTTCGGCTAATAGTACCCCTAATTACACTAAATTCCAGGTTTCGGCCAAGGTCCCACATTCCCTTTAATAAAGTGAGACCGGCGCTAAATATCCAAGCCTTTGCAAAGCAAAACACTCGGGGTTTCAGGGACTCACAACTCGTAAACCATGTAAATCTGGCAGCCAAAAGTGCGATCCTTAAAGGGACTACCTTGTTTACAGACATCCTGATGGTGAAGGTATGGATAGGCAAAGACTGTGGGAAATGTACTGTAAAAGTACAGAAACAAGACCGAGCTTTTGATGAAAGAGGGGTGAGGGCGGCCACTTCTTGCCGCTGTCCTCTACATCCACACCTGGTCCAACACTATACGTGTGATGGAAATGAACGCTTAGTTATGTTCTGTTATTGGAATAGACGGCGAAAAGGGTGATGACAAGCTTTTGCGCATTGTGACGTAGTAAAATAAGACATGAATCTGGTAGAGTCGCATTACTGTAAGATGGCATGTGGAGCTTGTACATGGAGACTTCCGTTCTATCGCAGATACTTTCATTCTGAATGCATATAGTTATCGGTCTGGCGTCACGTTTAGTTTTCTTGGTATCGGATGTTTGTTCTTGAATGGTCTGTTGAATATTTGTCTGCAGGTTGTGCTGTAAGCAGTATTTTTCACCAGACCGGCTAGCATCTGGAGTAAGGGCCGTAACCCCCCATTCCGTCCCCTCCAGACCAGCTCAGCAGCGTGAGGCCTTCGACCTGCTGGAGGACAGCATCTTCCACATGTTCTCCAAAGACGGGAAAACCATTCAGATTGGAAAATTCCTCGCCGTAAGTACTAGGGTCCATCATTGTAGCCAAGGGCTCAGTATGGGTTTCGAGCTGTTCCCCAATACGGCTGAAATGCGAATTGCGGGAATATAAGTGTTAAACTTCTCGTCTCACCGCATTGACGCTTATGCAGTACTTGTATTTTAACCCGTCATTTTTTCAGCTCTACCTTCCCGGTTACCCAAAATTGCGGGTGTTCGTAACAATCTGGACCAGCCCACCCCTGTGAACTTTGATAGATATGTGCCTCGCTCCCCCACTTGCTTATGCGTGACGTTATTTATGGAGACCTTTAAGCCGCCATGCCGTAAATCAGTGTGACCTTCTTTGCGCTAATTTAAGCCGTTATGTATTCACGGATCTTCCATAAGCTCCTCAATCTGCATGCCCACCCTGACAGGCATATATGTATATTGTATATCCAGTCCCGGCGCTATGTAGGGTATTAATAGCCGCCAAACTTTGCTGTTGGACATGTCCCACCCGAGTCTGACACTGTTTGATACGCCCCGCCCGCGTCTGACACTGTTCGACACGTCCCACCCGCATCTGACACTTCAACACGTCCCACCCGCGGCCGACACGTCTCACCCACGTCTGACACTGTTGGATACATCTCATCCACGTCTGAAGACACTGTTGGACACGTCCCACCCAAGTCTGACACTTCGACACGTCCCACCCGCGTATGACACTTCGACACGTCCCACCCGCGTCTGACACTGTTGGGCACGTCCCACCCGCGTCTGACACTGTTGGACACGTCCCATCCACGTCTGACACTGTTGGACACGTCCCACCCGCGTCTGACACTGTTGGGCACGTCCCACCCGCGTCTGACACTGTTGGAAGCGTCCCATCCACGTTTGACACTGTTGGACACGTCCAAGTCACGTCTGACACTGTTGGACTGGTCCCACCCGCGTCTGGCACTGTTGGACACGTTTTACCCGCGTCTGACGACACTTCTGGACGCGTCCCACCCACGCCTGACACTGTTGGACACGTCACATCCGCGTCTGATATTGTCGGACTCGTCCCACCCACGTCTGACACTGTTGGACACGTCCCATCCGAGTCGGACACTGTTAGACTCGTCCCACCCACGTCTGACACTGTTGGACACGTCCCATCCGCGCCTGACACTGTTAGACACGTCCCACCCGCGTCTGACACCCTCCGATCCGCCGCTGATCCCTCCAGGCGCTGCGTGAGACCGGTTTGCGCAAGAACGACCCGCGGCTGAAGGAGATGGATCTGCGGCTACAGCAGGCGTTCACCGAGCGACAGAACGCACCGGACGTGCACAGCCCTGAGAGCCAGGTGTTGGACCTCCCCACCTTCAGAAGGTCAGCCTCCGCCATCCTCCCTCCGGCCCTGGCGGCCGCAGCGCTGTTCGTGCCTTGTTCGCCGTTCAGATCAGCGTGTAGGGTTGATACTTATAATGCGAATTTGCCGGAATGGCAGTATGGTAGTCTTTGCAGTCATGGCGATTACCCATTTTGCTTTGGTTTTATTGATGTTTTGTTTTTCAGCGAACAGCCCGATGGTGCCTATTGCAGCTTTTCTGTTAATCACTTCCTTCTCACTCAGGCTTCTACATATTTTATTAATGTGGAGAGTGAATGGGGCGAGTGGATAGATGAGTGAGCTAGTGAGTGCGTGGATTGATGTGTGTGAAGGAGTGGATCGGCGAATGAGTGAGTGAATGTATCAATGAATGTATTAATATATTATGTATTAATGTATCAATGAATGTATTAATATATTATGTATTAATGTATCAATGAAGGTGAATGTATTAGTTTTTAAATGAATGGATGGGTGGATTTGATTGAGCGAGTGAGCAGATAGGTGAGTGCTTGAGCGAGTAAGTGAATGAGTGTAACTGGATGGGTTAGTGGATAGGTTGATCAGTAAGTGGATGGATAGATGCTTGAGTGAGTGAGTAGATAGGCGGGCGGTTGAGTTAGCGAGTGTACCAATATGAGGTTGAGTCAGTGAGAGAGTGAGTGAGGGAGTGGATAGGTGAGTGGTTAGATGAATGAATTAGCGAGAAACCGCTCTCCAGAGCACCTCCGTCTTTGTCGGCAGGCTTATCACCGAGAACATCCACGTTATATCGCGCGCCATGCGACAGAGGTTCGTCATCCCCGACTTCACCAACTTCTGCCGCGACCTGGAGGCCATCTACTGGCACTGCAAGTCTTCGCCAGGAGGCAAGGTGAGCTCGGCCTGGTACCACCCACAGCAGCGCGTCATTCATCGACTCCGCACGCCAAGCGAGGGATTGGACGGGTCTGGGTAGCATGTGGAACTGCCAGGGGGAGCGAGACTGATTGAAAAGTCTTGAAGAATCTCCTAGGTTACCGGTGACACTCCCCATAGTATTGATACAGTCTTGGAACTAGCCTTTATTTTTGTGTACTGGGGCAAATAAAATGTAAATAGCTCCAGGAATTTGGGATTTATGTGCCTTTTGATCAGGTGGGAGCTTCCTCTACAAGCCAAAGCAGCGTAAAACCGTATGTACTGGCGGAAGCGTTTTAAAGCGATGAACAGTATTGTACACTTTATCTTGCTTGACCGGAATAAATATCAGGCTACTCACGTCTCCACTGAATCCATGCATATGGCGCGGTGCCTGAACAGCCAAGGGGGTGCAGATTTCTGATACTGTGTTAACCCCGCCTCAGAAACTATACCGAGTGCAGTGGAAGTCTCAGAGAGATGAGACCGTCTCGATGAGAACTGAGACCATACCGCTTCAGGTGATGTGGACCCGGCAGATCTGTCTGCCTTGCTCTAGAGTAGGGCGATGGATGCTAACGCCCCTGCGAGACTGTGGAACGGCACCAGCGTTCGTTTTGGGGAGTTCTAGAATCAGTGGGCATGCTAATAGAAAATGGGGACGTGGAAAGGCGCACCTCGCCCAGAGGGTTTGGAATCGTTTGCTGCGTGCGGCTAGCTACGCTGTTGAGGACTCACAAGCCCCAGTAGTCGGAGCTTAGGCCTCCATTGGATGGTGTTGGCAATAGCCTAGCTCAGCTGTGTTGAGACGTTTTCGTCCTGACCTCTTCCGGGACATGAAGGGCTTATGATACCAGACATAGCGGAGGACCAAATGCATCTCGGAAAAACAGTCATTGCGCTAGATGCAACATTATTGATTTCCGCAGCCTGAGTAGGCTGCAAAATCAGATGCTTAATATATTCAGTGCGCTGGGATCACTAGGCACGAGAATTGAACAGGGTACTTTTCGACTGGAAATCTGGCTATTTTTTTAATTGTTCATGCTTATGTTCTTTTACCACCGAAGAAACATGTGTGACGGCTCCAACCGGCTTATTTTGTGATGTTACGAACACGTGCCAAAAGTGGTTTTGTGATGGTTGTCTCCTGCTGCGCTCATGTCTTCCACTCGGTGTTTCCAGGACGGTCAGGTAAGAGCGATAGCGGCGCTGAGTTCGTCCTTGCTTGTAGTCCTGTAGCCTGCCTACCCTCCACTCCCTCACTCTCGTCTGCACGCCTGCTGTGTCCGTAGACTGCTTAGCATTTGGCCGCCGTTCTCCCCCGCTATCTGTTCCGGATCCAGGTGCGACACGTGTGCCTCGTGTGTGTGTATTGACGCGTAGCCTCCTCTAGGACAGAAATAGCGCCCCTGGCCTTCCCCTCCTACGCCTTGCGACCCCGGCAGCCGCGCCTGTCTGTAATTCCACTGCTTTGCTGCCGCACCTCGTCTGCTTCGCTGGTAAAATATGAGTTTCTTCACTGGTTGTGACTTCATCATGTTATTTTAGTTATTTGAGTTATTTGTTATTCAGCTTTTGAGAACCGATTACGGAGTATGGTTAGCAAGCCCGCTCGGCCCGGTCCGTCATATCTTGTATGTGCATAGTGTCGCGGGTTCGAGCCCACCTAGAGGCAGAATTTGGTCCCTAGCCCGTAGTTTAGCTCCCTTCCCTCTCCGACACCATATGACCTTAGAAGTTGGTGTGCATTGCCGGATTCAGGGGGAGGTAAATGCTCCTCCCCCAAACGAAAAAGCTCTGGGCAAAACCATGCCCCCCTCCAAAGCTGTCTCCCTTTGCTACGACTCCTTTTTAGTTTACAAGTAGGCCTGCTTTTGATGTCTCCTAGCTTTTGATGCTTCAACTGAACCTGTCAACTTCAGTGTAAACATTGAACTCTGGTCCTCTTGATATTTATGATCGCTTCTAAGTAAATGGTCCTTAGAAAGCAAAAGCAAGCATATTGTGGCCACATCTTTCACCCCGTGACTTTTTTTTGCTTTTCGACTCGGGTTTGTCCCCTCCCTCAAACTTACCATTTGACCCATCAACAATAATTCTGCTCTTTGAGGGGTTCACGATCTCGAATGGCGACCGGTTGCTCCATATGACCTTCCCAAAGCCCCCTCCCTCCCTTCCCCCAGCCAGTTCTCCACAATTTATCAGGCATTGAGCCTGGGTTGTGTCTTTTCTTTCTCGAGATTTTGAGCTGGAATGGTTCTTTGAAGAGCTGGAGGCTCAAGGCGTGCTCAAACACCTTTGGATGCAATTTTGAGATTTGGTAACCCTTTTCTGTCAATCTGCTGGCTAGCTTCCGTCCGTTTTGGCTAAGTTTTCCTACTGCCTTCACGCGGACGAACCTGGCCATTCTACAAATGCGTGAAGGTGGGCGAAAGCACGACTCTTCAGCCCCCCTTAAAAAATTATCCTTCACTTGTTGATGGCTCGACTGGAAAGCTTAATATACATTGTCGGTGCATCTTGTGCCATGCTGTCTTAGCGTTCACATCAGGGCCTCCGCGCTTCTCGGTCGCTATCTCTGGGCCATCAACAATCTGTCGCTATCTCTGGTCGCTATACCAATCTCTGGGTCGAACCCTTTTTCCAGACATCCATATTTACGATTAATGCCAGAATAGGATATGACCTCTGGCATGACGTCACGCCAGGCTCAAGGCGCTTACCGGCCTGGACACGGATGCGCGGTGAACTGACCCATTCGGTCATGTGATCTATAAAGCGATGGTCTTAACATTTCGGAAGAGATAGCACTGTAGGTTTGGGTGAGAACGAATGTATGAGACACCCTTTTAGTGCTTGTTTTAGGAAGAACATCGGTACAAACTCAGGATGCCAAGGAGGCGAATGTGTTTCCTCCTCCCCCCTCCCCACCCTGGATCCGCCAGTGCGTGATACCGTCTGCGTAGTTTCCTGTGGAATGGCAAGAATTAGGTTAAGAGGCAAGAGTGGACTGGCCAGTGGAAGTCGTGGCGTGGTGCAGTTCACAGGTGCCCTCGGGCCACAGCAAACAAGCTGACGGTCAACCCCGCAGTCAGTCTCCGTCCGACAAGCCGAGTCTTCAGGCCAGCTCCCTCGTGCTTGGACAAATTTGCAACCAGACCCTGGAGAGTAACTTAACGTTCTACGATTTGGAGAGGAGGAAGGTATTTTGAGCCGTATCGGCAGAAGTAGAGCCATTTTCGACTAATTCCCGTTTTTTCCAAAGGATTCATTGGAGAGGTCATAACCTGTAGCTGACCCTAGGCCATTCTTATAAGAAATCCCGTTACCACAAATTGTGGTACTCTGTCGGCTCTTATTGTAATATGAATATCAGATGAATAGATTAAACCTGCTTTCACTTGTGCCACTCGAAAAAAAATTGGAAGTGAGGTTACTTGACCTGGTCTGGTTACCTGACCTGATATGAATCAAGCTTAGAATTTTCGGAAACGTTTTGGGATCAATCAAAGGTAAGGTAGGCCAAGTTGCAGCGGCATTTAGCGCCGCCGTTATCTGGTGCCGTCGTAAAAACCCGAGGGAGGTGTGTGTTCAAAAACCCCTCCCACCGGCACGAGGTTTATGAGCGGCGCCATCGCTAGAAACACTCGTGTTTGATAAATAGCATCCTCCTAAAAGTGTGTGAGTCATACTTGAAATTTGAGGGACAGCTGGGCGAGTTAGACAGCACGCCATCCAACCCGCTAACGAACCAACCGCTGCGGTTATTTCGTTGGTGGTCGAAGGCGCTAACGAGCCAACCGGAGGCATTGCAGATCTTCTCTCCAGTCATGAAATGTAGATCCCTGGAACTGAGATGCATGGTCGCGAACAGTGAGAAGTAGCTCCTTTCGGAGGACATCAGCATTTGAGAGCCAGAGAGAAAAACCCTCGAAACTGCTTTGGATGAGTAGTGCACCTTTACTCCGGGGCGCATTATTGACCAAAATAGTTCGTGTGCCCCTAAACTAAAAAAACTAAGCTCCCGTTTCTTGGCTTGGCGTTTTGAAAAAGTATTTGCTTCTTTTATATATGTATATGGGCTAAAAAAGCAGAGTATGGAGCAAAAAGAGTAATTGTATCGTGAAAACTAGACTACGCTCGATTGCAACCGAGCTGTTCAGCTGCCGTGCTTAGCCTGAATGAACTGAACCCGCAATTTAATGTTTATCAGATGAGAAATGTGTTTCCGAAACATACAAGCGCGCTTATGCGTGGCTGATTATAAAAATGGAGATACGCCAGCTTAACCCCGCTAGCCACCGTCTCCCCGCTCAACTTTATCGTTTTTAGATCGCAGCCGTGTGTGTTCGGCCGACGCCCCTTGAAATGGCCTGGGCTTTTCTTTCTACCTCTACCCCTCCCCTCTTTCCGAATGTGTGGCTACGCCCCTGAGTGTTTGTAGTGTGTTATTTATTATCAATGTTAACAGGCCCCTGCCAGTCCAGCTGTTCCATGAATATGTATTTTCTACCGGCTTCGGATTTGATTGCGGTGCTTGTTATAAATACTATTGTTGTAGATTCCAGTTTTGAACGATGACAGACGCTTTTAACACGCGCATTGACGGGGGTCTGAGCCACCTTCGCTTTGACGAGAGGGGGGGTGAGTACCCGCCCCCCCAAGATCTCGAGAACCACGGTAGGTAGCGAAAAACGGTAAACGGCGTTGGGTAGCCCATCCACTTCTCCATCGAAAATATTCGAACCATTTTTTTGTCAGGTCACGAGAGGTCAAAACATGCCGTAATAGGGAAAACATGTAAATCAAGTTTTTCGGCCATTACATCTGAACAAATAAAGATCGAGCAAAACGATTTAAACTATATGAATCCTCTCAGCAAGCCGAATCGAATGATATATAATTTGACCTTGCTAGGTCAAATCAAGGATTTGACCTGACCTGAGGTCAGGTCAGGGTCAAATTAAATAAAATGCATGTCATTAGAACCGCATAGCCAAGGCGAGTCTAATGAAGCTAAAATAAACGCTCTATCACTATCCGTTACTGAGTTATACAGTAAAAACCATTGTCCCCATGTATTTCCATTGGAGAGATCATGCCTCGTACCTGACCTTAGTTCATCGATATCAAAAATACCGGAACATATTTTAGGGAACTCGGTGGCCCCATTATTTGATATGAGTTTCAATCGGATAAGTTCATCCTGCTCCGACTAATGCTATCTTAAACTTTTTTTGAGGTCAGGTCACTTGACCTGTACTGGTGACCTGACCTGAGATGACCTAACCTTAAAATTTTCACAGAAGTTGTAAAAATGATGAGGAAAAAGGTATGCCAAGTACGGCGGCGCTACGCGCCGCCGTTTTACTGCTATCTCCGAAAAACCCGAGGGGGGGTGGGTACCCGCCCCCCGTCAATGCGCGTGTTAACAAGCATTGTGTAAACGCGAGGGGTTCACTCTTGAAATATGAAGGCTGAACAATTCGGCGATGCGCATAAATTCCGGCTTAGCTTACTTTGCTGTGTGGTCTACAGATCAATACAATTCGTATTGTGTTGGCACCTGCAGTTGGCTCACCTAACACGGAACGTGGCTTTGCATAGGCGGATCCAGGGGAGGCAAGGGGTTGTTGTAGATTTCAGTTTTGCACGATGACAGATGCACTTAACAAGGATTGTGTAAACGCGATGGATTCCTTCTTGAAATATGAGGGCTGAACAAGTTGCCCGGTCGGCCCATCCGGTACCGCTTGAAACCGCCTCGGTGTCCCCTCGAAACGTCGCTTCTCCCTCCCCCCGCCTTCCAAATGCAAACATTTGGCGTCCCAGTGCACTGGGACCAAATAGCACCAGTACAGTGGTGTGATTTGGCGCTTTTCTGATAGGAGACACCGTAAGAATTGACCAGTGCCCCCTTCTAGCGGAAATTTTGAACATCGGGGGATCTAGACACCATTGACCCCGCCCTCCCTCTTCACTACGTCACTGGACAATACAAATGACATGTTTGATTTGACTTCCACCCACTCTTCAACGCTGAGTTTTGTCAGACTGTGTGTCCACGGGTAGTTAGCGTGAATAAGTGAACCATAGTTCACCGGTTTTGTTATATATATCCATTCACTCTCCTCGCCTTGTATAACATTCTTTAAGCGTATTATCTCGGGGAGATTTATCTTGTGCGTTGCACCATCTGACCCCAAACGCCCTGGAGACATTTTAGCACGAGTCACGTGGTGTGGGTAACCTGCCTCTTGAATTCACCGGTCGCAATAGCATATATCACTATCGGGGGTTTATGCCCGTGCCAGGTCCCCAAAGATTATGGGAATTGACTTTGCGTTTTTGCATTTTTTTTCCACCTAGGTAAATGCTCCAAAGTATATTGTGTGTGAAGTGTATTCGCAGCGTTTTCAAAGAGAGCAAATATGCTCAGACTGTACTCCCACCCATCATCGCCAGCCTGGGTCTGCCTCCCCTTCAGTAAAAATGCCAGGACGATGGCCCTGCGAGGGGGTCAAAATCCCAAGAATATGCGTTACGAAGTTTATGGACAGCTACTTGTGTGCTCCTGCAGGGAAAATACATAAATCACATGGGCATACTAGAACATATACACATGCACTTATGTAAAACCATATGATCAACAGTGTGCATGATCAGGACAGCTACAAACTTCATAATTGGAAAAGAAATGACAAATTTCCGGAATCACAAGTCTCAGACAACTCTGCATTGTGTACTTTGTGACACTGTCCAAAGGCCATGCAGACGACCTGTTCCTATCATTACTGTCCGGCATGAACACTTAGAATCTGGCTTACTTTAGGTAACGATAACTTATCCCACTAAAAATGTTTTTTATTTCTTTTGCAGGCTGAGGTTCGTAATGCTTGTAATTTTGGAGCCGGTGCTCGCCTGGAGAAGGTAAATCTTAAACCCATCTACGAAATACGGTGGAGTGTGGGTTTCCACGGTGGGGGATTGGGCGTCCCCCGCTTTTCCTAAAAGGGTGTTCAGATTTCATCAAAATCGGAGCGAATGCTAAAACGTTATGCGCGAGTGGCTGCAGAAGATTACAATGAGCTCAGATCCGAAGAGTTTTTGTTTTAGCTGGGAGTTCATCCCCTCACGTTTCGGCCGTTTGCGGTGCGACTGCTTGGAGGAACCCAGTTCACGCCGGTCGTGGGGCACATATCACCATTTCAGTGTATCGAGCCGCTGAAACAGCAGGTTCCGATGGAGAGCCGCATGTTGAGCAAGACTTTGTGCTAAAATGAGTGGTGAACAGCCGCGCTGGTCGGCGAGAGATCACCCTGTCCACTCGGCGACGAATCGCCCGAGGACTGCCAGCACTCGGCTGAAGTGAACCACTGCTGATGTGATTGCAAACATTGTGTTGCAGCACGCTTGCAATCCTCTGGAAATGGTTTCTTTCCCGCTTCATCAACAGATGTGATGCTACTCCGAGGTAAGATAGGTCCAGGCCACTCTGCTGGCTATTTTGGCCATGGGTTTGCAATAGGGGAAATTTATCTTCGGAAATTTTTATACTCAGCCAGTTTGGTCACATGGCTCCAGGGGTGGACGCAGACCCGAGTTTTTTTGGGAGGGGGTTTAATTTTTTCTAAAAAAGAGGTCTAATTTTGTCTAACTAACATGTCGACGAGTTTGCATAACAAACCGAGTGTGGTAAAATTCCGGGCCTGAATTGTTTCATGTAACCGGCCAATGTAACTAAAGTTTACCTGTTTATACCCTGTTCCCAGTCATCCATTTCGAGGGAACTCTTTTTGGCCCTTGTGTAACGTTTGATAACGCTGTGGCTGACTCCGCCCTTACGTTATGTATTTTATGCTCAGCCCCCAAGGTGTGTTCTAAATTTCCATTTTAAAGTGAGTCAAAAGGCCCAGGTCCAGGCCTAAAGCAAAATTTTCGGATACTATCTGAAGTATTTATTGATTTTTTACATTAGATATCACCGATTAGGACACATTAAGATGCATTGACTCGTTTTAATGTAAAACACTTGTTCGCCCGTATCCATGCACGTGAGTGATACACACTGATTCCACAGAGCACAACTGACCGGAATATCGGTGCGTTTTCTGCATTTCTGTTCTGGATCTTGAACAAACCAGAATTATTGGCACCATTGAATACCATCCTTCCGATGCAATCGGGGATGATACTCGCAATTTGGGGATCGTGGCGTGACTTCTCGGATATGTATGGCAGAGGAAGTCCAAAAACGCGTAGACGCCAAAACGCCAAAAACACTTAGCTTTTTTACCTTTTGACGAAAAACGTTCTCCGCACTTTTTGAGGCCCCATCCGCCTTACAAAAAGTGTAACGGATCGAAACGTTAGGTTAATCCATGAGTACATGGTTCATGTAACATTGATTGTAGAGCATTTTGACTTTCAAAAGCGCGTTGCTCCATCTGTTCCAGCCTAAACTCAGGATTACACTATTTTAAACATTAACACGCGCATTGACGGGGGTCTGAGCCACCTTCACTTTGACGGGGGGCGGGTACCCGTCCCCGCCCCTAAGATCTCCAGAACCACGTTAGGTAGCGAAAAACGGTAAACGGCGTTGGGTAGCCCATCCGCTTCTCCATCGAAAATATTTGAACCATTTTTGTCAGGCCACATTTAAGGTCACTAGAGGTCAAAACATGCCGTCATAGGGATAACACATTAAATGAAGTTTTTCGGTAATTACACCTGAACAAGTAAAGATAGAGCAAAACAATGTAAACTGTATGAATCCTCGCAGTAAGCCGAATCGAATGATATATAATATGACATCGCTAGGTCAAATCAAGGATTTAACCTGACCTGAGGTCAGGTCAAGGTCAAATTAGATAAATGCATATCATTAGAACTGCAAAGACCAGGCGAATCTAATGCAGTTAATATAAACGTTCTATCACCATCCGTTACTAAGTTATTCAGTTAAAATCATTTTTCCCATATATTTCCAATGAATATGTTATGGCTCGTACCTTACCTTAGGTCATCGATATAAAAAATACCGGAACATATTTTAGAGAACTCGGTGGGCCCGTTATTTTATTTCAGTTTCAATCGGATAAGTTCACCCTGTTCCGACTTATGCTATCTTAAACTTTTTTTAGGTCAGGTCACTTGACCTGTACTGGTGACCTGACCTGAGATGACCTAACCTTAACATTTTCTCAAAAGTTGTAAAAATGATGAGAGAAAATTTATGTCAAGTACGGGGCGCTACGCGTCGCTGTTTTTATGCTATTTTTGAAAAACCCGAGGGGGGCGCGGATACCCGCCCCCCCGTCAATGCGCGTTTCGGGACAGTTACGCTGCGTCGCACTTTCACGGTCTTCTTTCTTGCACAGCAAAGTTGTGGCTCACCTACGAGCCTCCTTCAGGAATGGCAAACGCCTTCAACTAGAGCGAGAACGCAAGCTATTTAGATGGACTGTGTATTCGCCTGTTTTGTTGCCTTCATTTGACGCTCTGCCCGAACAAGGTGTACTCCAGCCTTGGGAGTGGGGATAAGTAACGGTGCATTAGGCGAATGAGCTACCGTGTGCCTACTTCATTGTAAAATCTTCGTGTTACCCGATATTTGATTTGAAAGAAGCTGGCTGAGAAACATCCTCTGCCCGGCTAAAGTTTTGGCCTTCTGCCGCCATTTGACATTTGGTAAGCTAGCATTACCAGGCGACTGGTGCTACTAAGAAGTGTGCTATGCTGAGTAGATTTTAAGGGCTGCTCATCTTGCCATCAGTATAACATGATCAAATAGGTCTCTATCTTTATCATTATTTGTCACTGGGAGAACCATAAGTGTCTGGCATATTTTAAAGAAGTTGAGGTGGAGCTAACGGTACAATTCTTGCTCTATCTGATTTATACGTGTTTGGTTCTACGACACTCCAAGGTAACCTCACTGCGATTCGCTACAGCCAATCTTGCCGTTTTCCGTGAGGATGTTGTAGAAACTGAGTGGCGCTGTGTAGCTCTGACGTGACCCCGTGCCCGTCCGTGCGTCTCTGAGCTGGGCCACGCCTCAGCGTGAGGTGCTGTGTAGCTCTGACGTGACCTGTGTGGCTCTGACGTGACCCCGTGCCCGTTTGTCTCTCCGAGTGGGTCCCTGACTGGTCCTGTGTGGCTCTGACGTGACCCCGTGCCCGTCTGTGTGTTTCTGGTTCTGACGTGACCCCGTATCCCTTTGTGCGTCTCCGAGCTGGGCTGCGCCTCAGCGTGCCAAGGTATGTCCTGCGAGGCGGGAGGTTGCGCCTGAGTGCCGCCAGCTGCACCTTTGGCCCCTCCCCCTACCCCTCTCCTGTGCAACGCACCACGCACCAGCAGCAAGTCCTTCCGTTGCTGTCGGTGGAATTTTTCTAGTCCGGCTTGTCACTACGTTTTTAAACATGTTCAATAATACACTTTAACCCCAGACGGCTTGCGCTAGCCCGCAATGTCAATTTTTAGACGCAGGCCTTTAATATGAGACCTTGATGCTTTCTGGAATTACAGCGCGTTCTCAAAGGCTCTAGAGAAGGCTCTAGAAGGCTCTACCGCGTTTTATTTAATGCCATTTTAACTTTTTAACTATTCTGTATTGGTATAGTTTGCATTGAACTTTTGAAGTTCGTGGTGGCTTCGGTGAAACAGCTGAAACAATGACGCTAAAAGGACTACAATCTAAATGATTAGCCAAGAGGATGTTGGGCTCTTCAGTAGCCCATCAGCTAAACTCTAACACGTGCAGTGGAGGGGGAGTCCGGAGTTGTCCCCTCAACCTTTTTTCTGAGATGTCCCGGGAGCGTTTGCGCCACAAAAAAACGCCACTTCGCCACGTTTGAGCGCATTAATGAGCGCGTCGATTTGTGAAATAATTTTGAAAATGTGTGTTCTTTACTTGTAAGTTTTCAAGGTCAGCTTGTATTGTTTTTTTTGTTTTTTTTTAAGATGGCCACAATCACGCATTTACACTAGTTCATCTGCATTGCCATCCAAGTGATGGCGTCATAAAGTCATATAATCGGGACCGTACGGTAAGGTAACCTCTTATAAAGGTCAAGGTTAGGGTCAAAAGTCACAGGACGATGTCATACCTCTATTTTTTAAAGTCATTGGCCCCATTGCCTTCAGTCGGATGACGTCGCACGGTATGACTTTTATTATGCCATGACGTTAATCAATATTACGGTCACTCCCTTATTTCTTTTCCAAAGGTAGCTATAGTGCTAGTTATAAGTTTACATTAAGGGGAATAGATGCGATTATATGGCATAAGTCAATGACGTTGAATCACTTTGACCACAAAATTTCAGGAAACATTGATGGAACCTTCCATCCATTACCTTAATCTGTTCTCTGTATGTTTCCTTCTTGTTCTCGCTTACTCATGGCATTTCTCAGAAGGTCCCCAGTATGGTCGAGATTTGATATTTATGACCTTGTTTGACCTTGAAGATATTTACCTAGGTTAATGAAAGGTGGTCTTAATGGCGATCACCATAGCCCTCACACAATCCCTACTGTGCGGTTTCTTTGCCCGCTTGGCTTTCGATATCTCAGGGTGACACTTTAAAATCCCCTCAAATGCGTGTTGATGGTCGACTCCTCTCTACTGCGCGTGGTAAACAAGCCTGGGCTGCAGTGTTCTATTTCTAGATGTGCTGTCGATTTGTCGTGGGGCGCCGTCATTAACGTTTCATGCATTAGAAAGTTTGGACGTTGCAGCTTCTTTTGCTTCTGTTGGCTAAACGGCTGCTTAATTTTGCAGTGATAGAAAGCTACCTGAACAAATGGTCTGTGTACATAGAATGCATGTGATGCGGTGATGCGCGAGATGGCGAAATAGCTGAACCTTAAAGACTTGCAGACTTTACACTGCCCAGATGTCAGTGGCAGATCCAGAACTTCATTTCTGGAGGGGGCTAGGGGGCTTGAGCCTCCCCTACCATTGCCTCGGATCAGACTAGTCCAGCTATGTCGATGCATTCACTATGCATACCGGCTAAACATTTACTATAGGAACTCTAGCATTTGGGGGGGAATTGAGCTCCCTAGTCCCTCCTTGTGTCCGCCACTGTCATGCGTCCAATACCAACATTTTGTGTCCACTGCGCGAACGCCCGCCGTCCGGTTCAGGTGTAACATGTGTGGTGCTGACGTGACTCATGTTCGTGCGCATGGTGTCGTCAGGTCGCCTCCTACATCCCCCAGTTGGCGCGCTACGACCCCAACTACTGGGGCGTCTCCGTCTGCACGGTGGACGGTCAGCGCTTCTGCATCGGCGATGTCTCCGTCCCCTTCACGGTGCAGTCCATCAGGTGAGGAGAGAGAGAGAGAGAGAGAGAGAGAGAGAGAGAGAGAGAGCTGGCGTAGTTCTACCAATGTGACAGCTCTCTGTGACCCTTCCCGGACGGAGTAGATGGCCAAGGCTACTTTCAGGAGGACTGAACATGTAGCTAAACTTGAACCTAGGGAAATTTCGGCAGGGACGGGGCTGAAGTCAGTTGCCTCGTTTATTCACATTAGCTGTGAGTCTCCTTCACTTACTTTTAGTAAATAATGAAAACGGTCATTTTGCGCACGTGTCATACACCAGTCACGGATCTATTTTTGTCGGAGTTTCTGATGGCGTTGTGGCATGGATGACTGCGCCCTGTCGATGTCGTTATTTCAACAGCAGCCTTTCTCCGAAGTAAGCAATCAGCAACGCAGTATTACAAGATGACTTTGCTTGCGACAGTAGCTCTCTTCAGGTCTGATCAGGTGGATGCTCCCATCAGGTGTATGTTTATACCAGGCGACGGGCCTCCTCATCAGGCGTATGTTTATGTAACGGAGGCGTCGCTCGGCGCGACCTCTCCCAGTGGGCGTCAAGGATGTCGGTGACATGTCGATTGCAGTAGCGTCTGCCGGGAACAGCCCCGTCGGAGAGTCCGCACTGGCAGCCGGGTACGCCGGATTGCTGAACGACGTCGCGTTACGGCGTTATATAAAATTCATTTGGAAGGTCCTTGAGTGCCACGTGCTGTGTGGCGAGCGAATGCGGTTTCCTTTAGGAGACGACTAGGGCCTGAGGATCAAAGGAAAGAAGTCTGGTGCGATGGATAAGGAAACGGTGCGGGGGATTTGAACAGGATATACCCTTGTTGCTAGAATATGGCAACGATGGGACCGATGTTTCTATACGCAGTATTGTATGTTAGCCGGATTGTTTATCTAGGGAGTTTAAGTGCTCAGGGTAATAAATAACGGGGCACGCCCTCAGGAATGACGTCTTGTCATGTGAGCAGTGCAAATGGACATAGACGTGCCGAGGATAGTAACCCAGAGCAGTAGGGAGTCGTTAAAGGGAATGTGGCACCTTTATAACGTGATTTTAACTGAGATAGGCAAGTTGTAAAGCAAGTCATAATAATAATAATTTTGGGGCTTATCGACGCACCAACTGCCGGGTCTATGGTCCCTCTTTCTGTAAAGCAAGTCGGAAAACCCGGTACTCGATATATCATTTGTCTTGGAACTCGATATTTCCGTAGAAAAAAGTTAAAACCTACCCGAAATGTACCTCTCATGTACCTCTCGCCAGGCGGACATTGTTGTGAGCTGCTGGTGTGACGACATATGCTGACGTCACGATGAGTATCAGCCTATCGAAGCCCTTGAAGCGTTTCGAGTATGGTAGTGGTTGCCAGATCGCGACAACAGCCACAGGCAGATATTTATTTATTTTCCTAGAGGAGTATTTTAAAATCAAAATATTGAGCTTTTTGTGCATTTTTCAGAGAAAACATGAGTGGTTTCATTATTTTCGGCTAAAATTACGGCTAATTACACTAAATTCCAGGATTCGACCAAGGTGCCTGTAGTATCTTCCGGCTCTGATCACTCTTCACCTCAGGCACAGCAGACTCCAGAGCAACATGCTCAGATATATTGACAGGTTGGAGGTTGGGTCAAGACTCACTGGTTAAGGAAGATCAACATCTGACATCAGCTCCTGTTAGAGGTGGCGCCACAATTGTAAAAAGGTGCAAACCATAAATGTAACAACTGCGCCACATTCGTAATTGGCGCCAACACTGAATTGGACACAACAACATTAAATTATAAAACCTTCAAAACACTACATACTCCCTCCCTTCAAATAAGGCATGGGGTTAGCCAATAAACAGATGCTTGATGACCAGCAATGCAAGCTGGAACAAAAGACAATGCTATGACATTCAACACACTCAGAAACTGTATCAACACAATAAGTAACACTAATCATCAACACGTCATAGCTACTGCTTTGACACAGTCACTCCTCAATGAGCCTCTGCGGTTTTCTGGCACTTCTCTTAGATCTACGCAGGCCAGATGAAGACACATCCTATGCGCAGGCGGCTCACATGAAGAATCAGCTCGGTCACTCAGTACTGACTCAGCACCACTGCACAGCGGATCCAGCACCTCACTAGGCATTACAACTGGTACAGCGCCACCACTGTCCTCAGACTCCACCAGACCTTGCAGCGAAGTCTGACTGCCGGGGACCAGAGGCGTCTGGCCAGTCCATGGCGACACGTCCTGCAGCTCGCTGCATCATGCCGAGTCGCAATGAGCAGATCTCAGAGCCGCTCTGATGCAAACCCCTGCCGGCCGGCTCCGGACGCTCCAGATCAGCTCCTGAGGAATCAGCTTCATTAGCCCGAGCACGTGTGATGCGTTCACATGAACCAAGGTCCCATCAGACAGCTGATATGAGACAGGTCCACGACGGCTCATGATCTGCAACGGCTTGGAAAACTTTGCTTGACCTTTGCGAGGAACTGGTATCAGTCTAAATCTAACCCACTCTCAGGCTTGAAGACAACTTGTTTGGCCCCATACTTTTATCCCAGTACTGTTTCTGTTTTGCTTGCTTTTCCTCTACACGCTCTCTCACCTCGGGTCCTTGTTTCACCAACCAACTCTGACCAGCAGATGCTGTGAGTGTTGTTCGCAGCTTTCTCCCCTCAGAAGCTCAGCTGGGCTGCGGCCTGTGGTCATGTGTGGTGTGGTCGGTATGACATCAAAAACTGGCGGACACACAACAACCAATCATGCCCCTGCTTACTCGCTGACTGCAGCACTCTCTTCAGGACCCTGTTGAGCGCTCAACAGCCCCAGCTCCCCTCGGGTGGTAGGGAGTCACGCGAATATGTTAATCCCTGCATTACGAAGGTATGCAGCAAATTCATGGGATGTGAATGCTGTACCATTGTCAGAGACCAGCTCCGCAGGGTAGCCCTACGACACGCCACAGATTCCATGAAGTCGATCACAGCCTGTGTTGATGGATGAGCACAAAACGCGACCTCAGGCCACTTGGAATGGTAGTCAATAAGCACGATGGCAAATCTTCGGTGGGGTCCACTTCCTCCAGAGGTCCTATAAAATCTATGCCAACTTTATCCCACGGGGCGTCGGGGTAGGCACTGGGTTGAGGGGCGCATTACGAGTCTTGGATGACTTGTCACAGGCATCACATACTTCACAATCACGCACCATTTTTCGACAGCAGCATCCATTCCGGGCCACCAGAACAGCTCTCTTAAACGCTGCTTCGACCTCACCATACCTTGGTGTCCGGGTGTGCCTGGGCCAGCAGACTAGCCCTCAGAGATGCAGGCACGATAATGCGCTCACCCCTAAAGATGAGGCCCTCAGCCACCGTCAGCTCGTGTCGGCACCGGAAGAACGGCTGCACTTCTGCCCTGCAGGCAGAATGACGAGTCGGCCAACCCTTAGCTACCTGGTCGATCAGCAGACACAGGGACGAATCACTGGCTAGGGCTGCGCGAACGTCGTCTCTGGTTACAGCAGACTTACGTTCCACGCGGTCCGTGACCGCTGCAACCATTAGCTGGTCGTCTTCGGCCGGCGTCAGAGCCGGTGCTGGAAGCCGAGACAGCCCATCTGCGACATTCCTGGTTCCACCCACATGCTCGACAGTGAATGAGTACGACATCAGTCTCACGGCCCAGCGCGACAACCTCATACCTGCGCGTCCGATTCCTTCGACGTTAGTAGCGACTGCAGCGCCTGGTGATCAGTCTTGAGCTTGAAATGGGTTCCGAAGAGGTAGCGGTGCCAATGCTCCACCGCCCAGCGTGCCGCCAGCGCCCCCGCTCCGTGACGCTGTACTTCGCTGCGCGGCTGACAGTGTGGCAGAGGCGAACGCCACCACCCGCTCGCCCTGCGGGTGCTCCTGGCTGAGGACTGCACCCAGCCCGACGTCGGACGCGTCGCTGGTGACTACTGTGGGAAGCTCGGGGTCTACATGGCAAGCGCAGAACTCTCCACAATTCTCTTGATCACTTGCCTGAAGATGTCTTCCAGCTGATCCGTCCACTGGAAACGCTCCAGCTTCATGGCAGCCCGTAGGGGTCTACCAAGGTTGAGTAACCGTGCACAAACCTGGCGTAGAAGCCAAACAATCCAAGTGCAGAGTGAAGTTCCTTCTGGGTGGCTGGAGACTTCATGTTGCGCATCCCACTACTCTCTCCTGACTTACTGAGATGCCGTCCTGGCTTACTGTGAAGCCTAGGAAGTCCAGCGATGTGGCACGGAACTTACACTTGTTCTGATTCAGGGTGACTTGGTGCGCCTTCAGCCGGTCCATCACCTGCCGAAGGTTGTTATCATGCTGCTCCATGGTCCTGCCGTACACAATGAGGTCGTCCAAGTACACTTGTACCCCAGGAAGATCCATCAAGATCTTCTCCATGACCTTCTGAAAAGCAGCTGGTATGGATGACAATCCAAAGCAGCATCTGGTGTAACGCCTCAGTCCGTCATGTGTCATGAACGCAGTAAGGTTACGGGACTCCTCATGCAGGCTTAACTGGTTGAACGCTGACTTCATATCCAGTGAAGTAAACACTGATGCCCCCTGAGCTTGTCAAGTGTCTCCTGCATGTCAGGGATGGGGTGTTTACTGGGAATCACACACTTGTTGACCTCCTTCAAGTCCAAACAAACCCTGATACCACCTGTGCGCCGACGTGTAACCACCATCGGTGATACCCATGGAGAGGAGTCGACCCTCTCAATGACTCCCTTCTTCTCTAGGTCCTGAAGGTGCTCGTTAACCTCCGCACGTACGGCCAGGGAAGCGGGCGCAGCTTCTGCTGTACAGGCTGCACATCCTTCCTGGTGTTCACCTTGTGAACAAAGCCTTGAATGGCAGGCAGGATTGCTGTGGAAGCATCAGTCACAGCACACACAGCGGACCCATTCTTGACAGTAAGCATCAAGCTGAGCTGCAAGTCTCTGCCCAGCAAAGGCACTGTCCCACCTCTCATGATGTAGAGGTCGGTGTCAGCTGATCTGCCATCCTGTGTGGTCACCGTAACATGCACCAAGCCTTGAACATCAAGCAAGTGACCGCCATAGCCATGCAACTTGATAGCACAACTTTTAAGAGGCAGATGAGAAAAACTAGCTCTGTACACATGCAGAGGCAGGAGACTCACAGGTGAACCTGTGTCCACCATCATGCTAAGGTGGTGATTGTTGACCTCAACATCCACCATAGGACAAGATACAGGTGGGTCACTGTGGACAGTTGACACTTCAACTGAAGAAATCCTGGCACTACTGTGCTGGTGCCTAGCTTTGTCCTTGCTCTTGCATACTTTAGCAAAGTGACCTATCTTGGGCAAACATTGCAAGCTTTCCCTTGGCGGGGCATCTGGCATCACCTGAACGATGACCTTGGAATCCACAAGAAAGCAAGCGCTCACCTCATTCTTGCTACTACCTGGGTTCTTCTTTGAAGGTGTGGTCCTCTTGAAGGAAGCAGCAACCTCCTGCAGGCACCTTGAAGTTCGAGGGCTGTTGGCTGCGCACCGTCGCTGCCGCTCTATCGCCATGTCTGCTGCATAAGCGATTTCTCCAAACGAGGCAAGGTCAGGTGATGTTCTGCACACAACCTCTCTCTGAGTCTAGCTGAAGCACATCCCTCCAGAAACTGATCTCTAATCATTTATTTTCAAGGACACCAAAACCACATCTCTGGCTTCGCCCTCAGATTAGCTAGGTAAGTCTGCACTGATGTCTGACTGTCCTGAACACAACGTCTAAACAGAATGCGCTCTGTGGTGAAGTCTGTCTTAGGCACAAACAGCTTCTCCAAGACAGCCCGGGTCGCTGAAGTAAGGAAATCTGCTGCACCTCCACCCCTCTTGAGGTTCTGGCTTGGGAACTCCTGAAGCCCCATCTGGGAACTCGGCTCTGTATAGCCGGCGAGCCTCCTGGCCCACACAATGAAGCAACAAGGCCTGCTGCCTCTGTTCCCCATTCCTAGACCCAATAGCCATAGCGTAAACCTCAAGTTCTGAAAGCCATGCTGGCCACGGTAGAACCGGCTTGCCAGGTGCAGGCAAAAATGGTGGGGGAGGTCCAATCCTTCCATACCTGAAGCTGAAGATGTAGGCCGGTATGATGTAGCTCGAATCCTGGTCGCCAAAAATGTGTAGTATCTTCAGGCCTGATCACTCTTCACCTCAGGCACAGCAAACTCCAGAGCAACATGCTCAGATATATTAACAGGTTGGAGGTTAGGTCAAGACTCACTGGTTAAGGAAGATCAACATCTGACATCAGCTCCTGTTAGAGGTGGCGCCACAATTGTAAAAGGTGCAAACCATAAATGTAACAACGCGCCACATTCGTAATTGGCGCCAACACTGAATTGGACACAACAACATTAAATTATAATACCTTCAAAACACTACAGTGCCACATTCCCTTTAGGGGGCAAGGGATGTAAGACGACCTCGTTGTTACCCCTATGCGGTTGAAGTCATTGACGAGGGACGCGTAGTTGGGTTAAATGGTATGCTCCGTAGGTAGCCCTGAGCTAGTTCCGGTGACCCCATTGCTTTCCAAAAACCGGATCGGCCCACAGTGATGTCCGCTTCACTTGATGACCATAGACTGACGGGCACGCGGCTGCGTTTAGGGCCTTGTTTACAGTGCCTGACGGCGATCGTAGCGGACGATTGACCGTCATCCCGCCGCTCCTACCCGCACGTGACACACATGGCCCTCCACAAGGAACGTTATGTTACGCCGGAATGAGATGTCGCACAGCAGTCCGGCCTACTTGGCTGCCAGTGCGGATAGCCACCGCTCCGACGGGGCTGTTACCACCAGCCGATACTGCAATCGACATGTCACCGCCATCTTCGACGTCTGCTGTGTGGGCTCGCGCCGACGCGACGCCCCCGCTACATTTAAACCAGGCGGCGGCGCCATCACGTGTACCTATGTTTAAACCAGGCGGCGGTTCCATTACGTGTATGTTTAAACCAGGCGACGGCCCGATCACGCGTATGTTTAAACCAGGCGGCGGCCCCATCACGCCTGTGTTTACGCCCTGCGTAGGATCGTATTAACCCGCGCCCCACCGGGAGCCATCGATGGCCCCTCTCTAACTCGGAAAATATGGGGGTTAGCGCTAATCTTCAAAGTGCATTATAAAGCTCGCGTGAATTCAGTACGAAATTACTTAGATGCCTAAGCGCTCAGGTCAATGGTTTGACCTCCAGAGGTCAAGTTAGGTCACGATAGGCTATTTTCACTGAAATATGCAATGCCTAAGAAAACGGGACATAACTCTTATGCCATTAGAGCTATTGAGGTCTGGTGAAGTACATTTGATAGGAAAATGACAGACCTTTTTCCGCTATGTGGAACGTAATGACCTCCTGCCAGTGGTTTGACCTTCAGAGGTCACCTCGTGACCTAATATGACCTGAGGTCACGATGGTCAGAAAATGACCTTGCCGTATATCAAATGAAATCCAGTGACGAGACATACACGATGATGTTTGATTTAGCGCTCTAGCTTAATTAGGCTAAAAATTATTGTCAAAACACTGTTTTGCCCCTGGTGACCTTGAAGAGGTCAAATGGCAAATATGGCCCCTGGGATCCGTGAAAGGGTGTCCAAGAACGCTTTTCTGAGCAAGCTGAGCATTTGAAATCGGTTTTGTGACTTTTAGATCATAAGACAGCTTTTCCCTATGCTTTTTCAATGGGAGAGGTCACCTCGTGACCTGACGTCAGGTCACGAAATCGAAAAATCCCGGATATACACCTTGTAGGCCCTGGCGGGCTCATGAAGTGTAGGAAGTTTCAAATCGATCGACTAAGAAACGTAGCTCTTATAGAGCTACGCTTCTTACAGAGTAGCTCTTATATTATAGGTGACCCTGGTTGCCCTCGCCTGGTGACCTGACCTTGTGTGACCCGGGGTAAAAAAAATTCAGGGACGGTGGGAAAATGATGGGGTGAGAGATAGAGCCCTCAACCGCGGTGCTGCATCCGGTCGCTTTTCAGCTATCCCGAAAAAAACCTTAGGGGGCCGTCGATGCTCGCCTGGTGTGGCGAGGGTTAAGCCGGTGTGCCCATCAGGAGGGTGTTTCCTTGAAGCGTGATCTGGTTTTCAGTAAGCCGCTGACGTACGGCCTGGTGCTGGACGAGATCGGTGAGACGGAGGTGCACCGGTACGTGGGCCAGGAGCCCAGCGGGCGCATGTTCAACGAACTGGTGCTGGACCACAACAAGAAGCCGCACAACCCCATGATCAACGCCGGCGCCATCATCGTGTGCTCGCTGCTGCAGACGCTGGCGCACCGCGAGATGAACTTGGCCGAACGCTTCGACCACGTCAAACAGTACTTCTCGGTGAGTGTTGTCACTGCGCGGATGCGGTGGCACTACTGGGGCAGCACGACTGCGGTTGCCAGAGGTGGGCTCCGCTCACGTGGCTCTCTTTGTACGCCTGGGGCTATCAATCGTATTCGTGTTGTGTGGAGACACACCATCCTGCCGCAGTCACTGGGGGCTGCAGCAAGATGATTCCAAGGCTTGTCTTCAGGTCACACTGGAACTTTGTAATTTTTGTCTCGTAACGCTTTTGATCGACCTGCAATAGCAACTGTGATTGCCCTGCCCTGCGCCGAAGTGTTGATGCTCCTCTCCGCGCCCTGCAGTGTCTGTGTCCTCCTCCCCGTGCTGCAGTAACTGAGTGCCCTTCACCGCGCCGTCGTATCTCTGCGTCCCCCCTCCCCGCGCCGTTCCCCGCCCCGCAGCGACTATGTGTCCACCTCCCCGTGCCGCAGTGACTGTGAGTGCTGTTTCCCACAGAGGCTGGCCGGTGACGAGTATGTGGGATTCAACAACGCCGTGTTTCTATCGGAGCGCGAGGCCGCGGACCGCAACTACGCGCTCGGCTTCTACATGCGAGAGAATAAGTGCTTCCCGGCCAAATCCAATCTGCGCGAGGTTATGGACTTCTACTTCCAGGTGAATGGCGAATACACGCCCAATAGCGCTGAACCAGCCCCTATGTCTGGGTGATAGTTGCCAGTGGAGTCTGTATTTGCATGTCACACCCATTTGTTCTGACCAGGAATTTCAACTGTTTCCTTCACTGCTGGCCTGGGGTTCCCGATTTCTGTTTTTTTTTTTTTTTTTGGGCTGGTGTTGTAGGATTCAACTTGGCCACGTAAGGCCTTATTCAATCTACCAATCGAAGGAAAGAAGTCGACGATGATAATGTCCAATTTATTGATGCAATTGCCAAACAGCGGATGAGAGACAAAAATGATAACCGACAATAACCTCGGCCTGCGGCCTGGGCTAACGCCCCACCGGCGCAGGAGAGCCGCATGACAATGTGCCGAAAGCAAACCATATTTCGTTCTTAATGTATCTCTTCATACGCCTGCAAGTCAGTTTTATCATTCTTTTCTTTGAAATAACCAATAAAGAGTACGTGGTCACCCCCGGATTCGAACCGGACCTACCTGATCAAGAGCCAGGGCCTCTAACCACTGGACCACCGTGCCACACCACTCACCCTCCCACTAGCTGAACAGCTGTGACCCGTCAGGAGGTCACTGGCTGGTACAACTTCGCCGAATATGCCGGGCCGCTGGCGCGGGTGCTGTGCTTGTCCCGAAAAGGCACGATATAAAGGTGCTTCTAGAAGACGAACCAAGCATTCTTTTGGGCTGAAATTACTTGTATCGTCGAGCTAGGATCTTAAGCTAGCTTCATGCCAAATTTCTTCCACTTCCATCCATTTTAAGGACTTGAAACCATGGTGAGAAGCAAAGGTGGTCCGAGAAATTTAGCATCTTGTAATACATTTTGGACTAATTACTCGAAAGCCATTAGAGATAGGTGGGTAGTATAAGTGAGCGAAATGACCGCAAGTAACTTTCCTATTCAGCCATTTCCGTTCTGAGTTTGTGAGTGACATGAGCTTGGAGCCAGGAAGATGCAAATAAAAAGTTTTTTGACTCAATTTCTATTTATGCCTATAAAACAAAGAATTTCACATTCACAATTTCCATCTCCAAATATTATCAGGCGGAAGCAATGTTCTTTCATTATTTGAAATGGAAACTCAAATCGGTCAATTAGATTGTGAGATATTAACGTTGAAATGAAATGAACCAAAATTCAGTCTTCCGGAAGAACTGTAAAAAGTAGGTCAAAATTTTACGTTTTGCACTCAAAACTATGCCTAAGCACTACAAAATTTGCCTAGCTACCCCTAGGTAACTGCCTTTCAGCTAACTGAGGCCTGCCTTCTGACATTTCGAGCGCACAAGTCGGCCATCAACTTTTAGCAGGTTTTTGCGCGCGTGAGAAATGCCGCGTTTTCGCGCAATAAATATTGTTGGATCAGCTCAATTTTTTCCCCTAGCTGGCCCTTGTTATCCATTGAAAAGGACATAAATTTCAAGTTCGTAACTTAAGAAGTAAAAATTAGAAAAATATAAAACAGAAAAAGTTTGAGCCAAAATTTCTCAAAAACTATTTTGGATTTCAACTCGGGGCTTCAGTTTGGGTGTCTGGAGCAGAAGGGCTATCACCCTACAAAATTCCAGAGCTCTGACATCAATTCTCAGGACTGACAGACGCCAACAACAACAGACCACGACGAGACCCGTCTGAGCGGCCAGAATAGAGCCGCTTGAGAAATCTCAATGCGCTTCGCTCCATGGATTTCGTCATGCGGCTCTGACAGTGCCAGTATTTACAAATGGGAACATATACCCATTCCAATGGGAAATAACAAAATCCCAGAGAAATACGTAACACTCGATATGAACGCGTGTAGAGTGAGTGAGAGCGTGAGTGATTGGGAGAGCGTGTAACGGCGAGGAATAAATCGCGGGCAGGTTCGATGCCGTAATTGACAATGAATTCAGCGACGGCTGCAAACCGAAATCGGACCTGCAGTGAGCAGGGATCTGCTCAGTCAAGAGTGCAGACCCAATGACACGACGGTATTGTCAGTGCAACTGGGAGGGAACGAAACACTCCAGGGAGTGGCCCTGGCGAGTGATCGCAATGCAGCGGTGGAGGAGAGGACCAGCCCAGAGAGTAGCCCTGGCGAACTGACCGGTGTTGTCACCACGCAGCGCGCCTTTATATCCGGCCGGCAGTGGTCACGTGACCAGGTCGCGCTCTGGTTGGTCGGCCGGGCTGGGTCGCTGGTGTGGTGGCAGTGACCCGGCGCGCGCCTGTGCCGGCGGCGGTGGTCGGCTGACCGCGCCGCGGCTGAGGGCGCGGGGTCAGCTGGTCGGCTGCGGCTGGAGCCGTGTAGCGGCGCAGTGGCCGCTACAGTGTCATTTAGTTCATTTTGTTTATTTAGTTCCTTTATTTTCCACCATTCTCAACCGTATTCAAAAGGTATCTTATCAAGTCTGTTTTTCTCATTTCCTACTCTCGCTTTACGTGACGCGTTACGTCGCTTCCTACTTCTCGCCCCGTGTGATATTTTTCGGGATGCACAAGACGAGGGTCTTTAGCTTTTGACTCATCTACCCAACTGACGTGGGTGGATCCAGGGGGCAAATGGGGCACTTTCCACCCACCCATCGACCCTTCGGCGCCCACTGAAAAGGTCACGGCTCCCCTCCCTCCCTGAAAGGCTGCTTCCCCACCCCATTCCCCATCCGAGTATCGGCGCCCCTGCGATAGGGCCATAGGGTTTTGCCGCCCAAAAGTGGCCCCTCCATGGTCTGAATGATCCCCCATCGGAAATCCTGGATGCGCCTATGCCAACTGATAATGTAATTTCAGCGTGGTCATCTCTATGGTTACCTGATTCACGGCGGAGGGGCGTGATTAGGTCGGTGTATGGAGACGTGAGCAGACTTGTTGACTCAATTTTTTAGTCGACTCAACTCTGACTCACGGCTTAAAGGCTGACTCTGATTCCGACTTGACTCGCTGAGTTGAAAATGATGAGCCGACTCGACCCAGCCCAAATTAAAATGTGAGTCGACTCAACTATGATTCAAATAAGCATTGAGTCGGAGTCGACTCCGACTCAAAATGGGGCCCAGGTATGCACACAAAAATGCACATTTCCTTTAATAATATGCAAATTTCAGTACAATTATTCATGAAAATGAAAACTATTTACTAACTGCACATTGATTTCAATAAAATGGCAATTGCAATGCATTAATAAATAACATAAATTATGTCTGCATAGGAATGAAGAAAGGTGCTAAATGCGAACATGTGAGTGCGATGAAGGGCCTGAGGGCTTTTCATTTTGAAGCTATGTCCTTTATGTGTAGAGTCATAATTAAGGCAATAAGCGTGGTTTCAAACGCAAAGCACAGGACTTAATGTTTTAACATATGACACTTTCAGTGGTAATTCCTGCCCCAGTGCATGCTGAACAACCCTGTAACAAATTTAGCTTAGAAACAACTACTAAGCCGCTTTGAATCCACCCCATGCAGCACATCAATCAAAGACAAAACAAACAACGAACGCTCACCTCGTCCTCGTTAGTTAGTTAGTTAGTTAGTTAAGGGCTTTTTATAAGGCGTTCTATGCAAAGCACCTTTGCCCGCCTCTAAAGTTACCTCGTCGTCCGGAAAAATTGTATTAAATACTACAGATGGCGCACTGGAGACATTACGCGAACCTAACTCCGGATGGCACAAAAGATGACAATGAATAGCTCCTTAAAAGTCACGTGACTTTAAAACACAAGAAAATCTGCAAGTCTGGGAGTGATCTTGCCCTCAGGCTACCAAAGCGAAAATCACTAATATTTTGTGGCGCACAATGATAATTTTGTGACTGGCGTGGCGCGCATGCATAGGTGCAGTGGGTGATAAATAATAATCAACGTAATTTAAAGAGAGGTGGGTGGTTTGTGAGAGACTTCAGGTGTATTTTTCTGTCAGTTTCACTGTTTGAAATTACTTCTTTCCGTATACAGGGGACAGTAGGTACAGTGATGTGTCGTCAGTGTTTATATTATCTACCAGGGGACATAGGCGGATCCAGGATTGCCGATCGGAGGGGGCACCTTCCTGGGGGGGCGCCACCCGGACCAGGGAAGGCGCCACTTATGACCGGCAAAACCTATCAGGTGGGCGCCAAATCCTATTGGTGGGCGTCGACTTTCGTATCCGGGGGCGGGGGTGGGAAGCGACATTTCAGGGGGCGCCATCGACCTTTCAGGGGGCGCCGAGGGTCGATCGGGGGGGCACGTGCCCCCCTTTCCCCTGGATCCGCCTATGCCAGGGGATGTCCTCAAACCACGACAAATCAAGGAAGTGTTTTGAAAAAGCAGATAATTGAAGCTTTAGGTTTCTGTCTTGACCCGTTTCGAAGCTAATGTGCAAAATAAGATCTTTGGTACCCTTTATTTTGCACTTATATTCATTAGTTTCTGTTTAGTGTTTTTAGTCAACCGAAGGAAGAAACTATAAAATAAATATGTGGTTTCCTAAGAGTGATTTAGTACATGATAATCAGGTTAGGAATTTTTATGGTGTGCAACCTCAAAGTCAAAGTCTGATTGTGTGCCAAATCACTTTTTTATGATTTTGCATCCTTTTGCTAAGATTAAATGGAAAATATCTGGCAAAAGTGTGTGCTTTTGAAACTGTGTATTTTACATACCTACCTTATTTTTGTTAATGACTGATCCAGGCATGGGTGTAGTGTGGATATGAAAATCATGAATTAGGTTCCTATCATTAGCAAATAGCAATATGAAATCCTTCAAAGTTGTGAAAATTTCTAAAATGTCAGCCATGTGACTACACATATAAAAAAGTGTTGAGTCGACTCAACTCCCGACTCACAGCTTAGCGGCCGACTCTGATTCTGACTCGAATCAACTGGTCGAGCAGTTGAGTCGACTCAGACTCAATCCAAATCTGGAAATGAGTCGACTCAACTCTGACTAAAAATCATGAAACGACCCAGAGTCAACTCTGACTCTGAGTCGCGACTTAACAAGTCTGGACGTGAGGCCCGTTATGTGTAATGTTCAACCATTCTGCCTGGAAGGATATACAAAAAAGTTGAGACTGTATGTATGTATCTCCGTTTTGTATGCGACTGCATTGGTACTAATCGTACTTGTGGGTACGAAAATATTTGGCCAAAGGAGGAAATGTCGTGCCTTCTTCGTGATGGTCCATGACGGGCAAGGCTTAGGGTTAGGTTAGCTATGAACATTGTAGAATAAAGGGGAACCCATCGGTAACGTATTAAATATTTGAAAGTATATGCTGGAAGGTGCCGTGTAAAATCAGTTTCATAGGGAAAGTAAATATTTTTAATACGTTTATGATCAGTCCAAGAGAATTAGTATCATAATGGAGTTATTTCGCGTTTTCTTGTGCTTGGATCGTGTTCCTCTGTTTCTATAGAAACGCCAGTAGAGTCTAGTGAGAAAACTTACATTTATATTAACGTGGTCATAGCACGGTGCAGTAACAGCGCGGAGTTGCACTACAAGTACGAGTTACAATTATGAAATTTCAAGTGCAATTATGAAGTTTCCACTGCTGTACGAGACAATTACAGAAAAGGAAGTAAATAAGATATAAGTTTTTGTTAAGAGTGCACCTAGTTGAAACGAAATAATGCGAATTTCCAGGCTCTGTGCAGAACCTGCCAGCGTTCTCACACTGAGTAAGACCTACCCTGGTGGCCTCTGAAAAGCCGGGCGACTCTGCCAGCTCGTCTGCTCTGTCATCTGACGCCCTTTAGCCGCCATCCTCCTCCCGTCGGCTGTTCGCTGTCAAGGTCACGCCCCTGGGGGCAGCGCGCTGTAGGCTATTTCGGCGGCGTCCCTCACAGTTTCCGTCTGGCCCGCGGACAACGCCACGGTGTGGCGTGAGGAAAGCATGCTGGCTGGCGCGCCACGAGCCGTCGGTGACGACGTTCTCCCTCCCTCCCCTCCCCTCCCCTCCCCACCGCGTGGAGGTCGTACGACCGGCGCGTGGGAGACGGGGGAGGGGCCCCGAGTTCCGGGGGCGTTAACTTATTACGGGATCTGGCGTCGTTGGAATAGAAGCATCTGTTATGGCTTATAACGGAAACAATACCATTTTTTCATTAGTATCTCACATGAAAAAAGGAACCAAATGACAGGGGCGTGAATAAACGTTGTATCCCTTTACTGGGATCGAATGACACGCGATAGATTGGAGTCGGACGAAATCAATTGGGTATGCTGATTTATATGCTGAATTATACAGGAAACCGCCTTGTAATTTCCAGACTGCAAATAGACCAGACGTTCCGCGTTTGCACCGTGACATGTTGTCCGGCGGTTTGCAGGGCACCCGAACTTCTACTTAACACTTGATTACTTAACACTTGAAGACGAGATGTGTGAATTCCAGAACTCGTACTTCATTCAGATATTGCTGAGCTTTCATTTGATATCCGACAACACCATATGCTAGTGACGATGAGATGAGAGAGGTTATTATGCGACTATCACAAAATATAAAATTACTCAAAAATATATCGAGGAAGGTGTACAGATTCCCAAACGTTTGGACTCGGCTCACTCAGTTTTCAAATTATGTAACGTGTACTCATTCGAGCACACATTGCTTGCTATCGAACCGTGAGAACGCAGGGAAGACGGCTCGAGGTGTTCAGCACAACGCAGTGGGAGAATGGCCGAATCTTCCTTAGGAAGCGCTACTTTCTTTGGCCCCATAATACGTCGCCAACTGGGGATTAATGGAATCACTGAGATGAAAGCATCACAGCCGTTAATAGTCTTGTTTTGGTCGTGATTCCATCCAAACAGCGTGTCGCTGGCCTGCGGTGTCGCCGTCGGCCGTTGTATTGTACCGTTTTTCGCAGTGTGAGAAGCGCCTGTGTAGATGCTGACGACGGCTTCTGGCGTGCAGTGCTGCTCCATGGAGACCACGTGCGACGCCATGTCAGTAATGGCTGCCACCCTGGCCAACGGCGGCATCTGTCCCACCTCCGAGGAGAAGGTGATGTCGACGGGGTCCGTGCGCGACGTGCTCAGTCTGATGCACAGCTGCGGCATGTACGACTACAGCGGCCAGTTCGCCTTCAATGTGAGTCTCCGGGGAGAGAGAGAGAGAGAGAGAGAGAGAGAGAGAGAGAGAGAGAGAAGGAAGAATTTCTGAAATATTAGTCATCGGCACCCAACACTGTTTACACGAATTGAGTGGATCTGTTCTTGTTCGTGATATTCGTTTTTCTAGGACTGCATTCCATCTCCGTATCACCAGCTTTGCAAACCTCAGTTTCTGTTGCTGGCCGCCAGGTGGGTCTGCCGGCCAAGTCCGGCGTGTCGGGCGGCATGATGCTGGTGGTGCCGAACGTCATGGGGATCTGCCTGTGGTCGCCGCCGCTGGACATGTACGGCAACTCGGTCCGCGGGATTCAGTTCTGCAGCGTGAGTACGCCGCTCGCCTCGGGGTTAGCCTTGTTCGTGAACAGTGCCAATCTTTTTGAAATGTACGGCTTTTTCGTTTTACATCAGCCGCCTTACCATTGAGCATGGAGGTCGAAAACGGAGGAGGGGTGAGAGCGATGTATCCCCTGAAATCTTCAAATTAAGGGGACGTCCATGTAAATCTGGGGACTCGATCTAGCTTTTTGTTGCTGTATTTTCTCACCAGTACCTGTGAGGACTTACGTTAATGTGTCGGTGACGTGCTTCGTTGTTTACGATTCAAAGATATGTATTGTGCTCAAAATTTTCCTCCCGTCCCCCCCCGCCATCCCCCCGGCCATCGCTAGTTCGGGTAGTCTGTCTACCTTCCCCCTCCCCGTGTCAAATTCCACGGCGACGCTCCTGTCATTGAGGCCAGTTAGTGCGTCGCTTGGCTACTGGGAGCGGAACGTAAGCTGTTGTGTTCGCTAGCTGGAGTGCGCTGTGTCGCCACAGGAGCTGGTCAACATGTTCAACTTCCACCGGTACGACAACCTGAAGCACAGCACCGACAAGAAGGACCCGCGCCGCCACAAGCACGAGACCAAGGGCATCAACATCGTCAACCTGCTCTTCTCCGCCGCCTCCGGGGACGTCAGCGCCATGCGCAGGTCAGCCACCATTACAAATGTGTATATAGGATAAAGTCGTGCTGCAGTGCGCAGTTGAAGGATGCGCTCACATCCTTCACGAATGACTATTATTGTAATTGTGATATAGTGGGCTAGCTTAATTATCAGTTATTGTGCTTGTTTCGGTTCATTGTCTGGATAAGGCTGGCATCATCTGCCCAAAAAACAATTAAGTCAAGTGCGCACTCTTACTGCAGCTGGGTATAAAAAGTTAATTTTGACAAAAGTTGTTTTTAGAGAAAATGTATTTTCTATGCATGTAGAATTGACTTTCTTACTACTTGCCGAAGTGACTGTGTAGTTCCTCGTTTCGTTCAATCTCGACATCCCATTTTTTAAAGAATTCATTCTAAAAGGTATTTGTATGAAGCTCAATTCGAGGTCTGGCTGCACTATGACTGATACTTTGTGACATTACTTACATGATTCAGATGAAAGGCTGTGCCAGAATATACAATCCAAGTGTTTTTTGCATCAGGATTCGAGGAGACAGGCCATTCTACGCCTTATCAACTGAAAATTTAGTTTAGTGACTTGGCACTGAAGAAGCCCAATATCAACCCTGATGAAGCCCGGTATCAAACCCACTAGGACTCATCAGGTTTTCAGGCCCGACCAAAACCCGCTGACTTGTGCCTGGCTTTTGCACGGGGTCCCCGGGCATAGAAAGTCCAACCTCTAATGCAAATGCTCCCCGGCCCTGCTGGTGTCACTGTCACACTGAGAAGTTCCAGCTTTCTGTGAGGCCATGGACACGTGCTCGCCCGCAGGCACAAGTTGTCCGGCATGAACATGTCGGAGCGGGACTACGACGGCAGGACGGCGCTGCACGTGGCTGCGGCCGAGGGCCACCAGGAGTGTGTCGACTTCCTTCTGCACCACTGCCAGGTGTCGCCCGTCATCAGGGACAGGTGAGGACGTCCGGAGTGTGAGGAGTGCCATTGTCAGGTGTTGCTTACTATCGAAGTGAGGACGTCAGGAGTGTGAGGAGTTCCACTTTGTCAGGTGTCGCCCGTCATCAGGGACAGGTGAGGACGTCAGGGATGTGATGGGTTCCATTGCCAGGTGTCGCCCCTCATCAGGGACAGGTGAGGACGTCAGGAGTGTGAGGAGTTTCGTTTTCAGGTGTTGTTTACTATCGAGGATAGGTGAGGACGTCAGGAGTGTGATGGGTTATATTGTCAGGTGTTGCTTGTGCCATTGTCAGGTATTTTTTGCCATCGAGGATTGTTAAGAACGTCATGGATGCGAGGAGTTCCAGTGCCAGGTGTTGTTTACCATCGAGGACAAGTGAGGACGTCAGGAGTATGTGGAGTTTCACTGTCGATTGTCGATTATCATTGATGACATCAGGACATCAGAAGTGTGTGCGGAGTTCTTTTGTCAGGTATCCTTACCATCGAGGATATGTGAGGGCAGTATGGGGAGTTCCTTTGTCATGTCTTTCCCGTCATCAGGAACATGTGAATTTTCAGCTGGGGTCTCCGACGTGGATAATGCAGTATTTGGTTCGTCTTTAGCAGAACAACTGTGACAAAAATTTATACCCGTCACCAGCAACCCAGGGCTCTCGTATTGCTTCATGTTCACTTGCTTCTTCATCACCAAGGCATTTGTGGGGAGTGATTTGGGCATTAGAATCACAAAGATATGAAGCAGATCCGGTCCATCAGGCGTTCCCCTTCCCATCCAGACAGCTGGGGTAACGTTCCCTGTCTAACGTCATTGTCTGAAGTAAGTAACCACCACCCCCGGTCCGTCAGGTGGGGTAACGCTCCCTGTCTAACATCATTGTCTGAAGTGAGTAACCACCACCCCCGGTCCGTCAGGTGGGGTAACACCCCGCCTAACGTCCTTGTCTGAAGTGAGTAACCACCACCCCCGGTCCGTCAGGTGGGGTAACGCTCCCTATCTAACGTCCTTGTCTGAAGTGAGTAACCACCACCCCCGGTCCGTCAGGTGGGGTAACGCTCCCTGTCTAACGTCATTGTCTGAAGTGAGTAACCACCACCCCCGGTCCGTCAGGTGGGGTAACACCCCCAGGGACGACGCCATTCGCTTCAACCACACCGCAGTAGCGCAGCTGATAGCTCTGTACGCCGAGACGTACGCGGGGGACGAGACGACGGGCGAGGAAGGCTCTGGGACGGAGCAGGCAGAGGACTCGGTGATGCCCGGCCTGCAAACTCCCCATTCCCCTGGGGCCGGCGCTGGAGACAAGTAGGGTGGTCCGCTTCTGCCGCAGTTGGACCAACCCGCAGGCTTGGATGCCGCCGGAGGAGAAAAGTGCTGATCTGCGCAAGGAGTGGTTAATAGGGAATGAAGGGCATCAGGAGGTGAAAGAGGTGGGATTAGAAGATACCAAGAGGCCAAAGCGGGTAGTCTCCGCACAGGGATGCTCGACGGGATCGCATTCCACTCTCACTCAGATAACTAGTCGATTGATGTAGGTCTCAGGTGCTTGTTCTCTTCATGCTTGGGCGTGCGCGTTGTTTCCCTACGGTTCAACCGTGTACTCGAGAACTGTTTCCTCGTGTTTCCTTGAAGGCCACTTCCAATCCACACTTGGCTCGGTGCAGGTACATACATACACCCGGCAGCGGGCATTTACTGTGCATGTGAGCGCTTGTCTAGCGGCCCAACGACCCGAGCTGTTCTCGCCTACATTGGAGTCTGTCTGATAGCTCGTGAGCGTTCATTCTCGAACACTCCATGCCCTGCGTTGGTTGTGGGGGCATCTAGGGCTCCGTCCAGCCAGCGTGAACGCATCTAGAAAATTGTGTGTTACAAACACTCCTGGGTGTTTCGGTGAATAGCTTGAAATGAGGGAAAATTTGAGAAGCTGTTTCTTGAGTCTCTTTTGTTTGTCCATTTTCTCCGCGAATGTAAGCGACTCGCTGACCGTCACTGTCTAGTCAGACCTTTGATAGTGGCTGATAGCGTGACTGAGGCTAGGACCTGGGAGCCTATCCGACATTAAGGATAGAATGAGGCCTGGGAAGTCTTTTCGGCGCTGGTGACTGATGGTATGAATCAGAGGGAGGCAATGATGACTGAGGACTGAATGGGGGAGTAGCAGTGGTGACTGGTGACTGGACGGGGGAGTAGCAGTGGTGACTGATGACTGGACGGGGGAGTAGCAGTGGTGACTGATGACTGGACGGGGGGAGTAGCAGTGGTGACTGATGACTGGACGGGGGAGTAGCAGTGGTGACTGAGGACTGGACGGGGGAGTAGCAGTGGTGACTGAGGACTGGACGGGGGAGTAGCAGTGGTGACTGGTGACTGGACGGGGGAGTAGCAGTGGTGACTGAGGACTGGACGGGGGAGTAGCAGTGGTGACTGGTGACTGGACGGGGGAGTAGCAGTGGTGACTGAGGACTGGACGGGGGAGTAGTAGTGGTGACTGAGGACTGGACGGGGAGTAGCAGGGTGACTGGTGACTGGACGGGGGAGTAGCAGTGGTGACTGATGACTGGACGGGGGAGTAGCAGTGGTGACTGAGGACTGGACGGGGAGTAGCAGTGGTGACTGGTGACTGGACGGGGAGTAGCAGTGGTGACTGAGGACTGGACGGGGAGTAGCAGTGGTGACTGGTGACTGGACGGGGGAGTAGCAGTGGTGACTAAGGACTGGACGGGGGAGTAGCAGTGGTGACTGGTGACTGGACGGGGGAGTAGCAGTGGTGACTGAGGACTGGACGGGGGAGTAGTAGTGGTGACTGAGGACTGGACGGGGAGTAGCAGTGGTGACTGGTGACTGGACGGGGAGTAGAGTGGTGACTGAGGACTGGACGGGGGAGTAGCAGTGGTGACTGGTGACTGGACGGGGAGTAGCAGTGGTGACTGATGACTGGACGGGGAGTAGCAGTGGTGACTGAGGACTGGACGGGGAGTAGCAGTGGTGACTGAGGACTGGACGGGGGAGTAGCAGTGGTGACTGGTGACTGGACGGGGAGTAGCAGTGGTGACTGAGGACTGGACGGGGGAGTAGCAGTGGTGACTGGTGACTGGACGGGGGAGTAGCAGTGGTGACTGATGACTGGACGGGGAGTAGCAGTGGTGACTGATGACTGGACGGGGGAGTAGCAGTGGTGACTGATGACTGGACGGGGAGTAGCAGTGGTGACTGATGACTGGACGGGGAGTAGCAGTGGTGACTGAGGACTGGACGGGGAGTAGCAGTGGTGACTGGTGACTGGACGGGGGAGTAGCAGTGGTGACTGAGGACTGGACGGGGAGTAGCAGTGGTGACTGGTGACTGGACGGGGAGTAGCAGTGGTGACTGAGGACTGGACGGGGGGAGTAGTAGTGGTGACTGAGGACTGGACGGGGGAGTAGCAGTGGTGACTGGTGACTGGACGGGGAGTAGCAGTGGTGACTGAGGACTGGACGGGGGAGTAGTAGTGGTGACTGAGGACTGGACGGGGGAGTAGCAGTGATGACTGATGACTGGACGGGGAGTAGCAGTGGTGACTGAGGACTGGACGGGGGAGTAGCAGTGGTGACTGGTGACTGGACGGGGGAGTAGCAGTGGTGACTGAGGACTGGACGGGGGAGTAGCAGTGGTGACTGGTGACTGGACGGGGGAGTAGAGTGGTGACTGAGGACTGGACGGGGAGTAGTAGTGGTGACTGAGGACTGGACGGGGGAGTAGCAGTGGTGACTGATGACTGGACGGGGGAGTAGCAGTGGTGACTGATGACTGGACGGGGGAGTAGCAGTGGGGACTGAGGTATGGGCGGGGAGTAGCAGTGGTGACGGAGGACTGCACGGGGAGTAGCAGTGGGGACTGGACGGGGGAGTAGCAGTGGGGACTAAGGACTGGACGGGGGAGTAGCAGTGGTGACTGATGACTGGACGGGGAGTAGCAGTGGTGACTGAGGACTGGACGGGGGAGTAGTAGTGGTGACTGAGGACTGGACGGGGAGTAGCAGTGATGACTGATGACTGGACGGGGAGTAGCAGTGGTGACTGATGACTGGACGGGGAGGCACTGATGACTGGAGGGGGAGGCAGTGAGGACGGACGTGGAAGGCACTGGTGACTGAGGTATGGACGGGGAGTAGCAGTGGTGACTGACGACTGCATGGGGAGTAGCAGTGGGGACTGGACGGGGGAGTAGCAGTGGTGACGGAGGACTGGACGGGGGAGTAGCAGTGAGGACTGGACGGGGAGTAGCAATGGGGACTGAGGTATGGGCGGGGGAGTAGCAGTGGTGACGGAGGACTGCACGGGGAGTAGCAGTGGGGACTGGACGGGGGAGTAGCAGTGGGGACTAAGGACTGGACGGGGAGTAGCAGTGGTGACTGATGACTGGACGGGGGAGTAGCAGTGGTGACTGAGGACTGGACGGGGGAGTAGCAGGAGGACTGGACGGGGAGTAGCAATGGGGACTGAGGTATGGGCGGGGGAGTAGCAGTGGTGACGGAGGACTGGACGGGGGTAGCAGTGGTGACTGAGGACTGGACGGGGAGTAGCAGTGGTGACTGAGGACTGGACGGGGGAGTAGCAGTGAGGACTGGACGGGGAGTAGCAATGGGGACTGAGGTATGGGCGGGGGAGTAGCAGTGGTGACGGAGGACTGCACGGGGAGTAGCAGTGGGGACTGGACGGGGGAGTAGCAGTGGTGACTGATGACTGGACGGGGGAGTAGCAGTGGTGACTGAGGAATGGACGGGGAGTAGCAGTGGTGACTGAGGACTGGACGGGGGAGTAGCAGTGGTGACTGATGACTGGACGGGGAGTAGCAGTGGTGACTGATGACTGGACGGGGGAGTAGCAGTGGGGACTGGACGGGGGACTAGCAGTGGGGACTGAGGATATGGCTGCTGGAAGGACAGTGGTAACTGGCGAATGGAGGGAGGGGGGCAGTGGCGATTGAGGGAGGGCAGTGGATCACTTGAGAGAGGGACTGTGGTAACGGGGACAGCGCTGGTTGAGGGAGCAATGGTGACTGTGAGGGGGGGCAGTGGTGACTGAGTGAAGGAAAGTGGGGGCTGAGGGAAAGGCAATGGTGACTGAGGGAAGAGTAGTTGTGACTGAGATAAGAACAGTGTTTTCCCGGTTTTATTCATGTATGAGAATTGCAGTGGCGACTGAGTGAAAGGTGTTGGTGACTGATGGAAGGGAAGTGGTGACTGGGAGAAGGGAAGGGCTGACTGAGGGAAGGGAAGTGGTGACTGAGCTGTGATTGGTGGCTGATTGAGCTGGTGGGAGCCAGGCCACTTAACTCGTCGAAGTATGGAGAGGAGCGGTCAGTACCTTGGGCGGAGGGACAAGAAGGCATCTTTGCTCAGGTTGGACACTAGCGCTGTCTCTGTAGGCTCGTTGTATCCTTCAGATGTGATGTAGAGGGCAGGGAACATGTTCTAACAGAACTACGCATTGCATTGCGTAGAGAAGGTTGTGATCTTTATCTCCCCGGTTTTATTCATGTAATGATCATTTAGAACATACAGCGCCCTGTGAGGAATCCGTCGTTGTTAGGAGCCGCAAAATGTCTTGCTGAGCTGTAGTGAATACATGCCTGTCATGGTCTGACTGTCGTCGAAGGTAGCCACGATGCCGATACCTGTCGGATTGGATAGTGAAACTGATAACTGAGAGAACATTGAGCGGATGGCCCGGTCCGTAATAACGGGCCGGCGTGGAGACGAGGATCTGAACCCGTCCGTCCCACACGGAGGCAGAAGGGCGTCTCTTTACCGACCGCAGCCGGCTCAAACCCGGGCCTCCTGGGGGAGGGGGACAGCTCTCCACCGACCGCAGCGGGAACAAACCCGGGCCTCCTGGGGGATGGGGACATCTCTCCACCGACCGTAGCGGGAAGAAACCCGGGCCTCCTGGGGGAGGGGGACATCTCTCCACCGACCGCAGCGGGAACAAACCCGGACCTCCTGGGGAGGGGGACATCTCTCCACCGACCGCAGCGGGAACAAACCCGGACCTCCTGGGGGAGGGGGACATCTCTCCACCGACCGCAGCGGGAACAAACCCGGACCTCCTGGGGAGGGGGACAGCTCTCCACCGACCGCAGCGGGAACAAACTCGGGCCTCCTGGGGGAGAGGGACAGCTCTCCACCGTCCGCAACCGGCACAAACCCGGGCATCCGGCACTGGTCCGTCCAGGACTAATCTGTTTTTGTTCTGCTCTTCGGTTGGAAGTGGTAGGGAACTGGCTTTTCTGAAGTATCTTGTTCTTCAGCTCGGAGTGGATGATGTTTCCCGTACGTGGGGTCGTAATGAAACAAACCATTATATCATTTTGCAATGCTCTCGTTTTTTAAAGCCAGGCGTTTGTGATTTTGTATTCTCACTGTTTCCATGGACGCCGACTACGATGTGTGTGAGGTCTGACCTAGTTGGCGGCTCTGTTATGGAACAAACAAATATCCTGGTGTAGTTCGTTACAGCTGCTTCTCCCCACACTCCGTTACTTGTTTCACTCCCCAAGATCAGGGTGTTCTGTTTGTGCGCGTCAGCTGGCCGGTCGTTTCGCTTCGCTCGCGGCGGGAGTGGTGGTGGCAGGCTGGCCGTTAGGTTCGCTCGTATGCCGTCGGAGCTGCGGTAGCGTGCAGTTTCTCTGTATTCTCAGTGACTGGCTGTCTTTGTTATGAATGTGGCGCCAGGTTAGCGCTGTGGCCGCCGTCCCATCACTTTCGTCGGCCCGTAGTCAGCAATACACCCATGTGATGGATCCGCAGCCTTCACTCGCAAACCCAGCAAGCCATGTATACTTATCTCTCACAATATCAACAATGACCACTTCTATATCCGCTCGTGGTACTACCGTGTAAATGTCACTCAAAGTGTCCGAAGTGGCCAACAATGCCGTCGCTTTTTCAAACAATTTGTTGTCTAATGATTTCAGATGATTTAAATGTCCCGACAAGCGATTTCGAAATGTCGAAATATCCAGACAACGGGCAGACTTCCAACCCAGGGTATGGAGGTAAAACAGTGAATTTTTCGAGCCAGGGTCATGGTTTGTGTTCTGCGAATACGACTTGCAGTATGTGCAGAAGAGGAGAGGCGGTATACAGTCTGCTATTCCGCCACTTGCGGACTCTCAAAATTGTAGCGGAGTAGCAGTAGCCACTTCTACAACCAAAAAGTAGTGGGGTAGCGAAATCGGGAATTGAAAAATGCTACCGCTACCGACTGGCTGTTAAAACGCACGTTGGAGGGGTCCTAAGAATCCCCCCACCCCACCCACCTACTTTTCAGAGGCGGGCAGAGAACCGTTCGCAGTCGGGAAACGCTACTTGGCTAAATTTGAGAAAATTCATCAGCGCGTCTATTGTTGAAACAATTTTGAAAATTTATCTAAAATATTTTGACTAGTCTTTCAAAATCGGACCTATATTTCAAGATCGTCACAATCGGTGCGGCCGGACAAGCTCGCCTGATTGTAGACCAAGTGTTCACGTCATAACGTCATATAATCTGGATGGTGTGTCAAGGTTACCTCACATGAAGGCCAAGTTCAAAAGTTACAGGTTAAGGTCATACCAGCATTTTCAAGGTAGTTGGCTTTAGTGCTTTTGGTCAGATGAAGTTGCCCAGTATGACATGTTATGACTTCAGTTAAGCTTACTCAGTGTTAATTTTAGGGTCAAGGTCAAACCCTCATTCCTTGCCCAACGGCTGCTAAAGTGTTGTTGATAGCGTGTGTAGATTATAAGGAATGTTTAATATAGTGACGCCGTAGGGCAATGACTCAATAATATTGACCCCATTATAGAAATAAATGGTATGGGAGCTACCCTTTATGACCTTGGTTCCCTTTTCGTGTATTTCTAATTTTCCCCACATAATCACGGCTTTTCCCAACCTGTTCTGAGACGTTCGACGATTTTTGCATTCAGATTTGATGTCTTTTACCTTTTTACCTTGTTTGACCTATAAGACATTGACCCAGGTACATGGCATTTGCTTGTAACGTAGATCGCCATACCTCCCACAATCCCCAAGCGGGCGTTTTTCTAACCCTTCGAGGCGTTTCTTATTTTTGAGATCTCGAGTTCTCCCAGTTTACTTCAATTAGGACTAAATGCCTTCAAATCTTCGGCCGTTAAGTTCTCTTGAGCACCTGGATGCTTATTGATTTTTAGACACTTCCATATATAAGGTGAGCAGGTATGAGGGGACGAAATTAGCCTCGAGAACCGGGGCGGGACATTCAATGGCTCGAGGTGCGGTGAAACAACCAATCGACGGGCCAGTGCACGTTTGGGCTGTGCCTAGGGAGTGTGACACACCGGTTAATCCCGGCGGTGCCTATCGAGAGTATCCAGTGCCGTCGGGGAGTCGGGGTCCCGGCAGTGCTTCCCGAGATGGGCCAGTGTCGTCGGGGAGTCGGGGTCCGGACAGTACTGTCGAGATCCGGGCAGTGCCTCCCGAGAGTATGGAATGCCATTGGGGAGCCGGCTACGGCCATCGCGTCCCTGACGGTGCTGTACCACAGCCTCGGTGGTTATCATTATGCCCAATATATGTGTATAATGTAGGCAACTCGCTGAAGGCTCCCTAAAACCCCAGCACACACACATGGCCACTATACGCTTGTGTACAACAGCTTTACGAAAATATACATGGGGCTCCCACTTCTCCGGGAAAGATAATTAACCCTGATTGTATTGTGAAATAGCTTGAAGGCTCCTATTCATTGCAGGGACTCTGCCGTTAATGTTATCTACTATTCCGCTGAAAGTACCTCACCAGAAGTGGAAGAGCTTATGTGATCAAGCCTCTTCTCAAGATACCCGGCTCGCCCTAGGTGGCTTTACACCAGCTTTTTGGTCTCTTAAATGGCCATTCAACCAAATATTTGCCTCCTTATCGTTGAGAGTGCCCATTCTCAGCACCACAATTCGTCTCACTTAGCAGTGCGTTGTGAGCGTGTCGTGGGCGGTGATCGGTGTAAGCCGCCCGCGACACAAAAACTCCCGCACTGTCGTTCCGTGCAATTGTCACCAGTCAGGCCAAAGGCACCGGGCCGCCCGACCAGACGCGCTGTTTGAGCGGAAAGAAATGGCAAAAAGACCGATCCTGACGCAGCAGCACTCCGAAAGGGTCACCGTCGGGATCGCAGTCACAAGTGAACTCAAAGATATGCATTTTTTTGGTGAAAACAGAGGTCTGATCCAGGGAAAAGTTGGTGTTTGGTATCATAGTTTTTTGTTTAGCCCAGGCCGTGGAACAATCTTCCAAAGATGCAAAATACATATCATGGCCCCTCACCAATCCTGGAGATACATACGCTGAAGCTATTATATCGGTCCCCGCAGAATAAAAATGGTTTCTCTCTTTAGTGCTAGTACCCTTATGGAACGTCCGAGCACCCGCAATGGCTTGCCAGTACCTAAAGATGACAAATCTCAATCTCCTCCTCTGATTCGGGAAAGTAAGCATATAACGTTCTAGGAATGTATAACCATGTTACTCGCTGCAACACGTAGAACTTATCAACTTTCGAAAACAAATAGTTTGCACCTTCGTGTGAGTGATGGGGTCAATATTTCCAACTAGTCGTATTTAAGTCCAGTGTTAGTAGCGGTTCTCCTCAGGCCCTTGCGTTTAAAAGGTTGGAATTCTAGCTGTCAGTAGAATAATCAAGCATGAATATATCCAATATTATGAATACGAAAAGTATGTATTACAAGACAAGCACCAGTAAAATATGTCATAAGACGAGCCGAGTGTGAGTCTAATAGTTAATGTTACGCACGAGATCTGTAAGTATTTTATCCATAGAGATCAACTATTACTACATTTAGTAATAGTTGATAGATCAACTATTACAACTATTAGTAGTAATATTTAATCTCTATGATTTTATCGGTTGCCGTGTGCCAAAAAAACAGGTGGGTAGGTGATAAAATACGGTTCAGAAGAAATTTTAGCATATTTCAAGACCGCCACAGACCGGCAAACTCGAGCACCGAAGCACTACTGACAAATTGGTCGCACTACTGACCTATGTCGCACAAAGTGTGAACACCAACACCGACAGCAGAAGACGGGCGTCCGAAACGAAGTAGCCACCTTGAAGACATGCCTTATCTCCATTTGACACCCAACTGCCCAAGTAACAATGTCATACTAACTGAGGAGGATGTGCTCCCAGCTTCATGAGCTGCGCACTGGACATCTGATACCTTGCGCGTGTTATAAAGGCACTGACACACAAACCGTGGTGACACAACTGCGGCCAAGGTTCATCCGTGTTGGATACGATGTCGTTTCAACACGCAAAACAGACCGACCAAGCTTGCACAAATGCACAAGTCTCTTCATTTTCAAAATCCAAATGTATGACTCAAATCCGTAATCGATTTTATGGGCAACGTTAAGATATGGCGAGTCGTGCACCCTTAACCGAATTAAAATTGCATTGAATTCACCCTTTTGTTGAACACGTGTTTTTTATTTTATTTCCCACCTTTAATCACGATTGCAAGAGTTCATATACTCCCGAGTCGTACCACTGCCCGCGCCCGCCCACGCACCGGCGGCCGGGCGGCTAATTTTGGCGCGCATAGCGTCATTCTATGGCAATTACACATTGATAAAGTCTAGAACGCAAAAGATTATTGACTTCACTAAGCAGAGGAGATATGGTTACAAATTTTTGCTGTGAGTACCTTTGACGTGAATTACTGGCCACACTTTAAAAAAATTGTTGGACAAATTGTCAAAACATCTCTAAAAAAATTGAAAATTTCGAATAGAAAACAAGATGCTCCAGCTTTGATTGTTGCATCCTCAGTCTAATCCCGTGTCATTTGAAGCTAAGAAATTAAATTTAAGTCTAAAAATAATCGTTGTATAGCACTATGTTTTGACGAAATCGGCGATTTTCACGATTTCCTTCAATCTATAAGTCCGAAACCGTACGTCTGAGGAAAGAAATAATCTCAGATCAGGATTCCACGCTCCTGATAACCCAGTGTGGACGAAATTGAAACAAAATCCGAGACTATGCTATGCAGGGGCTTGGTCGATCTGTGCTGGAACGCCCCCAATAACAAAAGCGTTATTAGTCAATAGGAAGCTATAAAGATAATTTGTTTAAGCAGCTGTTGGACGCTTTGGTAGAAAACAGCTATTGGATTCCAGAAATGTATACCATTGTTCCAGTACAGAAAGACCAGTAACAGCGCTTCTTATTGGACGACAAACGTTTAACACCTGCTTGGTGGATTGGCATCCGAGTTGTTTGTTCGTGTTGGCACAGGATTCATTGTTTAATGTCTTATTAGGGCGTTTTGGCTTGCTGTAGCCTCCATCCACTTATTCGGTGCAGGTGGATTCATAATTTTCTGATCGGGATAGGGGCGGGGTACAATTTGGTCAGGAGTGCCAGATGGCATCATTGGGGCTCCAATGCTCGCATTCTGGGGATGGGAGCGACGTATCAGGGGCGTGATTATCCTCTCTGCCGCTTACATACGCCTGCGTATTCTGTTATTAGATACCCTGAACTCTTGCACGACCTTGAATCCGCCGGCTGATTAAACGGCGGCATCGGCCGGGAATCGATCACGCGGCGCTGGCTCCGACACCGCTGCCATTTACAGCTGCTGTAATCTCGACACGGATCTGGCGCGGCGTGGCTGTGCTGGATGGGGATGTGCCGGCTGGTGGCGCGCCGTCGAAGGAAACTGATGGGAGTGGCCGGTCGGGCCGAGGGCTGTGCCCGAGTAACCGGATCCCCTCGACCGGCGGCCGGCCTCACATAGGGGGTACACCTGCGCCGCGCGTGCTGCCAACGTGAGCATAACTCACCTGGCCGCTCCCAGACTCATCCATTCACTCAACCACCGCACCGGCCATTCACCACCGCCACCATATCAACCTGGTGCACAGGTACGTACCGGGCACTGGTCTGAACTGGAACTGAATTGCATTATTACATTCAATCGGATTGTGATCTAAGGTGTTTGCACTGGAAATGTCAGGCGGCCCGGCTACATACATATATTTTCTCATCTCTGAAACTGCTCATCTATTTTCAATTTTGAAAATGCTGACATATTTTCACATGCATAGGATCATCCCTTTACCCATACAAGTTTTCTGTATTTGCGATACAATTATTTTCAGATATCAAAAACTGTTTCTCCCTCGTTAATGGCTGCTGCTTCTCACAGTGTCTGATAGATTCTGCAGAAAACTTGCAAGTTGTACACATTTTTGTGAGTTGTACACATTCTTAACCCAAAAAGATGAGATTTCCCGCTATCGGTCTCTGCTCAAAAACCCCAAAGATATGAGGGGACAAATGCTGCGACGTTTGCAGTAGTATATTTTTTCGGGTTCAAAGCCGGCACTCTGCGCAGAAAAGACCGGCTTCAGCAGGGGGTGCAGCCCACCACAGCCTTGCCCTGAACGGCGACTACACGGCCGCGTGTCTCGGGTGCGACGGCGCGTGCGACGCGAGCTGACAGCACGTCGGTTGCGACGCGACGAAGCGTGAAACGGCTCTCAGCTGGTGACACGCCAGGGCCTGTGGTCGCTCCCACGCAGCGGCGGCGGCGCAACAGATCGGCGACAATACGACGGGCGCGGCTGTAACTCGGACCACAGCAGCGGGCTCGGGACCACAGCAAATACCCCGGGACAACAGCAGCGGCCCGGGATCACTGCAGAGGCCCTGGGGACTACAGCAGCAGCCCCGGGACCACAGCAGCGGCCCCGGGACAACAGCAGCGGCCCGGGATCACTGCAGAGGTCCTGGGGACCACAGCAGCGGCCCGGGACCACAGCAGCGGCCCCGGGACCACAGGAGCGACTACGATCTGGCCTAGTCTGCTCTCTTGCGTGCTGAATAAGGCTAAAGCTGCAGCGTATTTGATAAAATATTGGAGCGCAACGAAAGGCAGCTCACACGTACAATTGCGCATATTTGGATGTGCAGAAACAGTTCCGTCTTTTCACTCAAGTGCCCTGTAACTCATGTTTGGTGTGGGGCGTATTTGCAAAAGGTGACCACAGTGAGGTGGTAACTGCATACTCGTAGACGTAACTGTATGAATATTTCAACCCCCATCCCACCGGGGCCATCGATGCCCCCTAAGATTTTTTCGGAATAGCAGAAAAACGACGAGGCGCAGCACCGCGGTTGAGGGCTCTATCTCTCACCCAATCATTTTCTCACCATCCCTGAAATTTTTTTACCCCGGGTCACACAAGGTCAGGTCACCAGGCGAGGTCAACCAAGTCACCTACAGGGATGGGGTGTGGATTTATATCTCGCGATGTGGGGTGCCCGATCACCCAGCATTAGTTCATATTAGGCAGTGAAACGAGCCACAGCCTTTCGAAAGCAGTGTTTATAATACAATGGTTCTCATAACGCTGTATTAATTCTCAGTCTTCGGATTTGGGCGCTCCCTATGGATTTCAAAAATCGGCGTTAGTATGATGGGTGCATTGAGGGTGCCCTCCTAAGACAAAAAAATTTCGTCGCCCGTGACTTTTGGGTTTCGCCATACAGATTTGGTATTTGCGATATGGCGCCAAAAGGTTAAGTGCGCTAAAACATCGACAATGTGTTGAGCGCACTTCAGCAGCGGGCCCGGGACATTGATATGTTAATGTCGCGAAGATCAACGTATGCCTTTAGGATTGGTCATTTTACCATCACTGAAGTTACGTGTCATTTCACCATCCCAGGTAGAGCAAAGCAGTGAGTGTTTCTCTCTTCTGCTACATTATCGGGTTGAACTTCGGGAGCGCTCTCTATTAGTCCTCTCTCTCTCTACAACTCAGCCAACGGTTAAGTTTCAGTTTTATGTATGTATTTCTCTCGCCTTCCTCCCTCGGTACCTTCGGAACAGGCACAACTCTTCTCAAATAAGCAAAAAACCGTCGAGACACTCCTGATTTCAGCGAACTCGGCCGCCGGCTAGCCAACGCTGATAGCCGCCGTCTCGCCTGTACCGAAGAGCAGCCTCGGATGGCGGAGCAGATAATCAGGTCAATTGAAAGCAAACTATGGCTAGGATTGTTCGAAAAATGTGATGTTATTTCACATCCTGACTCGGCCTTTAAATCTCTACTATTTTCATTGAGACATTTCCGCTGAACTTTTCACAATGCATGTGAACGCGCCTCCACCAATCAGCGGCCGCCATCCGCTGGCTGCCGCTTGCCTGCGGGCACAGAGGTTAGAGAGGTCACGCTGGGACATCGCTGACGCCAAGTTCAAGCCTCGGTGGGGAGGGGTTGCGTGGCGGATTATAAAACCTACATACGCGGTGTTGAGAATGTTGGTGGTTGTGCCTGTTGTTGGACTGAGGGAGGGGACAGGTGTAGGAGATATTCTTTGAATGTGGGTTGATATACGGGTTGGGTACTCGTACAGTTTGTGGTGTTGATATCACTAGAAAAACAGGAGCTCATTAAATTTGTTCGGTATGTGAATATGCCTGGCGGGAAGAATTGCAAGCCCTGATTTCGAGTCTGAAGTAATTTTTGACATCAGGGTATATGTTGGAGTCTTCCTATGTTTTTCTTCTTCCATCGACACATTTATCGGCAATACACACGGTAATTAAAATACATGCGAGATACATACCTAGCTAACATTTCATGCGTATGCAACGCCAGAAGCTTGAGATCCTTAAATTATTATAATAATTTTATTATTGGATATATAGGGTATATTATTGGATATTATTATATAGGGTTTTATTATTGGATATATATCCAATAATTATTGGAGGCCTAGGGATAAGTGGTTCTGAGCGAATCACAGGGAACACCAGACAGTTAACTTAATAGGTATGGATATTTTAATGTCGCGAAGATCAACATGTGCCTTTAGGATTGGCCATTCCACCATCACATAAGTCAAACGCCGCCGTCACCGGCCTCCAGGCAGCCAGAAGCCACTGTGCACGGCCGTCTAACCGTGATTGTCTGGCTTTCTATTTTATACGTAGAACTTGGGTTATAGGATGCATTGTCCCGGGTGACGTTGCGCTCCTAATCAATTGTTGTATATTATTGTCATTAGGTATCAATAGTCGTGTACCGTTATAAGAGCAAGGCGTTCAGCATTCAGATTTCGAATTATACTTAATTTGGTGGAACTAAGGCAGTGAGTAACGACACAAGCCATTTCAAGCCTGAAATTTGGTGCAGCCTGGAAAAGTAGCTAAACAAACAAATTGGGAGATCGTCACGTGCATTTGGATGGAAAACAGCTCTGGCGATAGCTCGGCATCTTAACGCTCCTTTTAATGTATTTAGCAATTCGTTTTCCTAAAGAAAGTTTTACCCGATTTTCTTGAACACATTTTTAACTATGCAAGCATCTTCTCACTCTGCAAGTGTAGTGATTTACATAAATCTTCGTACTTTTGTCTTGCGTCGGTATCGTATAATGTGCGTCAGTTATTAAAAAGGCTTCTGATATGGCTCCTACGTGAAACACACATTTTGGAAGAAGCATGGGAATAAGTCGAAAGTATCGCTGTCGATTATTCTGGACGATAGATTAATGAAGAATTCTCTGATTCTTCTGTATGCGGATGGAAGGTGGTAGAAGCTGATCTGGCTCTATCAGTAAGAACGACTACAAGCTTCCTTCATCGAGCAAGCTACAAGAGGATACTCACCTTGACCCAGGTACATTCCTCATTGTTCGCAACATTAAGTGTAACATAAATTCACAGACCCTCGCAAGGAAGCTTTCAAGAGTCATTTATGTATGTGCATACATGTGCTACTATGTGCATGTTCCGGAAATTATTATTGCACATTTTCCGAGCCATAGGCCGAAAGACGACCAGAAGCAAAACCCAAGACATGACATGAATTCCACTTCACAGCAGGAAACCACTGTTGGATGTTCGCAGTGTGGAAAACTTAACAAAAGAAAAAGACACATCATATGCAGTCTCTGCCATCAACCTTGGCACCTCACATGTGTGAAACTAACGAGGGCACAGGCTGACGTCCTAAGTCATTGGTGGTGTCCCACCTGCATAGATAATTCAACTAGCTTCAATCAGCCCACAAATACGAATGTGGAAGAAACGCCGTCTGAGCAGGTTTCCTCCGAAGGCTTCGGTTTGGCAAGATCCTTGGCATCTCTTAAGCTGACTAACCGAGTCCTGAGGAGGATACCTAGGGGTGCCAGAATCCTAGCCGCCGATGCCCTGACACATTTGCTAACAACTGCCCTGAGTGATCTGTCGGCGCGGAGCTGGGAAAAGCTCCTGCAGTTTGGTCCTATTGCACTGGCTGTCCCATCAGGTGGCTCAGAAGTATCTTTGACGACCAAATTGAAGCGTCAGATATCTAGTTATATGGAAGACAAAACCATCCAATCCAACCCTCTTGAAACTGAACAAAAATGGCGAGCAGGAAGGACTGCCGTCTCACGCACAGAGCATCTTAAGCGTAGTGTAGCAGCCAAGCTAGCAGACACAGACATCAAAGGGGCGATCCGTCTTTTAACATCCAGGGACGAGATCGCTCCCCATTCTGACGATGTCGTAGAGGCCTTAAGGCATAAACATCCGCCAGCGCCGGAAGACCTCTGTCTGCCAGCTGCACCTGACAGCAGTGACAGCGCCTATACAGCAACAGAGGCGGAGGTGGTGGCAGCCATAGCCTCCTTTAATACGGGATCAAGCGCTGGTCTGGACGCGCTAAGACCAGCACATCTCAAAGACCTGACGAGCCGTGCCGCTTCAGAAGCTGGTACACGCCTGATCACAGCATTAACTGCCCTAACAATCAAGGCTCTAAGAGGTGAAATTCCTGCATTTGCGAGGGAAGCCTTCTTCGGCGCATCCTTAACCGCCCTGGAAAAGCCAGGTGGAGGTATAAGGCCTATCGCCGTAGGCTCTGTTTTCCGTAGGCTGGCAGCTAAAGTTGGCCTAAAGCCCATCAGCTCCGCATTAGGTCTTGAGCTCTGCCCCATCCAACTGGGGTTCGGAACACCGGGAGGATGTGAGGCAGCCGCCCATGCATCTCGCCTCTACATGGCCAACATGGAAGATGAAGAGATAATAGTTAAAGTGGACATGAAGAATGCCTTCAACACTCTACGCAGAGATCATTTTCTCCGTGCAGTTCTGGAGCATGCCCCGTCACTTTATCCTCTTCTTTATCAATCATACCATAGGCCCACTCCTATATACTTTGGCCGCACAGAACTCCACTCAGAGACAGGTATCCAACAAGGTGACCCGTGTGGGCCTGCCATCTTCGCCCTCACAATACAGCCAGTCACTAGCCTTGTCGCATCAGCATTCAATTGCTGGTACTTGGACGACGGCACGATCGGCGGAGATGTAGCCAGCGTCAGCGCCGACCTGGCAATGCTCTTGCCAGCAATGAGCGCCATTGGCTTACAAGTAAACGCTGAGAAGTGCCAAATAATCCTTCCAAAAGCCCCATCTGAGAAGGCAGAGTGTTTCACACCGGGAGACATCCTAGATATTATCCCTGGGTCCTCCATACTAAAGGAAGAAGAGCAAACCGTTCTCGGAGCACCTATGACTTCAACAGCTACCGATAAAATAATCAGGAAGAAAAGTGGAGAGCTGGAGCTCATGATCCAACGTCTAAAATATCTTGACGCCCACACTTCACTTTTTTGCTGAGGAACTGTCTGCGGCTGCCGAAATTGCAGTACATCCTACGTGTCTCACCCGCTTACCAACTACCAGAACTACTGCAGGCTCTCGACAGTAGCATTATGGCTGCCGTCACTGATATTACCAACACCAAGTTTCAAGAAGCTAACTGGACTCAAGCCGTCCTCCCAACACGCTACGGTGGACTTGGTCTTCGCCGCACAGAAGACGTCCCCTCCCCAGCTTTATTGCATCCATACATGGCTGCCGCCAATTGATATCATCTTTGCTTCCTGAACGCTTAGCACAGATATCGGTACAGGAGTACGGGACAGCCCTAGAAGCATGGGAGCAAAATGCGAACGGGGCAGATGTTCCAGAGGAGAACGCGAGGAGTAGTCAAAAACACTGGGATGGAATCCTTTCCGAACAAACATTCCTAAAACTTCTCCTCGGGGCAAACCAGTTCACCCGAGCCCGCCTCTTGAGCGCCCGCACCTCTGAAAGCGGGGCGTGGCTGCGCGCTATCCCCTCATCTAGCCTCGGCACGCTCCTTGACGATGCCACACTGAGAATTGCCGTAGCGCTACGCGTTGGCGCAGATGTGTGCATCCCTCACCAATGTCGTTGCGGCTCTACGGCTGACACCAAAGGCTACCACGCCCTCACATGTCGCCTCAGCGCAGGCCGCCTTCCCCGTCATGCAGCCCTCAATGACATCGTAAGACGATCCCTACAGACTGCAGGCCTTCCATCCATCCTGGAACCTCCTGGCCTGGATCGCGGGGATGGTAAAAGGTCAGACGGTATGACGGTGTTCCCATTCTCCCGGGGGAAGAGCCTGGTGTGGGATGCAACTTGTGTTAACACGTACGCCGCAACAAATATCGGGCAAGCAGCAACATCAGCAGGAGCCGTGGCAGAAGAAGCCGAAGAGAGGAAAAGGAAAAAATATGCGGATCTAATGCAACGATTCCAGTTTCATCCAGTTGCATTTGAAACTGGTGGAGCCTGCGGCCTAACCACCAAGGCCTTCATCCGTGAGCTAGGTTCTCGCCTTACAGCTGTCTCTGGTGACCGCCGCGAAACTGAATGGCTGCTCCAACGGTTTTCTTTGGCCATTGCTCGCGGGAACGCTGCCTCAATTATTCTCGCTCCGCATGGCACTACATTTCCAGGAAAATCAGAGCTCACCAGGCCAGTGCAGGTTCAGGAGAACCAAACGAAGAGTGCACAGAACACGCAGATGCCAACCTGCTCAGGCGTTTCTTGTTCATCTCGCGAAACAACAAACATTGGCCTTTTCACAGCAGTTCCAGGAGGGCCAACAGAAACCAAGTGGCCACTGCAAGAAACACCCTGACACCCCTGCGAGCCGACTAGAAAAATACCGTCTAGTATTCAAGGAAATGGCAGGCAGGTCCCCCGGAAAGGAAACCGAGCACGCGACGGAACAACTTCCGGAGGAAGCAGGCCCTAGTCGGAACCCGATGGCGGATCCAGAATTGGCTAGGTACCTTAAGCGGGTAAAGGGGCATCAAAGCACTTTCGTTGGTCTCCCCGCATGTACGGCGACTCCAAAAACAGCGGCAAGGAGTGCGGGTCGCCGCCGGTGCCGGCGGTGACGCCATGCACCACACCCCGCCGCTGCAGCCCTCGGTCCGCGCTGGAAGCGTGATGCACGCGCCGATGCCAATGAAAGCGGAAAAAGCCGGCTTGAAAATAGTTATATCTATATATGACCATGCTCTTCATAATCCTTAATATGTATATTTTATAATGCCTACAGTCTCGGAAATATACTAGCAAAGAAATGCCGAAAAAAGCTAAGCAAAACTCTCCGGTAGCTGATGGTTTTTCAGGCCAAAATTGCCCGTACTGACCAAGTCTTGGTACGAATATGGGCAGGAACAGATTCAGTCGGTGGAATTAGAGTGGGCGTCGTGGAGTGGAGTGGAGACAAAATTTGGCAAGAAGAAAATAAAACATTGAGCGGCGTAGGCGGTGGTCGGAAGGACTGATCTAGTGCAGTGAATGAAACTCTAACCGTCAAAGAGATACCCTGCGAACGGACAAAGAAGATTACAAGTTATTTTACTGACAGAGACGTCCTCCCCAATTGATCAATAATGAAACACAATTTTACTAGGGGGAGGGGGAAAGAAGGTTTGACCACATCTATTTCGCTTGGGGGGCATAGCCAGATTACTGGCCCTTCCCCTGGATCTGCCCCTGAGGATGGGAGAGGTCACTAATGGAACATCAAGCAACTTTCAATAGATAATTTCGAACGAATGAAGTTTTTTAGCGGTTACGTTCTTGAGTGTGTTGCAAATACAAAAAGGGGAAGTCTTTATATCAGGACACGCATCGGTCGAAACGGTAGTTAAACGGGCTCGAATAGTGTACTCAAACCTCAGTTAGCGGTAATATGCAGGGTGTGGACCTATCTTGCTCTGGGGGTTCCAGGGCACCTCCAATGGAATATTGAATTATGATCATTTTCAGGATTGCAAGGACTTTGTGATGACTAAAACATAGGTAATATGTTATATTCTTTTGTATGGTGGCTTTTATCTACATTTTTCTTACATTTCGTCACCCTCAGTTACTTTCGGGAATCCACGCCCCTTGTTTAAATTTCCGTTAGATTTTCGTATTTCTTATTTTGATGACTTGAAATAGTGTTTGACAGTTGAACAAGCTCGTAGGAAGGCTAAAACACACTCTATATTATACTATCACTTTGTGTTGTAGTGGTTATTAACACTGTCAAATTTCAGCACGCCCAATCATTTTCAAAAGTCCACGACCCTGATGAAACCACTCTTAGAGATACTTACCGATTTACATAAAAATAGGACAAGTTTATAACCAATGTCTCGAATACCACAATTTCCCTGGAACATCGCTGTTCGCAGGGGGTGCGAAGAGAGAGAGAGAGAGAGAGAGAGAGAGAGAGAGAGAGAGGAGAGAGAAGGTACATACATAACATGTGTTACAGGGAAAGTGCAAAATCCGGGATTTCGCGAACTCCCTAGGGATTTCGCGAAATCACTGACCAGCCAGGGAGTTCGCGAAATCCCTAGGGAGTTCGCGAAATCACTGGCCGACCGGGGATTTCGCGAACTCCCTAGGGATTTCGCGAACTCACTGAAACTTCAGTGATTTCGCGAACTACCTGAATGCTTTTCAGTGATTTCGTGAAATCCCTAACATGCCAATATGTGATATAGTATAAATCCGAAGAATGATCCTTCAGTGATCTGGTTTTACACTCCCCGTCCATGTTTTCTCTTTCTATGATGTATTTTGCTTGATTTTATGTCGGCCTGATATTTATTATTTGAAAATTAATTTTACACCCTCAGCTCTACCTCACACCGGGTCCTTGTGCCCGCTGACGAACTATTCGAGTCACTAGCCTTCCTCGAGGTGCATGGTTTATGCAATATGAACCGTAGGTGTGGAGGGGGGGCTCAAAACAAACTAGAGATGCCACATAGATGAAGTCATAGTAGATGTCTATGTTGGAATGTACTACGGACGTCCAAAAATTTTCCAATAAAAATATTTTGATTCAGGAGGAAGTGTCGGCCCCGAAAAAGCTCTCGGTGTAAGAAGCGGCACGCCTGTCATCGTTTGACCATTGCCAAGGCTTTCAGAAATTTTATTGTCGATTCCGGCGGGCTAGCAAATGCACTTCAAGCTTAAGTGCTCCAGCCACGGTCATGACAATAGGCAATGAGATAGCACATGGCAAATATGCGTAATGATTGTTTTATTCCGTATCCTGTTTATGCCGACAACTATAGTGTGTCGGCTTATGTTCAGCTATAGCTGAAAGTGTATAACGCTTCTGATGTGCTGATAAACTGAAAGCAGAGATATAGTCTAAGTTAATTTGCAGAATAATTATTTCGTTGTTGCAGCTCCGAAAATTTATCTTAGTATAGCCGAACTGTACCTGTAAAGATTGACCAAAGTTTTGGAAAACATTAATGAAATTAATGCAAAAAATAAAATAGCATTATTGTATTTTCCTTACCCAGATTGTAATACGAAATGGCCATCATAAAAGCAGCATTTCTCTTTTGTGTAGTAATGAGGGTTGTGATATGATAATGATCTCTCTGCAGATGCTGGATAAGTGAGTTGGAAAGAAGCGCTTCAGAATTTAGTCTCTAATGGTACTTACAGTTGGTGCACCTGACCGACTTCGTACCGAGTACGTGCATGGCCGGGGCGGGGGTTGGGTAACCATACCCCTTGGGTTTTTCGCAAAGTCTTGAAAACGGCTACGCGCACGCTGCTGTACCCAGTACAGTTTTTTCTGAAGCTTTTTACAACTCCTGTCAACATTTTCGGTTCAGGTCATTTCAGGTCAGGACATCAGTGCAGGTCAAGTGACCTCATCTAAAAAAAGAAAACAACATGAGCAAGGAACAGGTTAATTTATCAATCTAAATTTGTATTGAATAAAGGGCTGATTGAGTACACATCATTTTTTTAGGATTTCTGAAGTCGATGACATAAGGTCAATTATGAGTCATGATGACACAGTTGGAAAAGTATCGGGAAAATGGTTTAAACATAATAATGTTGTTTGGAACGAAGCTAAATTGTATATTTTGGAATCATTGGGGTTGTCTTGCTTCTGTAGTTCTAATGATATGCAATCTGACCCAATTCGATATTGACCTGATCCAAGGTCAGGTCAAATCTTAGCTTTGACCTACATAGAATAGTCACATTATTAATCATTCGACGTCGCTTGCAGAAAAACCTCAGATAGTGAATTCTTATATATTGTATCTCTTCTACATCAGATGATAGGACTGAATAACTGTATTTAAGTTATATCACCATATCCATATTATGCCATTTTTTGGCTTCCAATGCCATCAGATCTTACCCCACAAAAAATGTATAGAAAACTTCCTTTAAAGCTTAGGTTGTGCTGCTTAACGTCATTTACTTTTTCGCTAACTAGCGTAGTTTTTAGATTTTAGGGGGAGGGGCGTAACCCACCCCCTCGTCAGGGTGAAGGTGGCTCAGACCTCTGGCATTGCACGTCTTAAAAATTGCATCCCGCGAAACTAGTTTCAGGCTCATACCAAACTTTTTTGACTGATGATTTTAAGCCATCAAAAGGCATAGTCATAAGAGACTTTGCAATTGATCTCGGTGACCGGCACCTCATCGACACCACCAGCCAAAAGACACGTGATGATTTTTCAAAATGTGAGCGTCGGGCACATTCTTTTTCGGATGGCGTGGTTTGCTCAAAAGTAAGTGCGTTGCGCCATTGCCGAGCATTTATTCCATTTTTCAGTGGCGCAAATATTTCTGCTATTTTTTTAACTGTGTTATACCCAGATTTATTCTAGTTATCAAGCCATGGATTTCGTACCATTTTGTTTATCGTATCCGTAGGTAAAATTCCATAATAATGCAACCTACACAAAATACCGTAACGTTATTTTGTGATGTAGATTTGATATAAAATAACCGTATCGTCACATAATTATGAAACGTGGTGATAGCGTAGATCACTTTTTATCGAATACTTGGGTAGTTATGCTGACTCCATGCACTGCATATGTATAATACTAAATATGCAGATCTATCATAGGCGGATCCAGGATTGCCGATCGGGGGGGGCATCTTCCCGGGCGGGGGGAGAGGGCGGGGACGCCATCCGGACCAGGGGAGTGCCTTTTTACCGGAAAACCCTATCAAGTGGGCGCAAAATCGTATCGGTGGGCGCCGATTCTTACATCCCTAGGGACGAGGAATGGAAAGCGACATTTCAAAGTGGCGCCGTGACCATTTCAGGGGGCACCGAGGGTCGATCGGGGGGGGCGGGGCACCTGCCCCCTTTGTCCCCTATATCTGCATATAAAATATATCATGAATATAAAATAACTAAGTACCAAATCACAGTGAAGGCGAAGGTGTATTCTGTGGGGGAGTGTGTGGGAAACAAAATTTCAGGAGTGGACCAGGGCGTTTTGGAACCGCCAGGGGCCAGTGTCTTTCTCTGCCGCGATCCACATTTGCAATCAGCAGCAACTGAACTTTTACATTACAAAAACATCGCGTCCAGAAAGTTTTAAATTTTGGCGCACGCATCGCAAATGGAGTGAGCAGGCGTGAGCACGTGACCGCAGCCCTGCAATCCTTGGGCTGGCCGACGTTTCCCGATTTGCTAAAGAAACGGCACATAAAAGTTATTAATAGACTGCTCTCCGACGACTCTGGAAGTGCACTGTCACGGTCAGTTTCGCGTCGCTCCGAAATCTCTAGCCGGAGCACACGCGGGACTGACCGTGATATGCTAGAACTCCCAAGGGTGCGAACGGAGCAAGCCAAGCATAGTTTTCGCTTCAGAGGGGTAGAAGCATGGAACAGTGGGATGAGAGAGAGCTAAGTATATGTATGGTGGGCATTTAGGAAAGAGGATAGGCTAAAATGAACTAGCGCATTTCTTTTAAAATTGTTATCTACAACGGTCATGTTCTGTAAAGTATTGTGTGGTTTACGAAAGTGTGTGCTCCCTATGTGTGCTGTGTCCTTGTAATTGAGGGCTGAAAAGCCATATCTTATGGATACCTCAATATACATCTACATCTACATTGCAGTACAATATTTATAAGCGAAATTTGATAAATGTATCGCTGCGACCTCAAAAATAAAATTATGACCTTCCTTATATTTAGCTTAAAACCTTCCTAATATTTAGCTTAAAACCTCCCTCATACGTGATTTTTACGGAGAATGTCCGGTTACTGTTTGAAATTAATCATAAGAACAATAGTCCGCAATCCTAGCTAGTCATCCTTGAGCTGACTAAATGTCAGGGAATTCGCGAACTCCCTGAGTGTTTATCCGGGATTTCGCGAACTCCCTGACTTCTAAGTCCAGGGATTTCGCGAACTCCCTGGCTGGTCAGTGATTTCGCGAAATCCCTAGGGAGTTCGCGAACTCCCGGATTTCGCACTCTCCCTGTAACACATGCATGTTATCACTACTGGAATAAATGACCTTTTGAGAGAAGCACATCAGGAAACGTCTGTTCAAGCAGCATGCACAACGTTTATGTTTTAATGTTTATGTTTTTATGTGGTATAGTTCAAACTTGTAACCTTCATCGTTTTTCACATGCTACGCAGGTACCCGTGATGGGAACGAAACAGTGGTTGTGTGTTAACACATAAACATTTTGCCTGTTGCTTGAACACCTCTTTCTTGATGTAGGTATATGCATGTAGTTGTTCCGATAACAATTGAATTGTAAGCTTTGCTGCCGACACGGCGCACATATAATATTTGTTCTAGGTTTCCATTGCTCCTTGGTCTTGTTTGGACAAACAGTATCTTCAAAAATTCAAAGGCGCACAAATACGTTTGGAAATGCCTCCATCTTTGTAGGATATGGCTTAGAGAAATTTAATATCTCTCAAAATATTACACGTATAAAAAACATTCACAGCATACCTATTTCAGAAAATCCGCCCTGCCTGTGACTTCATTGAGCGAAAACATTCCGCCTTCATGACAATGCTGTCGCCATTCAAAATGTAGTCGGACATCGTGGAGTGTGTTTGAGGTAGGGTGTCATGAATCTGCTAGTCTGAAATCGATGAGTGTAAGATGTCTGTTAGATGTGTGTAAGAAGTCAAGATGTGTTTTTTAACATTCATGACTTATATTTATAGGCCTTCATGACCCTCGCAGAATGTTTCCGTGGCCCCAAATGTGGTCATGACTCACTGTTTCGGAACCACTTACCTAAATAGTGAATTTGTTGAGGTGCAAATGTACTTTTCCAATTCCAACCTAAGGCATTGCATCGAGTGACAACTCAGTGTCATGATGGTTTGCTGCTTGATTCCCTCCTCCATATACCTGATATACCTCAATATACCTGCCCAACTGCCCATGGATATGACTGATTCTAAGCCTGATTCCCTCTCCCATACCACTTAATTCCTTTCGAAAATCAATGTGCAAGTTTATAACCTGACCAATGAAACTTTGCCTCCAGAAGAGATCTAGTCCCCTGAGTTCTACATTTTCTCTGCCTACGCTTTTTGTCGAATGTATGCATGTATGCGCAATGTGCATACATACAATGCTGGAAGCTGCTCCAGCACCCTTATCGGCAGAATTATTTTCTGAGGAATTCCGCTTCTGTAACAGCCATTTTCTATCTCACTGATCTATGTTGGGCTCTGTAATCATCTTGACAGCGTACAATTTATTCTTGTTTGCAGGCCGTTATTGGTGCAATTAACACAGTCCGGATATGGCACGCCGTGAGTTTTTATTGGCGGCGCTCCGCGCGCTGGCGTCGCACGAAAGCTTGGAATTCCGCTCTCAGAGCGCCGAGTCCCGAGCTCAGCGATACATGCTCTGTCATTTTATACACAATAGCACAATATTTATCTCGAAATATTGGCAGTTCCAAAATGATAACGCGCATGATGACTCCCAAACACAGGAAGAGGTCTTGTTTTATCTGATTTGGCTCGATATCAAATATCATCTCGCGGGAATGAAACATTGTTTCTCGGCTAACAAAAACGTAACCTCCGAAATTATTTGTAATATTTCTTGTTATTTAGTCTTAAATTGGGAACATTCACAATTTTAACCAAATTAATTTGAACATTCATCGACAAAACTCGGAAAAGTATAACATTTCAAATGGCAGAGGGCTACGGTGTTAGAAGTAGGACATACATGGAGGTGGCCTCCACGAAACCCTAAAACAGCATCTTTATTCCCCTAAAAGGAAAATATTTTGGCCGTTTTTTCTCAAAATACTATGCTTTTGCCGTTTTTTCTGGAGTTAGCCCCCTCCCAAACGTTAGTTTGGCGCCCTCAGCTGCTTCTGGATCCGCCAATGAGTGACTAGATATAGGTACCAAGCCAAAGTGCCACTGGTATCTACCGGTCAGTTGTCACTTTGTTCAAAAACAGGGAATGCTGGGAACAGAAAATACTTCTAGATTTTGACCCATGTGCTTTTTACTTTCGATCCAGTAATTCCCTAGTTATTAATATCGTTATGTTTAAGATGGTGAACATGATTGTATTTTGTCAATGATTTACTATTTTGAATACATTCTCCAAGACAAAAGCGAGGTCAATAGTTTTGCCTCAAATGCTTGATCACGACAAAAATGATCACCAAAAAATGGTCATGTATTAAAAACAGAAGTGTTGAACCTACTTGTCAAAGTAGCTTGTCAAACTTATCGAAAAAATTGGCTGATTCTGATCATTTCCACAATCACTCATAACCATTATCTCACTTCACTGCCATACCGGCACCGCCATTATAATGCATTATTAGCATCCATTCAAAGAGGTGGATGCTCAATGACCAGCCCTTATTGCTTTCTCTGATCGATGATCTTTTCGGCTTCAGAAATATTTGCATAACCTACACAATCGATTTAAGCACCATAGATGGCCAGTGAACATTGTCGTGATGATTTTTGCCTGAAGGTGTAACTCCGTCAACTCATGGGCGGAATCAGGATACACAAAGCTGCCTGACCGCGGCGGCACACATGCGTGAATACATCGACTTCTGATGTGTCGCAGTCCACACTGCGACTGTTGATATTTCTCAGTTCCATGACGGTGAGTGTGAGCGGCGCTCAGCAGCGGTCAGCGTCGGTCAGCGTCGGTGAGTGTGAGCAGCGCTCAGCAGCGGTCAGCGTCGGTGAGTGTGAGCAGCGGTTTGCGCCGGTGAGTATGAGCGGCGGCCAGCGTCGGTCAGCGTCGGTGAGTGTGAGCGGTGGTCATCACCGATGAATGTGAGCAGCGGTCAGCACGCACCGATCAGATACAAACGACGTGCTTACAGGCTAATGGCGGCTGCTGGCTGAATAAGTGCCGCGTCAGACGGCGGCCGACGCAGCCCCGGCGGCCGCGCCCCACCACGCCGCCCGACCGCCTTTTTGCACCGTATCGACAGTCGCAGCGGCGCGCTCAACAATCGGCACTAATTGATGACCAGCTGACTAGCACGTCTGTCCAATCACACGGCTGGCTGCACCGGCCCGCAAAAACACTGGATGGCCCTGGTCTGGCCCGAGCGCGCGAGTCCCCCCGCCCGCTGCAGTCCTCTATCCACCGCACCTGACTTCACTGAAAACCTGCCGCAAACACGGATGCTACATTTGAACAGTCTGATATTACGTGAGTTTTTAAACACCGTCAAAACCGCTCAACATCAAGGAGAAGATGCGTGTCAGTGGGCACTCAGATCGCATAGCAGCGACTAGACCAGTCTTGTGCAATTGGCATTTGACCCCGATGTTGACTTCCGTGAGTTTACTTGTCGGGCATCCTACTCCGGCCGATTTCCACCGCTCCTTCGCCTGTCTGGTAGTCTCCACCGTACCCTCCCCGCTATCGTTGGCACGGAACAGCTGACCGGTTCGCAAAGCCGCTAGCGGTCAGCTGTCGGCGCGTGCAGTGGGCTGGAAACTATCGCAGGCGACGGCTTCCACCCCGAGTCCGAGCGAGGACAGCTACCTCTCTGCAGCCGACAGCTTTACATGGCTGCTTAATTAGCCGACTCACAGCTGGAACAACATAAGTTTGTAGACGTTGAAATTGAGCTATGAATATTACAAACAATCGTAGACTACAATCTCTACCAGCTGAGTCATTAAAACCGACGCTTATGCATTGCATATGAGAAATGCATGTCCTTGTTACGCAGAATAGAGCTTTGGGTGTGGAAAAATTGTTCACGAAATGAAACATTTATTCAGAAATTACATGTGAACCTTGCAATACGGTATAGTTAGCAATAATCTTCAAAGTCAATTAGGTAAGAAGGGGGGAGTTTTGTTACAGGGGCAAATTGATGCAGCGTCAATAGCTTCCGAACCATGTCACTAGATGCCTCTGGGCTCTGGCCATGATCTGCTGACACCAGAAGCCAGTGACAGTTTCTTGAGCAGCTGTGTCGATCAGCCGCTTACGGTGCTCCGGACAAAGTGCGTTTTTTCGGTCAAAAGTAGGTTTTCAGCGATCTTATGTTTGCAGAATTTACACCTGTATCAATTGCCATAGCAGGGTTATTATGACTGTGTAAGAAAGTCATGGTATCGATGTTTTAGATGGTAACTTTAGAGGTTGTGCGGAATTGTCTATGTTGCTTATTGGTTTTATGAAATGCACTTCAAGAAAAATTTGGATGGGGCAGGTTGTTACTGGTTGTATCAACGTACCCCACGTTGTATCAAACTGCCCTAAAGGTATTTCACATGGACATACCTAATCAATAATGTTTAAAAATATGTATGCAACTGTGTTTAAATATTTGTTTACATTATCAATGTTGTCACCAATGCTGCTTCCGTAAAGCTATCGAAACGAGCAATTGCATTCTGACAAATACGTCGTCAGTTTTACGGAAACTTCCACCCACTTTACGTAAGTAATTTAAGAACGTTTGAATCCATCCCAAAGAAATTCATCCACGGAAAAGCTGCAATCGTATTAAGTGGCGCATACAGGGGGTTAGTGGGACTCAAGCCCCCTCCCAAATTTCCGAGCCCCTTTAGTTCACACAAATGCGAGGGGCTGCTCGAGGTACTGGCGGGTGAGGCTCGAGCCCCTAGCCCCCCCTATAAATGAATTCCTGGATCCACCACTGATAGTATTTAACCCTCGCCACGGTGGGAGGTGTTTGAACACCCCTCAGGTTCGGTTTTTCCGGCGGCACAACAAAACGGCACCGCGGAGCATCGCCGTACTTGGTACACCTTATCCTTAATCAATTCTGCAACTTCACCTAAAATTTTAAGGTTAGGTCATCTCAGGTCAGTTCACCAATGCAAGTTAAGTTACCTCACCTCCAATTTTTTTAGGTGACATAAGTAATAGAAGGTTGAATCTTTCAAATTCAAACGTACGCCACATAATGGGCCCACTGAGCACTACGAAATATATTCCGGAATTTTTCATATCGATGCCCTAGGGTCAGGTAGCATAAGCGTTGCCACCGGAAAAAAGTGGGGGGGAGCAGCCAAACTTCAAACTGATGCTGACATAAACTTTCCACGTTAGGACCAAAAACTGTTCGAATTTGGGCTCCTCGTTGCCTTCCGCAGCGGCTGGCTATAAGAAGGTCCAGTTTTCTCCCATTTTGACTGTGATCAGAAAATTTGTGGCCAAAAGTAGGGGGCAGGCCCCCTGGCCCACCCCTTTTCCGACGCTTATGCAGGTACGACCTCTGATTGAAAATGCATGGGGAAAACGGAGAATGGCCAAAAAATTGTTATAAATCTGTAGATACTGTCTGGAATATCTTTATCTTCCCCAAAATCATGGCATCCTAGACTTCTTTATAGGTTCATGTTGCAAGTTTGTTTGCAGACATTTAGAATCTGGCTTGAAGGCACGTGAACTGCCTATCGAGCCTCTGCACCCCCGAAATGGCCCAGCCTGAAGCATCGCTTCGCACCCGCCCCGCCCTCTTCAGGAGCCGAGTATTGGCGCACCAGTGATAAGATTTGGCGCCCCTGATAGGCTGTGCTGTCTAAAAGTGGCGCCTCTCTAATCCAAATCGCACCACCCTGACCGGTTAACTCCCCCGCATCCAATTTCACCCTCTAGGTAAATCATATTGATCATATTCCTGGATGACGACACTATGTCTCCCCTCAGATTTTTTCCTGTGGTTAAAAAGATAAAAATTACTTATATCCCCTACCCCAAATACACATGACAGATCCAGCGTAAGAGGTCTCGCTCTGAAAGAGCGGTTACGGGTGCGATCTACACGGTCCGTCACGTCCACGAACCCCGGTCTGTGACCTGGGCTAACGCCCCACCAGCGCAGGAGAGCCGCACGATTATGTGCTGAATGCAAACCATATTTTTGCAATGTACATACATATCTCTTCATAAGTCTGTAGGTCAATGTTATCATTCTTTTCTTTGAAATAACTAATAACTATCCCGCAGTCAACCCCGGATTCGAACCGTGCACCCCTAATCACGAGACAGGGCCTCTAACCACTAGACCACTTCGCCACACTGCACCGACTCCCACTAACCCTACACCTGTGACCCGTCAGGAGGTCACTGGCCGGTATCACTCAATCAAAACGATGCCGTGATCGTGGCGCCGGGTTCTGTGTTTGTACAGAAAAGGCATGGTACAAAGCTGCTTTTAGAAGACGAACCAAACATTATATTGGCCTAGAATCATTTGTATCGGCGACCCAGGACCCTAAGCTAGCTTTATGCCAAATTTCATCCACTTCCATTCATTATGAGGACTTGAAGCCATGGTGAGAAGTAAACGTGTTCCGAGTAATTTAGCTCCTTTGAAATACCCTCTCGGACGAATTACCCAATTATATTTATACATATAGAACAACAAATTTTAATATCACGATATCCATCTCCAAATATTATCAGGGGAAAACAATGTTCTTCCATTATTTGAAATGAAAAGTCAAATCGGCGCATTAGATCGCGAGATATTAAGATTTAAATGAAATGAGCAAAAATGCAGTCCTCTCGCAAAAAGGCAAAAATAGGTCAGAATTTCAAGTTTTCCACTGGAAACTATGCTTAAGCACAAGAAAATTGACCTAGCTGCCTCCAGGTGGCTGTCTTTAAACTAACTGATGCGTGCCTTCTGACATTTGGAGCTTATAAGTTGGCCGTCAAATTTCAATGGCTTTTTGCTTGTATTAGAAATACTGCGTTTTGGCGTAATAAATATTGTCGGACCAGTTCGATTTTTTTCATAGGTGGGCCCTGCTGCTTTTTCAAAAGGTGGCAAATTTCAAGTTCGTCGCTTAGGAAATAAAGATGAGAAAAACGCAAAATTGAAAACATTTGTTCCAAAGTTTCTCGAAAACTATTTGGAATTTAGATTTGGGTGGCCTTAGTTTGGACGTCTAGCGTAAAAGGGCTATCACCCTACACAATTGCAGAGCCCTGGCATCAACTGTCATAACCGCCAAGCGTCCAGAATAGAGCCTCTTGAGAAATCTCAATCCGCTTCGCTCCATGGATTTCTTCAATCGTCATGCGGCTCTGATATTGTGGTGTCCATCAACTCTTCTACGCCACCACCACACTACCTCTCGCAGCACAGCTCCCTCGCACCTCGTGCAGACTTCGTGCGTGCCCCTGTTTAACGATGTTTTGCAAGTAATTTGTTTTCTAACATGGGCCTGAGAGTGCGGCTGGATGGACGTCGTGCGAACATGCTTCAAATTGTCATCCTACCTGTGATTGTATATTGGAGTGTTTATTTTAGCTAGTGTGCCTTGTGCGATGTGAAGGAACATAGAAGCACGAATTGCCTTGTGAACGGAAGTCTTAGGTATACGCAAAACTTCCGTTCACAAGTCGATCTGTAGGTATGTACATGTTTGTTTATTGGGTTAAAATCCTAAGAGTGTGTACCATTTAAGCAAACAACAAAACAGGAGAATAGTAAGTGTAAAGTGGCATATTTAAATGAGAGAACAATTGCTCCATGTTCCGTTGGCACACGTGGACACTATAAGGCGTGGCTTGTTGTCTCGAGCGGTGCTGTGTTTTAACAGATATGTTGCGCAATATCCGGAAGCCGACCCTTTCAATTCAACATTAGCAGCTTTTAAATCCAGTGTCAAGAAACATATACGAAGTTATCCATTTTAAACGTTTAAAGGGGAGGTATATTTATATGTTTCCGTGAGGCGAAGTGCAGTGTTTTTCCTGTTCATTTTAAATTTTTAACCTGCACAATTTTACATCTTATTATCTTACCGTGTCTCATGTTGACTGCCATTCCTCCGATGTCGACTTCGACATCAGCTATAATTTGGTGCATACCTGTTGCTGATGATGCTCCATAAACAATAAACAGTGGAGGATCTAGCCGGTAGGTTGGGGAGAGGGGCAAACCAAGGCCGAAGAAACAAACAAAAAACGTCACTCGGTTAAAAAATGTGACCACAAGATACCTGTTTTTACTATACAAGAATGTTTCACTCAAAAGCGATCTGAAATATCAAAAGAACCAGGGTCCAATGCTTACACGGAAGTTGACAGGTTCTGTTTGAAGTGGACTGGTTCCGTTCAAGCACCAAAACCTTGCTTATAAACTAAAAAACAGGCGGGGGAAAACGTCAACAATTTTAGGAAGGGGTAGGGAGCAAAACATGGTTTTGCCCCGACATTTGTCGTTTTGGGGTCAATTCCTCCCCCCTGGATCCGCCACAGCCTTAAAGTACAGAGGTGATGTGCCCAGATAGCTTAACTAGTTTTTTTGCTAAGTATAGACACAAAACTGCCCTCAATTTTGAGAAACATTGTCAAGAAGCTACTCAACTAATCAATTTCGAAAAAACAAGTGTTTATTAAACAAAATTACTGGAATAACTTCTTCGCGCTCAAGTTGCTGCCATTTACCACTGAAACTGAGGACGAAAACTAAAAACGTCTATGGATTTCTAAAAACAGGCTACAACTTCTAAAGAAAAAAGTGTAGGTAAGTGTTTGTTGGCTGTTGTCAGCAGGTTTCGTGCCCGGTACCGGTGTGCCGGTGTCGGGCTCGGGTTCCGCTGTTTCCCACGGTGTTACTATCCGCTGCTGCCTCGGGGCGGCGGCCGCTGGTCGATAATCACAGCGCTGCCCCCTTCCCCCGCCCCCTCCCGCCGCCGCACATTCCGGCCGTGCCGACGAGACTGGTACCGGTGGTAATTATCACCTGAGCTGGGCCTCAGGCGGCCGCCACAGCTCAGTGGCACTCGGATATAGGCACGCCGGCGACTGGATGGGGGCCTCCGGGCCCAAATGCTCATCAGATTGGATTGGTGCAGTTGGTCCAATATGTGATAATATACCTACTCTGTCTACGGTTGGTGCAATACCAAGATATGTTCCAACACAGTCAGGAGTGAAATTAACAAGCCTTTTAAAGGGGTTGGACGTGTTTCTGACGCTCCTAAGAAGTAGTGTTTTTTTTCAGCAGCATTGAGCTTTTATTGGTCATGAGTATATGCAATCGAAAGATTTATCTATTTCTTATAACATCGCAATAATCGCATAATGGTGCAAACAACACTTTGTGACAAATGAATACAAAAAAGATTCGACATTTTGTGACGATTTCGAAATCTTGAAATTTTTCACAGCAGGCAAGTTCGTCTGAAGCTACTTGATTTTTCGTCCGAGGCGCGTGACAATCCTTAGTCAGAGTTACTCCTAATTTGGATGGTTGGCAAATAAACCAAATACATATATAACGGACATGAGAAGAAGTTGTAAGGTCTGCATTGTTACTGCATATACTTCAAAAGACAAGTGCAAGAATTGCCTCATTATAACTCGATAATTATCATGACTAATACAAGTCATTACAAATCCAGGAGTAAGTGACAGAAATTTCGAATAGGAAACATGGAAATCGATGACAGCAGCATAGCGAAGGGCAGTGGGATCAATTTTCCTACATGATTTGAATACAAGTTGGAATTGACCGAAACTATTTAAGAAAGGAACCCGGGATGCGGAGTCATTACAAGTACGAAGATGAAGTTCAACAAAATAAAATGCTGAACTGGAAACAGACAGTGACGTCTACAAAATCAAAACTAATACGATGCCGAACACCGCCGATTTCATCTTCATCTTCTTCAGTTTATTTGTGTGTTTTCATTTTATGTGTGTGTGCGTGTGTGGAACAACAATCCTATCCTTATCCTCCTCCTTATCCTTAAACTATCTGGAGGCAGCGAGCGCATGCGCCTTGGGCAGCAGCGACCCCTCCAGGTAGTATCCCACCTTCCTTTAACCTCATCCATCCTAATCCTTACCATCTCCTTTCATAGTCTTCATCACTTCACGTCCATTACGACGACGCTTGAAAAGCCACCGTATGTGTGGAAGTGTTCGGAACTAATACACTAATACACTAATACACTAAAGCCTACTGCTGCAGCATTTCATGTTGTACTTTGTATTCATGGCCACATTTAGCAAAGGAAACGGCTGGAAACTCTTCAAGAAAGAATTGCTCTCACGTAATATCATAGGTGGATCCACAGGCCGAGGGGATACCCCCATCTACCCTCGTAGCCCCCTGAAAGGTCCATAGCATCCCCCTGGAATAATGCTACCCACCCACCTCTCTTCAGGATGTGACTATCGGCGCCCCCACGATAGGATTTGGCGCCCACCTGATAGGTTTTGCCGTTCAAAAGTGGCGCCTGCTGGGCCGGATGGGCAGCATACTTCTGTGGATGTCACTAGCATCATGTCATATCTGAGGAGCGTTAGTTTTAATCTCATATATTCACCCTCGTTGTCTTCAGCTTTTACACAGCGTTGAATTTTATGTTACCTTGTAGCTGGCCTTAGTATGTGATGTGAAATTGTCAATTCCATTTTTTATTATTTATATTTTATTTTATTGGTTTTTCTATTCTCATTTTTACTTCTTTATGTAAGCTTCTGATACAATTTCAACAATCTGACCTGTTTTACCACCTGAGTTGTTGAAACTCATGCCAAGATGTCCTATTTATGCATTTTATTTAGTGTTATTGGCACCGTATGACCCGAGATGTCGGCGCGCCCTAAAACACCAAACATGATTATGGTCCGGATGGCGCCCTCCTCCGACCATGTGCCCCCTTCCCCGATGGGCAATCTCGGATCCGCCTATGCGTGATATCATGCCAGCTTTTGGGGTATTAGGTCTCAGGTGATGCAAAGTGAAAACAAAACAATATTCAATCGATTTTTAAGGCGGTTAACCCCTTTGCCGATTTAATGTGTTTTGCTTCTGAAAAAAATGTATTGCAGAAAAATATTGTAGAGCTTTGCAAAAAGGCAAATGTCGGCATGTGATCTCACGAGAAACCTGACAGACGAACTGCTCTTAGGCATGGGCGTTAGGGACAGTGGTCCATGGCCCTCCAATGTTCAAAAGCTTAACCATTGACCCTATGAAGTTGACTTGAAATAAACGACTTGAAATACACCTTGGCCCCTCAATATTCTGGGCGTTTCTACACCTACGACTCTAGGACAAAAATTGCAATTCAAATTAGGGTATCCACACTACATCATCTTCTCTCATTTGACAACTGGCGGTCAGTGCTTATGAAAAGTTGAAAGCAATTATCCACGGTGTGAGAGCACACGAAAAAGTACAATTCCTCTCATGTGTGTACCTACCTATGTCGCGCCACACTCACAATTTCTGAGTCAATATCTTTGGATAACATGGCGATGATTCTGTTTTCACTGGCTTGTCATGACCAATACAGGCTGTAGATGCGTTTGTCTGTCTCTGATGAACGGCGGAGTTGGTAGTTAGTAACCGGGTTCGCCACAACCGTTACCAAAAACCGAACGCCATCCATCATCAGCTGCCGCCGCTCGCCATTTGCAATTATATTGCTGATTAGGCCGGATACAACTCTGGGCGCTGCGTAGCGGGGCAGCGTGGGAAACGCGCACGCGCTCAAAATCGCGGCCCGATCTCAGTGATGCGCATTCAGCCTGCGCGTGCGTACCATTCTGCGGAGTCACTGATGCACGCGCGGGGATGTTTTTGGCGCTTGCGCCGCAGCTAAGAGGATGAACGCACCTGCATAGTGTAATGCATTGTCTGGAAGGGCTTAGCTTCCCGAAAACTTAGTTCGCGTATTTTCACCGCGTGGGAAACCGTGTTCCAGGCATCGTATTGTGGGCGCCTTGGCAAATTCATTTACTTATCGATGTGGGACGAGCGATTGGGTTGGAAGGTCCGGGGTTGCAAGTTTCCCAGCAAGCCGGCAGGTGTTGTTCATGGTGCTTTTATGGATGTCGATTCAGTGGAACATCTGTGAGCTCGTAATCTTGATTAACCAGATGGACTTCCTACTGAATGAAAGTGCATGTTACAATGCATGAAGGATCATAGGCGTGACAGTGGAGACGAGCATACATATATTAAGCAATGATAACGGACCATAAGCATACCATCATTTATTTAAGGCAAGTATCCTCAGTGAACGATAGTGACGGATCTATAGTATTTCGGTGAGGGGACGTCATACCCTGCTTAGTGTTTTTGGCCAAGGATGGCCATTCAATTGGGTCCGTCCTGTCAAAGAAAAAAGTGCTAGTAGACTGCTTCATGGAAAAACTCCCAGAATTAAAACTTTTGAAAATCAACCCTTATATTCTGATAAGAAGTTTGTGCAGACCTAGCACCCTTTAAGGAATGCTTACCCACAATATGTTTTAACAACGAGAAGGACTGCGGACAACGTGTTGAGTAGAATACAGAGTTTACCCTCCTAAGCTTTCTTTGTTTCCAACTATCCCGGGAGCGAAGAAAACTCTGTTTTTACCCATATTAAGTTTAAAAGGAATGTGGTTCCTTGATAATAGGCTTGAAGTGAAATAGCCATGTGATGAGCATGCCGAGAAACCACTTGATCGATATTTCATTTGTTTCAGAACTTACCATTTGCGGGGGATGGCACGTCGGTTTGACGTCACGCGATTTGGAGATTTTTCACCTCTACCAAAGGGAAATAAAATGCAAGGAAACATTAGTCATATTAACTATTTTTCAGCATCAATGAAGCCAAATGCATTACTTTCAATGACGATTGTCCCTAAAACTGCTCCGGTCTGGAACTGCACCTAGGTGCCACATCTCATTTAACCCATCACCGCCGAGGGGTCCGATCGGACTCCGTTTTTTTACGCATGATGCCGAGTCAATTTAATTGAGAGGCGAGTCGCTTTGCATGTCTCTAGGGTGATTAATGCGACAAACTATGGACAAAATTGATTTCAGGTCAGGTCAGGTCAATGAGTTCGGGCGACATTGCTAAATCCATGTAAGGCGATTCTGTTCTTCTAAAAATGAGGCTGACAAAATCAGAGTGTAACTCGGCTCCTACAAGAGTTAGATCAAACTTATAAGCGTCATTTGAAAGTTGTCAGCCAAATTTGCGTGTTGCCATACATTTTAATTTTTGCTCAATAACAAGGTTACCAGAGATCACCAAACTTCATAGTTTTCGAAAATGTTTGTGTCGATAACTTCTGAGCAAGACAGAAAACGTGAAACAGAAGCGTGACGTCTAACCGATAACTTTACATGCGCAGCGAAGCGAGACTGAGGCAGGCGATCCAGGTAAGGAGCTGGGATTCGGTCTGATCCGGCATCGGGCTGAGAGATCCCCGGCAGGTGGAAGGATAGCCAAGCTGAAATGTTCCTTGGCTTCTGGCAACGTATCTACAACGACGTGGGTGCTGACGCTGCACGGCTACAAAACATCGAGACTAGTCAGCGACTCAGCTTCCAGATTCCGCGTAAGACGCTAAAGTTTCAGGTAAGGAAATATGGTTGACACGCCGATTCTCTGGCGGTTTAGTCGAGCAGAGGACAGCACACTGTCAAGGAAATTGTCAATTTATTTGTATCTATAGCTACACAATTTTGGCCTTGCAGTGCAAGCTTCATTTGTTTGTGAATGTTTCCAGATCCGCCTGTAACCCGGCCCCACGGGCCCCTCACGCGCCCACTCAATGCCAAACCGCCTCACGCCGCCCCCGCTCCCAAAATCGACGCTTCGCCACCAATCAGATGGCCCGACTCGGCGTCGTCATCTCGTCGGCAGCCAATCGCCGACCAGGGGTGGGATCGGTGACGTCACAGATCACGCAGCGCAATGTGCAAATCAGAGTGAAAAAGGTGGCGATGGGTCCGCGGCGAACTGAGGAGAATCGGCCGATCATTGGACATTGGGCCACGGAGACGGAGACTTCGCAACAACAGTGTGACACCACGCTCAGGTGAGTTCACCAGAGCGAGAGCGACACCTGCCAGAACGTGACACCTGCTGTTTTGCATTTCAACTACCAAAAATATGGCATAGCTATTCTGTTTATTAACATCTTCCAGCTGGCTCTGTATATTTCGTGTCGTCCATGACTACAAAAACGTGCATACCTGTGCCTGATTTCTAAAATGTGGTGATCAGCTACACTTAGCCTGAGGGCATCAGATGCCATGCAGCTATTCGACACTAATTTTCCGTTTCTTTAGGTAGCAGTTGTAATTTTAGCACCGTCTCATCATGCAAATGAAGGGGAAATAACGACCAACACTTTCCACCTGACCTTACGCACCACTGTTTCCCTCTGAGAATGAGCAGACTTTTTACTGAGTATTTGGGTCCACGCGCTGCCTGTCAGGAGGGTAGAGAGGCAACCGGAGTGATTATCACTTCAGCTTTCTCCCATTTGACCTGAAGCGTCGTCTCGCTTCACACTGTTGTTTTTAACGGAATTAGTACGGCTTTTTCGCATCCGTTATGTCTGGTCGTAGGTTCCGGCTTCCGAAGTCGATGTTTAGGAACGATCTTAGGCGGCGGAACGTTTTCGTCTGAGGGGTGTGGGAGGCATCCTCAATGTGATACATCATGTTTGTGGAAGAAGTGCTGGTGGGAAGTTTCATAGCGAATTTCATAAACATGGACCATCATTTACAAAGCTTACATTATTTTGCTCATATAAATTGAGCGGTAGCTCACTTAAGCACGAGTGATAAATGCTACCCACCCATTATTAGTGACGGGAAAGGCCTTACATAAGGTGTTTATTGCAATGCATATTTGAACCTGCTTAGCTTCCTTTGTTTTGAATAATTTCAAGGGAAAATAATCTTGTGTTTTGGCCGGTATTGAATTGAGGGATCCGCTATAAATCACGAAGCATATTTCACGGACTGGTTTGTGTTGGCACGGACGAATAATGAGCAGTCATAAAAATGCATTGATATCTGCATAACACCATAATACTTTTTTGTCTAAAGTAGATGTCAGTACAGGACATTGTTTCAGCTCCTGTTTCACGCCGTTCTGGACTGCTACTGTATCCGGAAAATCCCGTTCCATCCCATTTAATTTTTCGCAAAGTTTTGACCTTTATTCTCTGATTTATGAGGCTTAACTTGATGTTGCATCATCACAGAACCAACTGGCTCCAGCATAAACAGGCTCCAGATGCCAGATTCAAGTTTATGGGCCCCAATACCAAACCATTAGAATAAGGCTAAGTCTGAAAAATAAGGCAAGCTTTGATGAAATCTAGTTGCAGCAGCCTTCGGGTAAATTTTCTGATTGGGGACATTTTGTGGCAAGACAAGGGGGGGTGGGAGCAGACACCGAAATTGTCAACGAACGCCAGAAAAGTGCTTCTCTTGACATAATCCAAAAGGCCAATAATCCTTGTAATTGGGAAAGTGTGCCTGTTGAGAGTGGCTCCAATAAGATAAAAATAAAATCTTCATCACCACCTAGCTTCCCTGCAAAGTAGCACCTTCTGCAATTTTAATTTGACTTTGATATTCATTCATAGCTGCACTTTGGTATCTTCCGTCTCCTCTGGACAGAAAGCGTTCGCAAAATGAAGACTCACTTTCAAACCCGATCCAAATTCTGGCCGCAGCCAAGTTAATCCCGGTGGGATGTGCTAATGCTGTAGAATCTGTACACGTAGTCAACAATATCCCTGTGCTGGTTCTTGCTTCCGACTGACGATGACCTGAAACGACGATGAAGGGCCTTCTCAAGTCCGCATCAGAATTCGTATGCACATTTAGGCTCCGGTTTACTCTTTTATCGATTAAAATATCAGTGGGATTCAAATAATGTTATGCAAGTAAAATCATCATTTCATTATTTTCAGGAAACAAATTGTCCCCAGCTTGCAAATACACCATGAAGACAATATAAATGATCCATTGATTAGTTTCACCCTAATTAAGTCAGTATTTTGGGGTAAAATCCTGCTTTACTGCAACATCTAAAATTGTTGGACGCACCATCATAGTGGCGCCACGTTGCGCTCCTTACTGCGATCTTTGCGATGCCAAGTATAGCTTTAAATTGCAATGATCATCGTAAGCCTTTAGCTGCTTGAATGGTGCCGAGAAAAAGATCGGTTGAAAACAAATGTTCCATGAATTAGATTGGGAACATTTTGTTTATGCCAGAGCAGTCTGTGAGTCCAGTCTTGGTACGGAAGGTGGTTATACAAATATATATATATATATATATATATATATATATATTTTATTTTCTATATATCTGCACACTCGTTCGTGAACAAATAGTGCTACTGTAACTGCTGCCCGAGGACAAACAAAGGTTTTAACAAACAAAGGTCAGGTTTTAGAAAGAAGCAAATTATGCAATAAACACATATTTATAAGTCATTCCATTCCGACTTAGTAGTACGATGAATGATGGGATAGCTTAGCTCATCAATAAATGAATAGATACTAATTTTGTTGGCACCATCAAATGCAGTCCAGGAAAACCAGCCAAGAAACACAGAAGGCGAACCATTGCTGAAATCCGACTTAGCTGGTTTTACCGTTGCACGACGGCACGGACTCAGTGAAATTTTACGATATGCGTGATAGGGATTGAAAATAACCTCGCAATTACTACTATTTGAAGTGCTGTTGTTGATCATTGCTTTGAAGTGTGTGCCGCGTATTTGCGTACTTGAAACAATCATACTTTTTAACTGCCCTATGGGCCATACAATGGTACCCAGACATACGGCATGATGCGAATGCTCCATGATTCGTGTGCAGTGATATTAACTAAAGTACTAAAATTTGGACCTCGTAAAAATGTGTACCACCTTCTACATAAAAAAGTAATCCCCCCGCAAACTGCACATGTGAGGCAATTACAACTTGGGGTTTGGTCTGACTAAACGCTAAGTTTGAGGTCTGTTGGACAGAGTCCCTCGCAAAACCCCCAGGTCTGGGAGACCCGACACTTCAACTTTGAGTAAAGCCACCTACAATGAATGAAAATTTATAGACTTTTGCCTTAAGCAATGGCGTGCGTTCTCTTCGAATGATGGTGTTTCTCAATGTTATGAATAGGCTGCTCCCCGTGCTCCACCCCCCCAAAAAAAACAACATTTGGCAAAAACTTCCCAAATATATCGTTCGTGTCCAAACTATGCTAACCGTATCTTTCAGTGAAATGTTTATGTTCCTTGGCATTTCTAATTTCATCTTAGTTTTGTCCCTCTTAAAGAACTCGGCAAAGCATTGACAAGGTGTGAAGAGTATATCACGCTTTATCAGCTATTTGGTAGGTACATCGTGCAACGGCATTCCACGTGGAAAAGAACGTGTGAAAACATTGAGAAATGTAATTTTTACTGCATTAGGAAATAAACATTACGTTAAATTAAGAAATAACCGGGTACTTTGTAGTCGCATAGTTTTAAAAAATCGCGTACGGAGGTTCAGTGAACAGCTTCATGTTGAGCCCCAAAACAACCCAGCATTGTTATTGGTGGGATGATATCGTTGGGGCCAACTTACAGTTCACGGGTCACCTGAACGCACTGGCTGCAAAATAAACACAGACTCGATAATTAAAAATTGAACGAGTGAATAGATCGCGTCAATTTCACGCACCCTCTGTCATACTAAATGGGCTGTTGTTTTTCTTTCAGATGCGTGATAGCAAGGGACTCAGCTGTGCTAAATCTTTTTGCATAAGCGTTCGGCGTGTCAACCCTCTCTCTGCCGGCACCCGGCAGGTACAAGCTCTGTGGGCACGCACAAAATATCCTCCGCACTACAGGTTGATGCCTTAATATCATTACAGGCCACTGGCGGCGGAACAGGGGGTGGGGTCACTGGGGCACGGTGCCCCCTTAAATCATAAAGTTTAACACTAGCCCTATGGCGTTGACTGGAAAGAAATGGGTTGAAAAGTCCATGGTACCCCTCTTAAATTCGGACTTCCAACGTCACTGTTTCAGGTCAATATCCTCCTAAACATATGGCTAGATTTTCTCTGAAGCGTCCGAAAGAATTCATTGCTAATACAAAAGGATTCATGACCTATCCGCTACCTCATGTGTTTCCCAGTTTCTCAGTAGAAGTATCCTTACCACCATAGGAAGGAATCCTTGCCAATACTTCGCCATGCGTGAGTAGGTGTCCGGCGGCACTCAGTATGAGGCATTTTTGTAGAGGCACTGGGGCCGCAAGGGATTCTCTCACCGCACAACCACAGAAGTCTACCTCGCACTTATCTGCCCGCGGGAGACAGCTTCCTATGCTGGCCGGCTGGTCGTGTCGAAAGTTTGACGAAAACGGTTCCGCTTACGATCGACCTGAAAAAAATGTATCCACGCCCCGTCTGTGCATAATCATGTAAAGACTGTAGGTGAAAGACAGTCGAGATATAACCTTCGGGAAGGCTTGCTGGCTGCAAATATTCGTAAATATTTTGAGACAGAATAAAAAATAGCACTGCCGACAGGGCGTGGGTTAAGAAGGACCCCGGCCAGGGAGATAAAATGTTACACCATCCACAGTGTCACTTCCAAGGCCCTAGTTTGGAATCATGTAAAATATATTCAACCTTCTAAATTGAGTGCCAGTTGCAGTCAGATAGGCGGATACCTGGTCACCGGATCACTATCGTAAACCGATAATTCCCGCGTGAATAAGCCGCTGCAACATGAGTGCCGTGATTAACAACTCAGCAACCCTTTCACTCGGCGTATTACGTTACAAATCCCCTGTTTCTCTTGTGCTTCTCACTTTTAAATCACGTCTGGAATGCAAGGTGTGTCGGCTTGCCGCTATGAGAATTAAGTGCATAGAGTGAGCCTGTAAGGTTTCAATAAATGAGCGCACCAGAGTTTCATCAGAACTCACCAGAAGAGAAATGCAGGCATGGAATACAAGTTTGGCGTGAAGTGGTAGATGGTTAAGCGACGAATTGCTTTTTTTATACCACACGGCTCCATTTTATGTAACCCTTCCATTCCCGCTCTTGCCTTTTCTATTCGCCTGGATTTGGTCTAATTGCTTAATGACTGCATTCCTCACATAATTCAATAGCGGGAACTCGATGTGAGGATGATATCGTCTGCGGACAAGATAGAACTCGCCTGCTTTGGCCCGGGCACTGGTACCAAAACAAATTGGGAGTCGAAAATGCCCATATCGCCCCGTCGAATTCCACAGAGCAGTGTGACACGGCTGTTCTGCATGCATCGTGCGAAAGTATCAAGTATAAAGAAGACACCGAAAACGTCGACGCGTCGGACGTCCTGTGGTGGTAATAAAAAAGCTCTCCAGAGCGCAGTGGGCGAGGTGGTTCTGCCATCTACCTGCCTGAACAGGTATGTGCGGCACACGCGCCACTCGGTGCCGAAACAAATGCCAAGTTTAGACGAATGATGACATTGGCCGGTTGATTGCTGGAGCTGGAAGCTACTGGAGCTGGAAATTGCTGGAGCCGGAAGTTGGTGGAGTAGGATTTTTTTGGAGCTGGAAGCTTCTGGAGTTGAAAGCTGCTGGAGGTGGAAGATGCTGGAGTTGAAATTTGTTGGAGCCGGAAGCTGCTAGAGTAGGAATTTTTGCAGCTGGAAGCTGCTGGAGTTGGAAGCTGTCGGAGGTAGAAGCTCCTGGATCTGAAATTTGCTTGAGCTAGAAGTTGCTGGAGTTTAAATTTGCTGGAGCTGGAAGCTGTTGGAGTTTAAAGCTCCTGGAGCTGCATTTGCTGGAGTTGGTAGTCCTTCCTTTGGAAATGTGATCCCAGATAATGGTAAAGTCAAGAGAATTATAATATATTCGATTTCAAAGACTATACAATAAAAAAGTTGAGAACACATCGACGTTTGTTCAGCGGTCGAAAGGGCCTTCTCGTCTACTTTAAAGGGAATGTGGCACCTTCACAACGTGATTTTAACTGAGATAGCCAAGTTGTAAGGCAGATCGGAAAACCCGGTACTCCATATTTCATTTGTCTTGGAACTCGATATTTCCGTAGAAAAATCTAAAATCTACCTGACACCATCCCCCCTCAGCCCCCGTCGCCGGCGGCCATTGTTGTGAGCTACTGGTGTGACGACATATGCTGACGTCACGATGAGCATCAGCCAAGCGAAGCCCTTGAAGCGTTTCAAGTATGGTAGTGGTTGCCAGATCGTGACATCATCCACAGTCTAATATTTATTTCTTTTTCTAGAGGAGTATTTTTAAAAACCAAATATTGAGCTTGTTGTACATTTTTCAGAGAAATCATGAGTGGTTTCATGATTTTTGACTAAAAGTACGCCTAATTACACTAAAGTCCAGGATTCCACCAAGGTGCCACATTCCCTTTAACCACACACGACCGTAGATCCGCACTTGCAAGGAGACAAACTTCAGCGCTCAAAAGGACAGTCTGGTTTTTATCGGGCTCTTTAACTTTCTGCTTTGTGTTAAAACCCTAGAAGGGATCCGTAATGGCCTTCAAAAACGCCTGAATAACCCTTGCCGAATTGGGAACATGCATTTAGATATTCTGATTGTTTCATTTATTTCATTTATTCACTGGGTTATCCACGGGATAAGTCCCATTTATAGGCAAAGTCATATAACATTCTAAGGTCGAAATAAAATCTGATATGGGCTACCCACATCAGAAAGTTCATAAATTAATGCAAAACACTCAGTACAAAGAAAAGAATATTTGTTTTGCGAAAGTGAATATAAAACTTGTGTCTGTTAGAATAGAACTCAGACCGTCTGCGAGGCACTGGACTAGATAGACCGGTAGATAATCTGATTGGAGCTTACTAGAACCTAGAACTGCACCGGCTCCCGGGTGGAGGAGAACCCGAAAGGCTAGGGATCATTGAAAGAGGATTGGAACTTAGGACAGTCCAATGCCTTGCGCAATTTCTTACGGTATTGTCCTCACGAGGTTCATTAATCGATATTGTGATCATCGCCACCGGGAAAGAAGGTGAGGATTCCAGTGAATTTTCAGCCTGCTACTACAAAGGACTTCCTCCTCCGCAACCAAACCTTATCAGATTTGGACTGATTGCTGCCGTACGGACTGACTAATTACAAACTTTTCCAATTTCTCCACAACGTGACTGGAATCGGGATCTTTTATGAAAAGCGTGTGGCCAGGCCACTGTGCCACCTATTACGATGTTTAATGGATCGCATAATGCCGATTGCCGAGTGATGCCTGTTAAATTCCTTTATTGATGTCATGGCAATGGCTCTGTTGAAGAAAAAAACTAATTTGGTTGTAGGCTGGGCGTTTCCTCCAGACATGGGTGCTGCCGTCAATTTTTTTCTGAATTGGAACAGCTTATTCATAATGCGCCGACAAAGTAGATGCTATGGTGCGGCCCGTTGGACACAACCGATGAGTGGTAACTGGCTCCTATTTACAGCATTCGGTAGACATGCTAATAAACTTGTCGTTTTACAAGAAAATATGATACTCAGGTGGAACCTATCACCAGTGCGATAGTGGGGCCAAGTTATGATTTTCACAATCATATGCCGAAACAGAAATGGCGAAAGTAAGAACCAGAAAGTTGGCTAAAACAACGTACTTCAAACACATTCTGAAGGGAACGGGGGCCCCTTTTAACGGCACCTGTACTGATGTAGCCAGGAGATAGAGCATAACGTCATGTTGAGGCTTTCATTCGTTCAAGAAATCACCATTTGTAGAGAACTAGGTTGTGTTGATAGAGGAACTCGACCCCGATGGCCTCGCGCCGGCTCCAGTTATCACCGAACAGCTAGCGACCAACGTTGGACTCATAAGCAAGAGGGAGAGGAGGGTCAAAGCAGCGCGCAAAAAAGAAGTAAGCCAATGAATATATGTTGGATCCACCCCTCCCTCTCGAAAACCCATGGCGACGCACTCGCCCATGGAGATGTCTTATTCCCTTTAAAACACTTTTGAACTAGACTCCCCAAGCAATTTCCGGCCATGGATAGCAAGTTCCAGAGAACAGGTCATCAGCCCTTACGGTGAAATTACCTTGCGTTACGATAATATTGCACGATGCGAAATTTTCGATTTCACATTCCTGCGGAGAACTTACCCTGCTAAACCTGCTTGGAGAGAGAAAACAATAACTCTGGTTGCAGGCTTTTTCTATAAATTAACTCAAAGTCAGAACGAGGTATCCGCATAATATGTTTTTCAATTGTTGAGAAAAAGAATTATCATACGTTCTTGCTGATGTCTTCAAATTTCGGTACACAAATTTTCGTAGCATATTTTTTGCAAGCAGCTTGTTTAACACGCGCATTGACGGGGGTCTGAGCTACCTTGACGGGGGGCGGGTACCCGCTCCCCCCTAAGATCTCGAGAATCACGGTAAGTAGCGAAACACGGTAAACGGCGTTGGGCTGCCCATCCACGTCTCCATCGAAAACATTTCAACCATTTTTTTCAGGTCACATTTAAGGTCACGAGAGGTCAAAACATGCCGTCATAGGGATAACATGTAAATTCAGTTTTTCGGCCATTTCATCTGAACAAGAAAAGATAGAGCAAAACTACTTTAACTATATGAATCCTCTTAGCAAGCCGAATTGAATGATATATAATTTGACCTTGCTAGGTCAAATCAAGGATTTGACCTGACCTGAGGTCAGGTCAGGGTAAAATTATATAAAATGCCTATCATTAGAACCGCAAAGCCCAGGCGAGTCTAATGCAGCTAAAATAAATGCTCTATCACCATCCGTTACTGAGTTATTCCGCAAAAACAATTTTTCCCATGTATTTCCAATGGAGAGGTCATGCCTCGTACCTGACCTTAGGTCATCGATATCAAAAATACCGGAACATATTTTAGAGAACTCGGTAGGGCCATTATGTGATATGAGTTTCAATCGGATAAGTTCACTCTGCTCCGACTTATGCTATCTTAAACTTTTTTTGAGGTCGGGTCACTTGACCTGTACTGGTGACCCGACCTGAGATGACCTAACCTTAAAATTTTCACAGAAGTTGTAAAAATGATGAAGGAAAAGGTATGCCAAGTACGGCGGCGCTACGCGCCGCTGTTTTTCTGCTATCTCCGAAAAACCCGAGGGGGGCGGGTACAGGCTTATTGTCCAGGCTTATGTGTCACTAAGAACAAGAACAAAAATGGCAGTCCTTTTGAAGAAATCCGGTGCGGGCTATTACAAGAACTTTACCGGGTTACAATAAATTTACCATACTATCGAATATTAAGGACGAATACTGAAACGCTTACGATACAAAAACGCTGTCGAGAAATCAGAAATTGGGTTACGAAGATACAGATAAAAACATAGGAACCAACGAAGAACTGGGGCCCCAAAAATATGCTGTTGAAATTGTCTGCCACTACGCAACTCCACGACTGGTCTGCCGAGCTGCCCGCCCCTCTCCGCCGTCCTGTGTGCATGTGCGCCCCCGTCCCCGCCAGGGCGCCAGCAGCCGCCAATGAGTGTCGAGCGGCGCTATGATTGGGTAACTCGGTAGCCGGCAGCGGACGGCTGGGCCGGGCAAAAACCGCCCACGTGTGTCTGTAACGCCGCCAGTAGCCAGCGGCCCCAGGGAGGCAGGCCCTGCGCCCGAGCTCCCGCTAGGACGGACGGCCACTGCCGGCTGACACCGTGCCTGTGGCCTAATTGGAAGAGAGTAGTTAAGATGATTATCATAAAGATAACGGGGACTAACAAGGCTGTTCCCTTTCTACACGTGACGAAATGAAACGCTGAGGCCTCCTCCAGAAGACCAGATAACCTGTTATGCTGCGAAAGCGGACGTGCCTGTTGCTACAAATATTACCTATTGTCCTCTTGTGTTTCAAGGAAACATTTTGAAATTTCTATGAGGGCGGCCCGAAGTAGTCCAAAACGTGTCAACCAAAAAGCACACAAACGCAACTTGCAACACAATTTACATTCTGAGCAAGTGATTTTCTTAATCGTTCAAGCCTAGTTTCGTCGTAGGCAGGGGTGTGGATTTGCGAACACCATTGGGGGGTGCCCAAAGCTGAGGAAGGAAAATTTTAATGACCACCATATGAAAGGAGATGGCATACTATTATCTTTGTTTTAGCCATCACACAGTCCTTTGAATCCTAAAAATTATGAACAATAAAACTTAAACTGGATTTTAATGCTAGCTCGATATTTCATCCCGGGTGCCTGGATAGCCCCAAAGATATATAAGTTTACAGCCCTGCATGGCACCGCTCATTAAAATCCACGCAACAACCCACCACTGCTTCATTTAGAGACCGTTCAACTACTGTTTCCACTGACATGTGCCGTGCTATAAACATTTTACAATTCGATTCTAAACATTTTGAACATACAACAGAAACAACCGAACATTTACAACAGAAAAACAGCCGTTAAACTGTTACAGCCCAAAATAAAATAATTAACGTTGCTTGATGTTTCATTATTGTCCTCTCCCATCCTCGTATCGAAATTCTAGTACGCTTTATTGTTTCGGTCACTACGGAAATTTTGGCCTGAAAAATCAACATCTAGCAACAAATGAATTTATGTCGCTAGGATTGGCACTTTCAATGCTTGACACTACTTGTGAAGTCACCCACTGCCTCAATTCCACCAAGTTAGGTATAATGCGAATGCTGAGAATTGAACGTCTTAATCTAACAACGGCACATAACTTCTCATAAATAATGATAATAATAAACAATAACTAGCTAGGAACGGCGACATCACCCGGGAGATTGATAGTGGAGTGAAATGCAAAATGGATAATGGATAATGGATAATGGAGTAAAATGTAAAATGCATACAAATCGATTTTATAGGTCTAAAGGTAGGAGGTCGGACAATCACGGTTAGACGTCCGTGCACAATGGCTTCTGGCTGCCTGGAGACCGAGTGGCGGTGACATCGAAAGAATGTGGTAACTGGTAGGGGAATGACTATGCTAAAGGAATACAGTGATGCTCATGCAATTAAAATATACATACTTAATAGTTAGTTCCCTCGGGCATCCTGTGCTTTGTCTTGGACCCTCCTTGTTTACACGATCAGAACTATTTACTTATCTCTTCGCCTCAAATTTTCATTTTAGCATTTTAAACCTCTAGTGCTGCGTACGCATGAAATGTCAGATAGGCGTGTATGTCACATACAGTGTGTGTGTTGTATTACTAATAAGTATGCCAATTTTTAAAGTCTTGAAAAGCTGCATCATCTTCCCTGATACCGAAAAATACTATGGACTCGAAATTGGTGCCTGCAATTTTATCCACCAAGCATACTCATTTACCGAACTCATTTCATGAACTCGCACTCATGTTTTTCCAGTGTTATCGGCACTGCACGCTGCACAAACGTCTAACCCATAATCTACCCGCGTGCACGGGGTGTCTTCTTCACCGGTCCCCCTCCTCAGTCTGACACCAGGCACAACAACCACCATTTTCAACACCACACATGTAGGCATTACAATCCGCCCGCGACCCCTCCCCACCGAGGCTTGACTTGGCATCAGCGGCACCCAGTGTGACCTCTGTAACCTCTGTGCCCGCAGGCAATCGCGGCTGCCGTCGGATGGCAGTCGCTGATTGGTGGAGGCACGTTAACTTGTATCGCGAGAAATTCAGCGCAAATTTGTCCATGAAAATGATAGAGCTTTAAATCATGAACCAGGATATGTATTAGAATTATGTTTTTCAAACATTTTTAGCTATTCCTTGCTCTCTATTGGCTTGGTTTTCCCACACCATCCGAGGCCGCTCTTCGGTACAGGCGAGACGGCGGCAGTCAGCACAGGCTAGCCGAAAGCCGAGTTCTCTGAAGTCTGGAGTGACACGATGGGTTTCTGCTGAGTAGAGAGGATTGGGGCCCAGTCCCAAGGTAACTGAAGGAAGGAGGAGAGAGACTTTCATGAATATAAAACTTAACCGTCGGACGAGTTATAGAGTGAGGACTAATAGGGAGCGCTGCCGAAGTACAAGCAGATAATATACCAGAAGAGGGAAACACGTGCTGCTTTGCTCCGTGGTGGATGGTGAAAAATCACAGTTCCACATCATTTATGTTTATTTTCCATTATGTCCGAGGCCTTCTGTTTTTTGATAAATTACTAAGTTGTGGGTCAGATGCAGAATGCCTCTATAGCGATGTGGAACAGGTATTTGTTGATAATTTCCTTTATCTACGCACTTGATAAGGACTTTGCTTCACCTTTTGTTGGGGGTGCATAAATCACCATTGGGGGTGCCCAGCACACCATTGGGGTGCCGAGGCACCCCCAAAGAGATATAAATCCCTACCCCTGATCGTACGGTGCACGAATGGGGAGGGGGGTACTCCCTTGACACTACCCAGCATGTTTCCCTAGTCTTCATAGGTTAGTAAGCGCTCCATACCTGTCTCAAAATGATTGCTTCGTTGGCACTTGTAAGTCAACCTGGCAAAAATTGACCATAGTGCTACGCCATAGTGACGTCATAAAGCTCTTGAAAGGATCCAATCTTTCGTCTTTTTCACTTTTGGGTAATATGGAAAAAATGACTTTTGGAGCTTAAAGAAGTCGGAAATCTTATTCTCCATTGTAAACAACCGGTGGGCAGTGTATTTCAGAACTCCTATAAAAAAGTGATACCAGCATGTTTCTTTATCAATTTTTCTTAACATTTATGACTAATTGTTATAACCTCGTGAGAGACACTTGGTGTAAAATTTGTTTTTAAATTTTCACTTTAAAATGCAGTTCTCTCGTATACATACCACATTTTGATAGACTTACCGGCCAGATAGCGCAAATGAACCACACCATCGGAATCAGGAACCAATAATGAATAAACTAATTGCTGGTGCAACATGCATGCAAAGCACAGGTAGGTATATAGTGATGTCATGAATATGCTCGTTTGCATAAAATCTCAAATTTAAGAAGTCACCTTGCTTTTGGCTCCTTGCTACTTTTATGTCTTGTTTCTTTTATATTTTTATCCTAGACTGACAAAAATCAATTTTTTTCATGAAAAAATGGCGGCAAAATCCCCTTGCTCCACCAGCAGCGCCGGCCCTTGACCCCCTCCCCCATCCCCGCCCCCAACTCCAAAAACGTTCCCGCGGCTCTGACCAGATCCATAAGATTTTATGGTCTTGTCATAATACTGTGACTGCTTGGAGGTGCACATCCAAAAGCAAATGCATGTGCCTGCCGTAACTACTGTGGCAGCCTCACAACTCTTTCCTTCAGAAAGTATTTCCCCTGTATGGCTAACTCACCGTTTCCGGGTTTCAATCAAATATACGCTGTGTTCGATGTTTAGTCGTGATCAGCTATTTTTGAAGCATCCCTAAAGATTATGGACCGATCGGAAGGGCCGCTTTTGGTGCTACACCTCAAAATTCCTGAGCACAGCTATTTTATCATAAATTCCATTACCAGCGGGCTGGACCACTGCAGTGGTTCTGTTTTGAGGCCCCTCCAGTATAAATATTAATTCATGTGTAATTCACTACTTACATTATAGCGGCAGAGTGCAATCACACCATGGAGTCTGGAAAGACTTAAATTTGTTTTCGGAATTCCAGATGGCGTATCAAGCCAAGTAGATATCCTCAGATGTAGAAGACAAACAGCGTTTTCCCCGACGGCTCCACATCAGCACTTCTTTGATAAACTGTGCTTTGTTTTATCGGCAGGCATAGCCACATTTAAAGCAATGGAAACCCTGAAACCCTTCCGTGCATTTATCGAGATGTTCGCGCGTTCACTCTCACTCTCTTCACACATTAGTACACGGGCATGTCGCCGCGCTGTTCAAGGGAAACGGTGTTTCGAGGTATGACGTGTTACAGCGCCGTACTAGGCGTTCTCACAAAATGAGGCATTAGATTGCTCAGCCGCTGGGGACAGCGCTCAAGGACAGTTCGCACCACGTGGTAAGCATCCACTTAAACTGTCACCACGGCTTAATCAAAACCAGTACGCACTTACGAGACACCTTTGAAATGGTACTATTCAAGCACACTTTGCTCTTTCCAGCTAATGTAAAATGGTTAGAATGCCTCTTTGCTTAAGCTTTGAACTGATGTTTCACAAACACCAGATGCTAGAAAATTCGTTCATTCTTCCCAACGTGGATAAATTTTTACCCCAAGATAAAAACGCCAGAAGAAAATGACTTTTGGAGTTTAAAGAAGTCGGAAATCGTATTCTCCAATGTAAACAACCGGTGGGCTGTGTATTTCAGAATTTATTACTTTTCCATATTAAAGGGCTTACGGGCAATTCAATGGGTGCCAGCGTTTCAGTTTTGAAGGCAAATCATAGACCAGGAAACATAAATTGAATTCCTGTCTTCCTTAAATTTCCTTCAAAACAAGGTCGGGATTTTACTGGCCTCAAAAACGCTCAAAACTAGACGTCACTCTCCTGCCAGTGTGGCAGTTCTGTGTCATATGCTGGAACTCACGCCCCATCGTTGTGCCTGGCCTCCGATTGTCAGCGACCCGCGGCGTGAGACACGGCCTCAATCCGGCACCTTGTTTTCCTGGGAACACCCACAGCGCAATAGCTCTGTTAAGCCACGCCCCGCTGCGCTGTTCTAATTTAGTGGCACCGCTGATGCCGCGGTAGAACCAGTCGGCAGTGACCGGGTCTCCCGCTGGAGCGGCACCGCTGATGCTGCGGTAGAACCAGTCGGCAGTGACCGGGTCTCCCGCTGGAGCGGCACCGCTGATGCCGCGGTAGAACCAGTCGGCAGTGACCGGGTCTCCCGCTGGAGCGGCACCGCTGATGCCGCGGTAGAACCAGTCGGCAGTGACCGGGTCTCCCGCTGGAGCGGCACCGCTGATGCCGCGGTAGAACCAGTCGGCAGTGACCGGGTCTCCCGCTGGAGCGGCACCGCTGATGCTGCGGTAGAACCAGTCGGCAGTGACCGGGTCTCCCGCTGGAGCGGCACCGCTGATGCTGCGGTAGAACCAGTCGGCAGTAACCGGGTCTCCCGCTGGAGCGGCACCGCTGATGCTGCGGTAGAACCAGTCGGCAGTGACCGGGTCTCCCGCTGGAGCGGCACCGCTGATGCTGCGGTAGAACCAGTCGGCAGTGACCGGGTCTCCCGCTGGAGCGGCACCGCTGATGCTGCGGTAGAACCAGTCGGCAGTGACCGGGTCTCCCGCTGGAGCGGCACCGCTGATGCTGCGGTAGAACCAGTCGGCAGTGACCGGGTCTCCCGCTGGAGCGGCACCGCTGATGCCGCGGTAGAACCAGTCGGCAGTGACCGGGTCTCCCGCTGGAGCGGCACCGCTGATGCTGCGGTAGAACCAGTCGGCAGTGACCGGGTCTCCCGCTGGAGCGGCACCGCTGATGCTGCGGTAGAACCAGTCGGCAGTGACCGGGTCTCCCGCTGGAGCGGCACCGCTGATGCCGCGGTAGAACCAGTCGGCAGTGACCGGGTCTCCCGCTGGAGCGGCACCGCTGATGCTGCGGTAGAACCAGTCGGCAGTGACCGGGTCTCCCGCTGGAGCGGCACCGCTGATGCCGCGGTAGAACCAGTCGGCAGTGACCGGGTCTCCCGCTGGAGCGGCACCGCTGATGCCGCGGTAGAACCAGTCGGCAGTGACCGGGTCTCCCGCTGGAGCGGCACCGCTGATGCCGCGGTAGAACCAGTCGGCAGTGACCGGGTCTCCCGCTGGAGCGGCACCGCTGATGCTGCGGTAGAACCAGTCGGCAGTGACCGGGTCTCCCTCTGGAGCGGCACCGCTGATGCCGCGGTAGAACCAGTCGGCAGTGACCTGGGTCTCCCGCTGGAGCGGCACCGCTGATGCCGCGGTAGAACCAGTCGGCAGTGACCGGGTCTCCCGCTGGAGCGGCACCGCTGATGCTGCGGTAGAACCAGTCGGCAGTGACCGGGTCTCCCGCTGGAGCGGCACCGCTGATGCCGCGGTAGAACCAGTCGGCAGTGACCGGGTCTCCCTCTGGAGCGGCACCGCTGATGCCGCGGTAGAACCAGTCGGCAGTGACCGGGTCTCCCGCTGGAGCGGCACCGCTGATGCCGCGGTAGAACCAGTCGGCAGTGACCGGGTCTCCCGCTGGAGCGGCACCGCTGATGCCGCGGTAGAACCAGTCGGCAGTGACCGGGTCTCCCGCTGGAGCGGCACCGCTGATGCCGCGGTAGAACCAGTCGGCAGTGACCGGGTCTCCCTCTGGAGCGGCACCGCTGATGCCGCGGTAGAACCAGTCGGCAGTGACCGGGTCTCCCGCTGGAGCGGCACCGCTGATACTGCGGTAGAACCAGTCGGTGGGCGTAGCGTCTGGCTGCGTCTTTGGCTGAGAGCATCTGTATGTGTGCTTGTTAAAGCGTTAGCAGGCAACAGTACCCAACTGCAGATGCGTCCCAGGTTCGGCGTTCCGAATGTTGCAAATACGGCTGAAATATATACCAATGAGACATCGGATGATTAAAAAAAGCAATGATGGAAAGTAAGTTCCGGTATGCAGGGTCTTCTTAGTAGACGAATCGTGCCGTCGATGGGTCATAGGGCCAATACTGGTTTGAAAACAGTTTCTAGTCTTTTTAAACCTGAGGGGAGAATAGCAGTTCCTCAAGAATAATTGGAATGCTTTTTGTCACATTTCCTTGAACAGAAAGCACATGGACATATTTTCGGATGGAGGATGGAGTTCTCTGGTCAACAGATGGCTTGCAGACGAGTTGAAAATGAGATGACAGCTCTGTGGCGCACCAGTGCACACAGTCAGTGCTGAGTCCGTCAGATCCGTGGGATCGGTGCAGACGGCCAGTGCTGAGTCCGTCAAGGCCGCAGGCCTTGACGGACTCAGCTATACTGGCGAGTAATAGCTAATACTGGCGAGTAAGGCTTTGATAGTATCCGGAGGTATACAAAATCTTCAAGATTTGTAGTGTGGAAGTTTGGCTGGAGAATCATCTAAATGTGCAGTGAATTTAGCACCAGAGGGCAAAGTTGACATGTTGGTGTATTCCTTGGAAACTGGTCAGGGCTGTTCCTCATGCAGCTGTACGCTGGGGCTGCATCTAGGGATTTAGGGGATTTTACCAAATACAATGGTGTTCTAAGATTATCACAGAATTCCTGAACCAGGCTTATGTGATAATCATGATACATAAGCACTAAGCAGCCCATATGTTTAAAGTTAGATCAGACGATTGAAAAATCTTGCGTTTGCGGCGGGGCTGGGGTGTCTTCCTACGGCGATGGACGACTCTTCTCTTCCATTCCACGCTGAGCATCCCTGCAGAAACCTAAGGTGGAAAACTACCGCCCCGCCTAGGTGGGAGTGGAACCGACGGGGTGGTGGAGTTGACAGCGTCGTGAAACAGAGCTCAGGCAGCGCTTACATCAATTCTCGGCTATGTATATTCGACGGAAAAAAACATAGAGCAGTACAAAGTCCAGAAAATGTACCTACGTCGAACGCATGCAAAGAAACCAGAGATTTAGCGAAAGCGATATAGAAAAATTGTCTTGTATCTTATGATGATCAAATGGCTTTCATTGATTAAGAGCCCCATCACGACGCTGTTTGCGATGACAAATTATCTCTCACGGTGCCATGCTCGAAATTAAAGTCGTAAAATATCAGTCCTTGTCTGAACACCTAGAACTATTTGAGCCTCTCTAAAAGCCGTAAAGGCATGGGTAGAAATCCCGGGGGGATTGGGGGTCAGGACCCCCCCCTGGATTTTGGGTCTCCCATACGCTTTGTATAGGGCTTGTATGGCTGTGCCAGCCTGAACCCACCCAGTACCCCCTGGATCGAGAAGAGATCTCCAGCCATGCGTAAAGGTGCAAGCACTTGAGTGCAAACGCAAGAAACAGCTGGGTATTTCAAATGAAAATTAAGCGACAAGAAACGCTGAATTGAGTACTAAATGAGAAATGTATGATTTTTTGTTCGGTGTGTTTCTATTTCCGAACCGGTTAGCATGGTATGTGAAGAGCCAGCAAAGGGTATAGTGTGCGCGGCACCCATCCGTCACAGGCGCCGTTGCAGGCTCGTTTGTTATTGGTTATCAGCTGTCGGCGGTGCCCGCGGCGCGCGCGAGGGAGGCACGGGCCACTGCCGGCTAACAGGGCCCGCTCACGCCACCACCTGGCGGCGCACCCTGGCCTACCCAGGCAAGCACAGTTCGCCTGGACTTGTCCCTGGTATCTGGGATGCATGGCTATTGGAGGGGTAGGTGAAAGGAGGAATTCGCTTTGAAATAAGGTGGGAAGGGGGCAGACCCGTAATTTCAGCTGGAAAAGTTTCCGATTATAGCCAATTTGGGAAAAAATAGAACTCTTTAGTATATAGCCGGTGCTGAAGGCAGCAATGAGTCCAAACCCGATCAAATTTGCCTTTTAGTGGGGACAATGTTTTTGTCAGCAGCAGGTTGAAAAACGACTAAATCGTGCCCGTGCCACTAAACCTTTTTACGGGTGGCGACATTTATGAAAGAAATACATACCTAGACTTGTACGCTGTGAGAGATAAAAGTAAATTTATTTCTAATCAAAACCCTCGATCCGATGACAGCACGTATGTATAGTATATACCTACCGCGAAGTATTTTCAAGTGATGGACCCCACCAAGTGGGCAGAGTATTGACGTGTCCGCTTTGTCGGCAGCTCACCCGTCATGCTGGACACGGAGTTTGAGGTGGATGAGCGGACACAGATCGCCGTCGGCCACAACGGCCGCTCCGGCTCCCCCGAGTCCTACTTCACCTGCAAATTCTGCCAGAGACTCTTCAGGTGAGCACGTCCCTCCGCTTGTGGTACCTCTCGGCTCTGAAGTAAAAAGTGATGGGGTAGTTTACCACCCCACCGTCTTAGTGAATTCGAAGTCATGGCTCCGAGTTCACTACAGTTCCTTCAGGAACGCAATGGTGGCTTCTGTCAAAGGGCTCGGAATTAGTGGGGGAGAGAAGTTCTGCTCGCCACTTTTTCCAAATAAACGCTTTACGGGATTTTGACATATGCGCAGGAACATATTTTGTTGGCTTTGATTGTGTCTGTAGATGTCGAGCATGTCTATTCTGTCATCGATCTGTAGTTGAATAGGTGCTTATGGGTCTCACTTATTAATAACTAGAAAATAATGGAGTGCATGGGTGAATGGTGCAGGTTCTGTTTCTTAATTCATGGTTCTCAGGTTCTAGATCCAGCCGGTTTGAATGAATAAGATCACTAATTTAATCTAGAAAATCTGCTGCGTATTGAAGCTGGGGGTTAATAAATCGTGTGTTTTTAGAAAGCCAGTAGTAGGTAGCCGTAATATAAGAAAAAATAGGTTTGACTTATAAGACTGAATACTTCCTGAGTGGGGTTCGTGCCACGAATGGATGGCCATGCAAATTCAGTCCCTTTACAAATGAACCCAACTTTACCATGATTATTCATCTTTAAAAAAAAAACAAGCAAATGAGGCAGGTTCTTTCACTACCAGGTAGCACCCAGAAGCGAGAAGCGCTTTACAGAAAACGGGCTTCTGATCCAAAAATTGTGGGGTCTTTGTCGTCTAGATTTCTGTGTGCATACTTTCTCTTCCGAGAATAGACCTCAGAATCTTGAATAATAACGATTAATTTCTGGGTACCAGTACCTTGAGAATGCTACGGGTGAAAGTTTAAATTATTCTCATCTCAATGAAATGCAGCATTTCTTTTGACCCGGAGTTCTAGAGGAGAACCATCGTTCACGCGGGTTGGTTGGGCTCATCTGACAGAATAGCACTGAGTCAGCACTTTGTGAGCCAATACAACGAGTCAATAACCATTAGTCAAACGCTTTGAAGCCACGTCCTGCTGACATGGCTTCATAGGTGTTGGGGGAGTCGCTTCGATAGCCTCGTGAGGTACATAATGGGATGTGTCGATGCTTCAAGCGGATGCTTTATGAACAGTGGGGACGTGTTGGAGAGAGCTATTGGAATTCGATTACGAGGTGGGTAGGGCTGCGGGAGCGGCCGGTCACACATGCACCCATGGCCACTGGCGGACGCAGGGAAGGGGGGGTTAAGTGGTCATGCCTCCCTCAAAATGGCGAAATTTTGGCCGATTTTCTTTTAAAAAATTACGATTTTTCCCGATTTGCTCCCCAAATGTCACTCCTGCGTCCACCCCTGGTCGTGGCCAGGTCGGCTATTAAAGCCAACTTGTCGGTCGTCATCTCGTTATATGCGCCAGGAGATGTTTAATAATCTGCCGGCACTAGTTCTCCACTGACAGCCACAGGGGCTGGGTCACGGCAGACACAGCATGAACCAGACTCACCGGCGCACACCCCGCTGGCCTGCCAGCTGTTTTTTCGGTGGTGGTACTAGTATTAATTGTTTGGGATACCTTTCAGTTTTGGAGGTCGACTATGCTGAATCGGAAAAATAGCGTTGTCTACGTCAAATGGCGGAACTTCTGGTGCATTCTATCTAAAGTTTGGCAGGTTAAAATCGGCTCTTTCCAGGCAGACAACGAAGTAGAGCCGTGCAAAGAGTCATTGTGTGAGACCTAACTTTCTGAAGCCTAACACGAACGTGAGAAACACGAGGAAAATGGAGCAAGAGCACAGTAAATGATACTGAAACGCTAAAAGAAATAAAGATATTACATTGTTTCTCCGTTTACCCTAAAATTTATTTGGAAGGGTTTTGATAATTTTTAAGTGAGTATATTTGGATTTTTTCATATATGATTATTTCGTTATGATTTATTGACGGGGTTAAATGATAGAATTTATGAAGCACTTAATAACGACAAACGCAGCGCGTCGGTTACAGATAAAATAGAACGCAGTTCTATGTGTGGTGTCGAGGGGTTTGAGGACCTGTGTTCCAAATAGTAATGTGTTTATTTTTCCCCACTTACCCTGGTCGAGATCAAGATTACTGATAGAAAATATAAACCCAAATCTATTGGCAAAACGTTCAACAGAGCACGGGTGAGAACACAATATTTTTTTAAACGGCCGAAGGGGTCCTCATCACAGTTTGCCTCATACGGTTAGAAAAAATGTCTGGTGCTGACCTTGAAATGCTCAGGAACCTCATCATGATAAAAAGGATAGATTTAGATGCTACAGTGACTTTGGTCATTGGTACCCACACCGATAGATAAGTCTTCCCACGGGACAGGAAGCACTAACTGGCTGGTGGGTATATCATTTCTCTACAGCCACTTACTCTGCTTTTTTTTACAAAATTTGCAATGCTTAAGCGTATTTTCCTAGGCATATGCTAAGTGCCCAGTCAAATGAAACTTTTAAATTACCCACTGGGCTGGGGTGTGGATTTCTATCTTTGGATGTTGGGCGACCAGTATTCAATTCTTTCATGTTAGTCAGTGCAGCTTGGTTTCATGTCTTTAAGGGAGCTGCAGTGAACAGTAACTATAATACAATGGTTCTCTAAATGTTACCGTAATTGACGATTCTCGGATTTGGGCACCTCAATAGTTTTCGAAAATCCACCTCAGTATGATGGATCTATTAAGTGCGCAATTGCTCGCCAACAAAGATAAAACACTAAGAAGCCTAGTGTGTGCACATTCAATTGCAGGGAGTTATAAGTCTCTCTCATCCGTAACATTTGACCCGGCCCCTTGCTCCTCTCTACTCAGCAGAAAACCATATCGACACTCTTGACTACAGCGAACTCGGCCACAGGCTAGCCTGTGCTGACTTTGCTGCCGTCTCTTCTGTACCAAAGAGCAGCCTTGGATGCAATGGTAGAGTAGATAATCATTCCAATATAGGGAAAAGTATGGATAAAAATGCTTGAAAAATATGATGTTAATACCAGACTTGTTGATGACTCAAATTTTCTTGAGTCGACTCAACTCTGACTCACAGCTAAATGGTTGACTCCGATTCTGACTCGACTCACTGAGTTGAAAATGGTGAGCCGACTCGACTCAGGCCAAATTCAGAAGTGAGCCGATTCGATTCCGACTCAAATCAGCATTGAGTCGGAGTCGTTTCCGACTCCGAATAGTGGAAACATATGCACAGAAAAAATGCTTCTTTCCTTCAATAGTATGCAAAATCCAATATATTTATTCATCGCGTTAATCTAACTGCACACTTCCTTTAATAATATGCCAATTTCAATACATTAATTCATGACAGAAATTATGCCTGCATAGGAATGAAGAAAGATGCTAATCGCGAACAGGTGAGTATGAGGAAGGGCCTGATGGCTTTGCATTTTGAAGGCATGCCCTTCATGAGCAGTCATAATTGAAGCAATAAGCGACGTTTCAACTGCAAAAAAACAGGAATCAATATTTGAACATATGATATTTTGAGAGGCAATCCCTACCCCAGAACATTCTGAACAATCCCGTGACGAACTTAAATTAGAAATAAATACTACTCTGTGCACTGCCCCTATCCAGCACCTCACTAAAACCACCAAAAACAATGATGATTTTCTCATGTACTTTCTCTCTTCACTTTCTCTTTTCAGGATTGTCCTCCCGAAAATGCTGTAGTAAACACGTAAACGTTACAGATGGTGCATTAAGGACATTACGAACCTAGCCTCGGATAGCGCAAACCTGACGATGGATAGCACTTTAAAAATCACGTGACCAAAAAGGCGTAAGAAAAATCTGCAGGTTCATGTTAAGGTAATCATGCCTTCGGGGTACTAAAGCCTAAATGACCAGCGGTGTCATTGTGTTATTCTGCCGGCAGAACGCAAAATAGTATGCCGCACGCATGCGCAGTACGGTATCATGGACTACAAGATACCTCACTGCGCATGCGTGCGGCATACTAGTATGCGTTCTGCTCGGCAGAATAACACGGCTATTAGTATTTTGTTGCGCACCATGATCATTTTGTGACTAATGTGGCGCGCGTGGGGGCAGCAGTGTGAGAGTGGTAAATAAAAATAATCGGCATCATCATAATTTGAAGAGCGGGAGGTGGTTGTTTGTGAGTGAGAGGATTGATGTATATTTTTCAGTTTATCAGTCTCACAGTTTGAAATTACTCAGGCTACGCCAGAGGTAGGACTGATATCCATTTTCTGTAAATAGGCAGTTTTTATTATCTGCCAGTGGGTGTTCTCAAACCACGACAAATCAAGATAGTGCTTTGAAATAAGCAAATAATTGAAGCTTTTAGTTTCCGTTTCGACCCATTTCAAGGCTTATGTGCAAAATAAGATATTTTGGTACCCTCTTTCTGACGCTGATACGTGTTTTTTAGTGTTTTAGCCAAAGGAAGGAAGAAAATAGAAAATAAAGATATGGTTTCCTAAGAGTGAATTACCTGTTGCATGAGAATGCGCTTAGGATTTTGGATGGTGTGCATTTTCAAAGTTGAAAAAGTCTGATTTTGTGCCTAATCACACATTTTTCTGTATGATTTTGCATGCCATTGCTAGGATTAAATGGAAAAAACTATCAAATGTGTGTGCTTTTTAAACTATATTTTACATAACTTGTGTTGCTAACAACTGATCTAGGCATGGTTCTAGTGTGGATATGAGAATAATGAATTACCCGCTATCACCAAATAGCAATGTGAAATCCTTCGAAATTAGATGTGAAAATTTCTAAAATGTCAGTCATGTGATCACTTATCCTCGCCCCACCGGGGGCCATCGATGGCCCCCTTAAGGTTTTTCCGGGATAGCAGAAAAACGACGAGGCGCAGCACCGCGGTTGAGGGCTCTACCTCTTACTGGATCATTTTCCCATCATCCTGAAATTTTTACCCCGGGTCACCCAAGGTCAGGTCACCAGACGAGGTCAACCAAGGTCCTCACTTCACCTTTAGAGCTCTGTAAGAGCTACATTTCAAGTCGATCGATTTGAAACTTCCTACACTTCATAATCCCTCCAGGGTCTACAAGGTGTATATCCGGGATTTTCGATTTCGTGCCCTGAGGCCAGGTCACGAGGCGACCTCTCCTATTGGAAAGCATGGGGAAAAGCTATTTCATGATATAAAAGCCACAAAAATGATTTCAAATACTCAGACTGCTCAGAACAACGTTTTTGGACACCCTTTCACGGATCCCAGGGGTCATATTTGCCTTTGACTTTTCCAAGGTCATCCAAGGTCACCGGAGGTCAAAACAGTATTTTGACATAACTTTTGACCTAATTGAGCTAGAGCGGTGAAACAAACACCATCGTGTTTGTCTTGTTACTGGCTTTCATTTGATATACGGCAAGGTCACTTTTTGACCTTTCATGACCTCAGGTCATATTAGGTCACGAGGTGACCTCTGGCGGTCAAACCACTGGCGGGAGGTCTTTACGTTCCACATAGCGGAAAAAGTACTGGCAATTTGCTATCAATGTATTTTACCAGGCCTCAATAGCTCTAATGACATAGAGTTATGCCCAGTTTGTTAATCATTGCATATTTGAGTGAAAATAGCCGATCTTGACCTAATTTGACCTCTGGAGGTCAAACCATTGACCTGAGCACTAAAACATGCGAAGTAATTTCTTACTGAATTCACGCGAGCTTTCTATTGCACTTTGCGATTTGCGCTACGCCCTATTTTCGGAGTTAGAGGGGGCCATCGTGGCCCCCGGTGGGGCGAAGGTGGCGCTGGACCGGGGCGGGTTATGTTAACAAAATAGTGTTGAGTCGACTCAACTCTTGACTCATAGCATGGAGGCTGACTCCGATTCTGACTCGACTCAACTGGTTGTCCAGTTGAGTCGACTCGATTCAACCCAAACATAAAGTTGAGTCGACTCAACTCTGACTCGAGCAAAATTTAAGTCGACTCTGAGTCGACTCTGATTCTGAGTCGCGACTCAACAAGTCTGGTTAATACATCTCCTGACTATGGCATAAAGCTCTATCATTTTCGTGGATAAATTTCCGCTGAATTTCTTGCAATTCAAATGAACATGCCTCCACCAATCAGCGGTCGCCATTCACTAGGTGCCGTTTGCCTGCGGGGCACAGAGGTTAGAGAGGTCACGCTGGGCATTGCTAACGCCGAGTTCAAGTCTCGGTGGGGAGGGGTCGCGCGGGGGATTATAAAACCTAATACAAGGTGCCGAGAATGGTGGTGACTGTGCCTGCTGTTGTACTGAGGGAGGGGACAGGTGCAGTAGACATTCTGTGCACGGAGGCGAATATATGGGTTAGAACTTTGTGCGGTGACGATGACACAAAAAAATTGTATTATTTCATTACATGTATTTATTTAATGAGTTGAACATGTATTGATTTTTAAAGCCTTTATAAATTTTCCAAAATGAAAATATCAAAAGAAACCGCGTGGTGGCCAGGGGCGTAGCCAAGGGGGGCTGCAGGGACAGCCGCCCCTCCCTGAGGGGCCCGAAGGGCCCCTGAGGACACGAGCCACGCGAGGCGCGGCTCGCCCGCACTATGCTCTGTGGCCAAATTTGGTATTTTATACCAGACGGGCCCTCTTCAGCGCTCTATTTTGTAACAATCAGGGCCCTTTTTACCCATCAGGGCCCTTTTGACGCTGTCGCAGGGGCCCTTTTCGGGGCGTCGCCCCTCCCTGAGCGAAATCCTGGCTACGCCCCTGGTGGTGGCCAAAAACTATCTAGTTATAATGCTGGCGTGCCCGTACGTACTAAAAGCGACGCGCAGCAGCCCCGCGCAGAAATGTCCCCACGACGTCCTACCAGGCTTCAAGGTTACGCTCACCACCCCTTAGGGTCGTTCCCAGCCGTAACCCGAGACGAGCGGTCCAACCAACCGGCCCCACATCACTTCAAAGCGACACGGCCACCATCAGATGCTGGAGACAAGGGCGGTGATCTGCGGCATGTCCAAGCATGGCATCTGTCTGAGATGAAGCCGTTGAACATGAGCTACGGACTGCGTCAGGCTGGAGTTCAGGGCTCCTGGAGGAGCACTTCACGAGCTGTAAAGGAGGGGAGCAGTGTCAGCGGCACTGGCTGTAGACAATCCACGACCGGCGTGTTGGCGCTGGAGGTATCGGCTTACCTGCAGGACGCACGGAGGCAGCAAACTGAGATTGGACGGACGCAGAGAGTCCACTTGGGCTCCATGGCGAGAGCAGCCTTCCAGAGTTCTTCCAGGGCGGAAAATCCAAAAAGGAACGTCGATCTTTCACGCTGATAGTTTAGTTTTTAGAAAGGGAGGGACAATATTATTTTGTATATAAAAATGTTGCACATATGTGGGTAATTTGGCTAATCTCTCTGGTACTCTCTGGTTCTTAGCGAAACCAACGAATATGAAGGGGTCGGGCCAACTATAAAAACTTGACGTTTTCTGGACAAATTTGGAATATAAACTGTGCCAGCGCTAAGACAAGTACATAATGTAACACCTCATTTCATTTCACTCGACGAGATAAATATTTGGCGTCTCGAATAACTATTGATTTTTTATCTCCAGTATATGTCATGAAATATATTTACGACCAAAAAGACACATAATGGCTTATAACTGAAATTGTACAGCAGATAGGCTAGGTCTTCCCAGTTTTCCTCTGCAACCAGTCAGGTTTTGTTACCATGCCACTCAGTTGGCAAGAAAGACCAATTTTACCCTCAAATTCTGAGCAAATTATCCGATGATTTTCAAGTGGGTAAGTATGCTTAATTTATGTGCCGGTGACTCCAGTGAATAAGGCGAAAGTGACTCACATATTTCAATTTCCTCCCCCCCTTCTGACCGGGCGAGTTTTTTTAGGACACAATCTAGCATCAACAGTTATTTCGTCGTCAAACCCCCAACAATGAATCTTCTCTTTGATATGCATGACAGTGCCCACAACAGGCCAGGTTGCATTGCCTGCGCTCAAACGTTCAAGAAAGTGACAAAAGTGAAGCCTCCGCTGGCCTCATTACAGGTAAAGCGGAGACCTAAGGCGTCATTTCGAATCGTTTGGGAAATCTGTTACGTGTTTGTGGTTTGGATATAATATTTTGTGCACTGTTCTCATGGCCCTCTCTTCTCTCAAAGGCTGATCGCACTCTAGTGTCCTCAAATATTGGTCTGAGAGTGAGCCAATATGGCTGATTCCGGATTTTGGATGGCGGGAGCCAAACGGGGAAGTGTCCCCTATTACTCCCTGTATCTATCTATGGCCAGGGGCCTGGTCCCCAAACTTTTCATGTAAGAGTTTTCTGATTTCGGCCAAATTGGGAACAAATTTAAAAATTGTCTATACACCTACTGCGGAATGCAACAATAAGCCCAAACCCGATGAGTCTTTGGTTCTAAAAGAGAACACTTCCCGTCAACAGTAGGTTGAACGTTGACAGGTCCCAGTGGCAAAGACAAGGGGGCTAGTGGGGCTCAAGCCCCCCCCTCCTGCCCAAATGTCTGAGTGCCCATAGTTAACGCAGAGATGGAGGCTGTTCCGAGGCAATGGCTGAGGAAGTTCGAGCCTCCTAGCCCCAACCCCGAAATGAAATGCTCTGACTGACCCCTTCACGTTTTCCGGTGGCGATGATTATACTCCAGATGTTGTTTTCCACCAATAGATATGGATACTTTTCGACAATCGAGTGCCCTAATATTACAAGAGATGACTTTTGACGGGAATTTATTCGGCTGCTTTTGTGTTAGCCTTCCTCCATTGTGCAGGTACAAGCCTGCTACAAATACGGCACTGAGTCCGTGCTGAGGATCGGCGGTGCCATACGCCAGCCCCCGTGGTCTGTGCGGATCGGCGGCGGTCTATCAGCCCCGTGGTCTGCGGATCGGCAGTGGTCTATCAGCCCCCGTGGTCTGCGGATCGGCGGTGGTCTATCAGCCCCCGTGGTCTCTGCTGGTAGGTGGTGCCCCACGCCAGCTGCCGCGGTCTCGGTGGAGCTCTGCGTCCAGTGCAGGCTGGCCTCTGCACCGGTCGTGTCCTCTGCGATCGGTGCGTGACCGCCCGGTCAGGACACGGAGCTGCACCAGTCAGCCGGGGTCAGGGGTCACCGCCGAGCGGCCATAACTCAGTCACCGCCGCGCCGGTCTCCACCGGCCGCCAGACCAAGGCTGCACCGGCCGGGCAGAGGCGAGAACAGCGCCCGACACGGCCCCAACCGGGCCTGACCCGGCCCCCCACCATGCCCCAACTTCTTAGGTCTGGTGGTCTCACGTCATCGTGCGGATGTTAGGAGTGAGATGAACGGTGCAGTTTGGCCGAAGAATGAACGGTTTTCAAATGTCTTGCCTTCGCGCTGATTGAGCTTTAACTGCAGGACCAAGCGAGAGAGGTGCAGAGATTGTGATTGGTAGGGCCTCTTAGACATCACTCCCTTGAACAAACCAGACGAGTTTATTGCGTTTTTGACGAGACCATTTTACTCTTTTGTTTCGGTTTTCACGACTATCTCAGTCATTCATTGCAGAGGCAGTTTTGCAAATGCTGCACTGGGCGTTTGTCTTAAGCACAATTGGCTCCTTTTGTCTGTGGCAAGTACATATGCTCCCTTCTGAGCTGGTGCTTTTTAATTACCGGTGAGCCTTATGACCATTCAACTAGTATAAATAGCTCGTAAATAGTAGGTGCGCTCAGAATTTATGGCCAGTGGTAGACAATACCTTTCAACATCGACTATCTAAAGACATTCAAGGTATCAAAAGATCAAGTCCAGTTTTCACGAGGATAACGGCAGCCGAGGGAGGCACACACCAGTGATTTGCAGACCAATTATTCCCCCAACAATCGAATTGTCTTCAGGGTCATTGACCGAGAAAGAGAGAAAGTCCGCGATGCCAGCTGGATTTCATGGTAATTTGTACCTGGCTTCCGTCATGTGATACACTGCGACTCAGATTCTCACGTCCCAGTGACACACAGGACCAGACCAAGTTTTGCACTTGGCGGCATTGCGAGGGCGGACATCACAAGAGGAAACCGACGATGCTGAAATTAGTTCTGATGGTTACTCACTATTCTAACACTGCGCATGTACACTAGAACGTAGCATGACGAACGCTATCTCAACGGCTGCGAGTTCAATTTCGTTCGAATTTCGCTGGTACTGTTTTGCACGAATTTTCAAAGCAGCACTGACGTCATCTTACATTCATGGCTCTCCGCATACAATCTATTTTTAGGTTATTAGTCATTTTTTAATTGGTGGCTTTTTGCCTCCAGGTAGACAGTGCTGAACCTAATCGCTTGATAATGGAACTTTCTGCGTAGTCACCTATATATTATATATATATATATATATATATATATATATATAAACATCCCTGCTTGAAGACCCCAATGTGGACACAGGGTTGTGCATGATCTCCCATATTAAACTCACATTAGCCGGGGTTTTAAGAGCGCTTTGAAACACGCTACAGTCGGTCACAGCGACAACTGTGGATGTACCAGTAGTGGGTGACTTCTACCTCCGACTACGGGTAGAACATTTGGTCACGAAAACGCCTGTAGTTGGAGTGCGACGGGCACAGCGATATCAAAACCTGCCACTCACCCGTCATAGAGCTGACAGCTGTCTCTTTTCCAGAAAGTCTTACAACCTGATGATACACGAGCGGTCGCACGACTCTGTGAAGTACACCGCTGATGTCTACCGGCTGCGAACCGAGCTACAGGCGTGCAATCGCCGGGACATCAGGTAGTTTTGGGGTGTCCGAGGGCGCGCTCTCTCCACTCGACCGGTTGGTCTCGGGGTGATAAATAGTGAGTTGGTTGGCACGATAGCATGATTTAAGTAACTACCTCTGACTGCTTGGTAGTGTGCATGTCTGTACTGTTACGTTGGTCGACACAATCCGGCTAATGATGTAACAAGAAGGTAGTTTGGGAGGACCATATAGAGATTTAGTTGCGCATGTCTGTATAAGGCACAAACAGCAGAATGTTTGCGTCTAAGGTGGGGGGGAGGAGGAGCTCTTAATGGGATCTATCAATCCGGTGGAAACATGCGACCAGTCGTTTAAAGGTGATTATCAAGGAAACCTTCACTTCAAAACAGGCCTAAGAACATAAAGTTAACACGCGCATTGACGGGGGTCTGAGACACCTTCGCTTTGACGGGGGGCGGGTACCCCGCCCCTAAGATCTCGAGAACCACGGTAAGTAGCAAAAAAACGGTAAACGGCGTTGGGTAGCCCATCCACTTCTTCATCGAAAATATTAGAACCATTTTTTTGTCAGGTCACATTTAAGGTCACGAGACGTCAAAACATGCCGTCATAGGGGTAACATGTAAATAAAGGTTTTTGGTCCTCACATCTGCACAAGTAAAGATAGAGCAAAACGACTTAAACTGTATGAATCCTCGCAGCAAGCCGAATCGAATGATATAAAATTATGACCTTGCTAGGTCAAATCAAGGATTTGACCTGACCTGAGGTCAGGTCAAGGGAAAATTATATAAAATGCATATCATTAGAACCACAAAGACAATGCGAGTCTAATGCAGCTAAAATAAACGTTCTATCGCCATCCGATTCTGAGCTATTCAGTCAAAACAATTTTTCCAATGTATTTCCAATGGAGAGGCCATGGCTCGTACCTGACCTTAGGTCATCGATATTAAAAATACCAGAACAAGTTTTAGAGAACGCGGTGGGCCCATTATGTGATATGAGTTTCAATTGGACAAGTTCACCCTGTTCCGACTTATGCTATCCTAAACTTTTTTGAGGTAAGGTCACTTGAACTGTACTGGTGACCTGACCTGAGATGTTCTAACCTTAAAATTCTCACAGAAGTTGTCAAAATGATGAGAAAAAGGTATGCCAAGTCCGGCGGCGCTAAGCGCCACCGTTTTTATCCTATCTCCGAAAAACCCGAGGGAGGGTGGGTACCCGGCCCCCCGTCAATGCGCGTGTTTAACTATTATTTAATTCCCAGCACATGCTGATTTTCTATGTGCAAGGGGACCATTTTTCAGTCATATCTGCTGGTGATTAGAGAGAAATGTAACTAATGTATTACTTGACCCAGTGTTTTTTTAAGAAAAGTCAGATAACCCTGATGCCCAAACGGCAAAAACAGAGCCTGTAGCCATCGGGACCTATCGGGGAGAAAAAATAAATTTGTTTAACGTTTTTCTTCGTCGGGCTAAACGCAGTGAAAAGAGGTTATTCGTAGTGCACGGTAAGCACGGTAGTTAAACCAATTCTACATAAACAGGGCTTATGCTGTTCCCAATGAATGATACTTGTATTTGAAAGACAAAATAGGTATGCAACTTGTTTTCTTTTCTTTTTGCAAAAGGTACGAAAGCAGCTCCGATTTACCATCTAGCATAAACATGATTCATGATCTTGTAAGTAGGATCAATCAATTCATTGCGAGTGAGAGCCATCGAAATGAAAATAACCTGTAATACCCTAAAGTCGAGTACCATAATTTCTTATCACCTACATTTCATATTACCTATGCTTAGATACCTACTTCTGAGAGAGAGAGAGAAAGAGAGAGAGAGAGAGAGCGATGCTCCCATCACCATTGTTGAAGGGCACGCTTATATCCCTCCTAACACGTGGGTAGGTATAGAGAGGAGGGGAACACTATCAGGTGCAGCATCTGAGACACTGAGCCGTGACTGAGGTCTCCCCGTCCCCGGGGCCAGCTCGGCGCGTTTGAAGACAGATCCCCTGGTGCCCAGTCCAGGCGCAGCCAAGCTCAGCCCTCACACCACCAACGGGGTAAAGCACCACTTGGTCAGCGTTTTTGTCAGCCTCCAGCCCACGTGCCGCCCGCATCGCCAGCGCAGCGCGCGCTCGCCACACCTCGGATTAAGCTGGAAAATCAAGATAAAGACGTGTCGTGTTGTTCTCTGGCGATGGAATCGCGGTCGGTCCCCAACGCGTCTGTCACTGAGTCGTCTTTATCGGCAGCGTTTTTGCGGCGCGAGCCCGGCGGAACAGAGTGGCGGGTAAAAAGTGGTGGGGATCTGCGTGCCGACGGCGCCGGAAAGAGCCGCGTATGCTAATGCAGCGATCTCGCCGGTAATGGAGACGGCGACAGCTTCATCATTCAGCCGACATCCGTTACATATCGACAAGTTGTTCGCCAGAAACCGTGATTAATGCGCCCGAATAATTGATTACTTAAAATAAATGCATCTATTTAGGCGAGACAACGTTGCGGGTCTTGCCCGCTTGAAGATTAATGGTGGATTACTATTCATTGTATTTCCTATGAGCTTCTTGCGCATGTGCGTGTTTTGCAGTAAACTGCAGGCCAGGGCAGTCAGGGCAGCCAGTCCACGTGTTGAAGAGTGACCTGCAGGAGTGCAGTTGGAGTTGCTTGGATTGACAGATCTATCCGTGAAGCCTCAGCTAGCGTACGATTCTAAAGATTGTGCCAGTGCTCTCGCTGTTGCTGCGATCCACTTATCGGCCTCGAGTTCTGGAGGCTTCCAAGACAGGCAAAACCACGTCACCACCAATGTGCCTGGTTTCCGATATATACGGCGTAACAGGCAAACAGAGACAGCACACCACAAAACTGAAAATAAGGTTCGCCCGCCAAATCAGAAAATACTTAAAAGTGACCTATACTAGCTGCAAGATGAGGCACCGGACATGACGAGGGCTGCGACCCGTAGTCGTCCAGCCTCTGACACCTGTATCTTCGTGCGGGGGCCGGTACCCGGGGTGGTCCAGCCTCTGAGATGCGCGGGGGCCGCAACTCGGGGTGGTCCAGTCTCCAGCATCAGTCACTTGTCGCGGTCGCGGTACACAGACCTGGTAATTGTTGACGCCGCTGCAGGGGGCGTCGCGGGCGTTGGCCCGATTTATGAGTCTCCAGTCCGCTGACAGGGGCGTCACCAGCGATGCGAGGGAGGGGGCACATGGCTGGCTCTTAAAATGACTTAACAAGTATCTATATTGTCGATGCCCTTGTTGGTTAGGGTAGAGAAAACTGAATTTCTCGAATTGATGGTTGTTGAAGAATTGAGCTCCTACACGTTCCCTCTATCGCACTTGCCTTATGATCATCGATTCCTGGTCTTAAGTGATCGAAGACTGCACTTCTCACAAATAAATGCAAAGAGTGGAACTTCAAAATTTTGTTCTGAAGTTTGACAGAATTGCATCTGTTCATTTTAATTGGAATGTTTTTATTCCCACAACTTCCAACTGGTTGCATCTGGTGGGCCGAGTTTGTTGCGGCGGGGACGGAAATAGACAGATGCCTGGTACCGGGGCGTCTCTCGGGGCGTCTCTCTCAGCTGTAGAGCAGTTGTCTCTGGTGAGGAGCGCGCCACCCATGAGAGGGACGAGTGAGCCACGGTGCGTGGGCAGATCAGGCGATAGGCTAGGCTGGCACCCGGCCCACACCACACCACACCACACCACAGCGAGCTGGCGCCGTAACGAAGCACCGGCGCCACCCGCTCCTGAGCCGCCAACTTTATGGTCGTCAGAAGCAGCGATGGACAGACTGTCCGTGACTCAAGGGTGACTCGATCTAAAAAAGTGTGTGTTCTTTGACTCCTAGACTCGATCGGGTGGGTCAAAGGAAAATTATTCATGTTCTACATTGATTTACCAAATTATTTTAATATTGTGCTAATAATTGTTAAGGTTTAAGGACGCACCAACTGCCAAGGTTTCCTTCAAGTCAACCTGTAGAGAGGGTTTTTGGGGTCAGGTCGCATACTTATTCGGAGCACTCATTCGCGGTGTTTGGTTAAGATCAAGCAAATTATATCACGTAGCTAAATGCATGTTTGATTCCAAGTCAAGGTCAATTCTGCGTCACTCCATCTATGACTGAATTCCGACTAAGGCATATTTTTGGGATTTCTAAGGTTATTTACAGAACAAAACGGATTCAGTGGGCAAAATAAATTGTAAAAGATATAAAAGCTAAAACTACTTTTTTACTCACCCCATTGAGTCCCAGTGCCAGAATTTACTCTCCTCTAGATGATGTAACATTCAGCCACCAACAGGTGAGGCGATTGGGATAAAGTAAAAAGACCTACCTAATTTTTCAACAATCGACGCGCCAACAATCGATTCTTTCAAATTTGGCCGAGTACATTATTTTGGACACGAGCGGTTCTCCTACCACCTCGGTAAAATAGGTGAGGGAGAGGTTCTCCGAGCCCCCTCTTGTGCGCTTCGTAAAACTTTCAAGAGGTAAAGAGCGGTTCCAAAATAGTGTTTTATTCCCCTGAGACACTGTGTGATGACCAAACTTAGGTCGACTGGCAACTGACTGGTGAGAGGGTGACCTGAGAGGGGTGGCCGTCCGTTGCGTGCTTTGTGGAACGTTACACGTTGTTTCCAAATTAATCCATCATCGCCGAAAAGCCCGTTCGGATGGTGGGGCTGGAAGTTCCGAGACAAGTCTCTTGAAGTCTTTAGCGAGACTTCGATCCCAAAAGCTGAAGTTTCAACAACTTTGGATTGTTTCGCAAAGACAAGAGAAACCCTCTTCTCTTCCACTCGTTGTCTCATTGAGTTTCGAGCTCCCTACCAATGACCAATTTCCTAGACGCCAGCCAGCAGCAGCAAGAACTGAAGTGAAATCTGCATGATGACGTTTCAATGATGGTGGCTTGGTGATTATGCATATTGCTTTATTATCCTTAACAAATGCATTATCTCGGTGAGCAATGTCATGCTGCCCTGTATACACAACTGTACCTAGCCAAATTAAATACTGAGATCTAGAGAAATCGGACACTTTTCTGATCTTGCACGTAACCTGTTACAGAAGATGACTTCTGAAACCAATGCATGCGCCAGCGCCTCCTTCCTCTTTATAGTAAGTAGACTTTCCTGCTCTCTTTGGCTGTGGCTTCTAAACAATCTGGTATATTTTAGACTCCTCCATTCTAGTTCTTCTTTTAAGGTTCTCCACTTGTTAGTTAACTTTTTTGTGCTTTTCTATTTTGACTTGGTCATTTCTCTTTGAACTTTATTTCCATGCTGTTTTTCAAAACTGTTCTCTCCCGTCTGATTTTCAACCCGATCTTATGCCTAGACCTACGGGCTTAACACCAGCATCACCCTGTTTCAGGCTACTCTTGGCCAAGGCTGTTCAAGATGAGAACTTCCAGACTCTCAAGGCCTAACCAGATGGAATAGTTTGGTTATGTGCGTGAGCCTACGGTGTTCTCTGTGTGAGAATATGCGACGGTCAGTTCTCTGAGAGAACCTGCGGAGTTCTCTGAGTGAAAATATGCGACGGTCAGTTCTCTGAGAGAACCTGCGGGGTTCTCTGTGTGAGAACACACGATGGTCAGTTCTCTGAACTAGAACATGCGGAGTTCCACCCTCAATTTGGGAATTTGCAGTGTTCACCTTTTGAATACGGGGTTCGCCCTTTTTATAAACGTGAGAATTGAAGATGGAAATATCCGTGAAGTGTTTTGCTGATCTGTGATGTCGCTGACCTGTGAGTGTTTCCGGACAGCTTGGGAGGATGTTTCTTAAAAATATCGCACTAGGTGTAGTTAGGGAAGCAAGAACGGATTGTCTAGGGAAGCAAGAACGGTGGTAGCCGAACGGTATTTTAAAAACAAAATTCCTCAGTGGAAGTGTAGTTAGCTATGATGAGTCGTCACCCGGGGCCGTCCACAAATTACGCAACGCCAAGAGGGGAAAGTAGGGGACTCAGCCGCAGCGCTACACAGGGGCGTCAAAAAGCGTTGCATGTGCAGGGGGATAAAAGATAATGAACTGAGTTTCGTAATTTATGGACGGCCCCTTATAGTTGTCCCCCATCGCATCGCATAAATGTCCATTATAAGATCCGCAGTAAGGTTCCCGCTTATGTTATCAAGCCTCAGATGCGCTGACCATTGTCAATTATGCACAAAGTGTGACCTTGCCTCCATTGCGAAGTTATCAACCATCAGACTTTTGCTTTTTGGTATTATAAGCCCATGTTTGCACACCGTTCATCGCGTTAAACGTCCCATTAGGCCTTTCTTGATAGCTTTCCAGAGCTTTGAACCTCTAAGAAAATACGTGTAAAGGGAATCTTTCGAGGATGCTATCACTAATTTTTATGTTTTCTACACTAACAGTCTCTAGGAGACTCAAGTCACGTACGAACATGTGGTCCATTTTGACATAATGCATTGTGCTCGAGATGGAAACGACTGCGCTTGACTCGGGCGCGTTTATCCTGATTGCGGTTTTAATTGGTGATTAATGCTTGATTTGTGAAACTAGAACAAAGATATTTCCTGCCGCATGGAAGCAGCAGAAAGTACTTTTTGCATATAATTTTTTAGATATGAGACTGCGACGCGTTTTAGGCGCTTATTTGCAAGCGTCTGGCAAAATACAAGTGCATCACGTTGAATCACAACAAAATGATGAATAGTCATCTAGCAATGAGCCAAAAACTGATGAGCACGGTGTGTAAAATTTCAATTGGAGGGAGCTGTGCTTTTTATCATTAACATGTTGTGCAATGATCTTTCTAGGTGTGTTCGCTGCTAACCGAAATGTCACTGACGACGCTCCTGGATGGAGCTAACAGGGCGGGTTGTGCTGCTTCTTAGCGTGTGTGTTAGGTACCAGTAGTCATTGTGCTTTGTGCATGTTATTGTGCTCGAGATTGAATATATATCTATGATGAGGATAATTTCCACCAGTGTTGTCTCCTGTAACATAACCCGAAAGGACCTTAGAATGACGTGATTTCAGTGATGGAAATATTTGCAAACCTGATGTTGATATCAACTTCCATGCAATCAGCTATTTGAATAAAAACATCATGTTTGCATGCAATTCAATGTAGCAAGAAAAACAAGCGGTCCTTTTAAATGTTTTTAGTACTGTATGGTTCATGCCAGAGGCGTAGAGCTGTAAGTGTGACTGGGCGTTACGCAGCGGCCATTCGATATGGCGCAGAACCTTGTGGTTACGCCGCCGTCTGCAGTGGTTGTTACAGGGGATCACCATCTGCGGTGGAAATCAACAGTTACAATAAAACTGCTTACATTGAATTTGTATAACTCAATGTTTTTTTTAACCGACTGTCTCTGGAGGGATCGTCTGCTGTCAAAAACAACCGGTAAAACCACCTTCACAGGCCCTTTATTTGCACTTGAACATCGTCACACTGGATACCACAAAGCAATTGGTTATCAGAATCTTCCGGAGCACACAGAGCACTTCTGTGGATACAGAAGCCCATCGCAGAACAGTCGCTTCATTAACTTGTGAGTAGCCATACACTTTCAAACGCGCCGCCTCAAGGCGGGTGGTCGGTCCTCTTGCAGAAATGGCGCTTGCCCTTCTTCATAACTTTTTTTAAATATTTTGTACGCTCCCGACCCGGCGACATATTTCCCTATCTGCATTACATACCCACAGTCCACTCTGCACGCAGCAGATGGTCTCATTTATCGGCGTCCTTGCGGGACAATCGTATCTGCAAGCTCCCTCCCTGTCACACACCCCCACCATATGATACGGCCAGGCTATCGCGGTTTCTCGGGACCCGGCGGAACAGATGACTGCTCCGGTCAGACCAGGCGAGACCGTGCCCTCGGGGCGTGCCACCGGACCGGTGGATCTTTTTAACACGCGCATTGACGGGGTCTGAGCCACCTTCGCATTGACGGGGAGGGGCGGGTACCCGCCCCCCTAAGATCTCGAGAACCACGGTAGGTAGCGAAAAACGGTAAACGGCGTTGGGCTGCCCATCCACTTCTCCATCGAAAACATTTGAACCATTTTTTTGTCAGGTCACATTTAAGGTCACAAGAGGTCAAAACATGCCGTCATAGGGATAACATGTAAATTCAGTTTTTCGGCCATTACATCTGAACAAGTAAAGATAGAGCAAAACGACTTGAACTATATGAATCCTCTCAGCAAGCCGAATCGAATGATTTAATCCTATAATTTGACCTTGTTAGGTCAAATCAAGTATTTGTCCTGACCTGAGGTCAGGTCAGGGTCAAATTATATAAAATGCATATCATTAGAACCGCAAAGCCCAGGCGAGTCTAATGCAGTTAAAATAAATGCTCTATCACCATCCGTTACTGAGTTATTCCGTAAAAAACCATTTTCCCATGTATTTCCAATGGAGAGGTCATGCCTCGTACCTGACCTTAGGTCATCGATATCAAAAATATCGGAACATATTTTAGAGAACTCGGTGGGGCCATTATGTGATATGAGTTTCAATTGGATAAGTTCACCCTGCTCCGACTTATGCTATCTTAAACTTTTTTTGAGGTCGGGTCACTTGACCTGTACTGATGACCTGACCTGAGATAACCTAACCTTGAAATTTTCACTGAAGTTGTAAAAATAATGAGGGAAAAGGTATGCCAAGTACGGCGGCGCTACACGCCGCCGTTTTTCTGCTCTGTTCGAAAAACCCGATGGGGGCGGGTACCTGCCCCCCCCGTCAATGCCTTTCGGGTTAAGGGCTGATCAGTCCCGTACTTCCAATAATAAGGGCGCGGGTTGGTCAGAAAAACTCCCGTTTTAAGGCAAGTCCCACTCGGTTAACTGTCATCTCCGTGGGAGGTGGTCAAAGAAAATGCAGCCAGAGACCTCCCACATACAGCGGTGACGCGTGAACCAACCGCGCCACCGCCGTGGTACCCTTACTCATAACTGAACGTTGGAAAATATCCACCGGTGTTTACGGAGATGCCTTCCCAGCGCTGATATATGGAACTGCCTCACCAGTGCTGGCTTACTGTGCTATCTCAGCAGTGCAAGTATACGGAGCTGTCTCCTCACTGCGGGTACAGGGAGCCGTCTCCCAGCGGTGGCATACGGAGCCGTCTCCCAGCGCTGGCATACGGAGCCCTCTCCCCATTGCTGGCATACTGAGTCGTCTCCCCAGTGCTAGTACACGGAGCCGCCTCCCCAGTGCTGGTACACGGAGCCGTCTCCCCAGTGCTGGTACACGGAGCCGTCTCCCCAGTGCTGGCATACGGAGCCGTCTCGCAGCGGTAGCATACTGAGTCGTCTCCCCAGTGCTGGTACACGGAGCCGTCTCCCCAGTGCTGGTACACAGAGCTGCCTCCCCAGTGCTGGCATACTGAGTCGTCTCCCCAGTGCTGGTACACGGAGCCGTCTCCCCAGTGCTAGTACACGGAGCCGCCTCCCCAGTGCTGGTACACGGAGTCGTCTCCCCAGTGATGGTACACGGAGCCGTCTCCCCAGCAGTAGCATACTGAGTCGTCTCCCCAGTACTGGTACACGGAGCCGTCTCCCCAGTGCTGGTACACAGAGCTGCCTCCCCAGTGCTGGTACACGGAGCCGTCTCCCCAGAGCTGGCATACGGAGCCGTCTCCCCAGCGCTGGTACACGGAGCCGTCTCCCCAGTGCTGGTACACGGAGCCGTCTCCCCAGTGCTGGTACACGGAGCCGTTTCCCCAGTGCTAGTACACGGAGCCGTCTCACCGGTGCTGATACACGGAGCCGCCCTACAGACCCTGTTCAGTGTTCAGGCCGAGCGGGCGCCGTATCAGCAGGCATGCTGGCATCTCCGGTCGTGTGGTATACCGGAGCGTGGGAGAGGTGCCGGGGGCGGCGGCAGCCACCACTGGCTGCCACCTGTAAATCGTGCCGCCCCGCCCACTGCAGCACGTTCGGCACCGTCTAATGCACGGCTAATCACTGCGTCCAAGCGCTGTACCGGAGCCCGGCGCAGCATCCGTTACCGACGCTGACACCTCCAGTCTGCGCCCTGCGGATTCCCACGCAGTGGCAGGAGAAGCCGCTCCTCTCATAGCTGCTCCGCTCAGGGTGTGGCGTGCATTGGGTATCTCAATGAAACCCGGAACCGTTGGCGGATGGGGTGGGATTGGTTGAAATATTTGTATAATTTTATATCCAGATTTGAGCTATCTTTCTTAAAAACCTTCTCTCTACCCACCAAAAATATTCCTGTAGACATTCAAACATTTTTTACCAGCATTTTGAGAAAAAATTGCTGGTTATTGAACCCCGATAAATGTCTAATCCTCGCACGGATTAGATTGGATTAACTAGAGACTTTAGATACTCTCAAATCTGGATTTGGATTTGGAGCCCGATTTTTTCGGTTCAGTAGAACTTTTCTGGTATGGATCGAACTTGGCAACCATGGCGTGCAAACGGATTGGCCAGAGTCTGATAGGAAATAGCTGATATGGATGGAGCTGGATCATAATTTTCCTGCTTGTGGCACGCTTTCCTTGCCATATCAAACCAAACATGCAGCCAGCCTAGGGCATTTTTTAAGGAAAATTCAGTGGGGGGCATTTCTTGTGCTGGCCATTATAGTGTCTTCAAAGGGTCAAGACCCCATTTTGAGGAGGTTTAATAAAACTTAGACACGTTAGTGTTAAAAAAAGTGTTTCTCAATTTTGTAGTTATTCCAAGTCTAGAGATTATAGATGCTGCCCAGGGCTGCCAGGTTTTTTTCAGCGGACAAGGTCAAACCCAGTTAGAAAAAGGGCCAAAGAGGGGCAAAATCTTATTTCCACTAGAATAGGCAAACAAACACCACAAAAGCCAGATTTGAGGCTAAAACAACCTCTAGCGGTAGTCATAAAACCACAGAAACAGCAACTTGTATCACTGTTTAAAACTAATTGTTGACAGTTTCATATCGACTTAACGTAATATTTTTTAGCACACTACCCATCTAATAGGATGTTTGATTGGTTGTAGGCCAGTGTTCTTCTCCAGCGTTGTGATGAGTTGATGCTGAGGCTGCTTTGCCGGGATTTCCCGTAACTACGCACTTTGTTTCGTCTTCGCACGGTGGAGTAGACAGCCACAGGTGGAATTTTTAACACAATATTTGTGTATTGCCTATTTGGGACCAGAAATAGAACAACGTTATAATTATCGGGTGGTGTTCTGTCCTATTTTTGTTAAGCGAGTCTGCATTCAGTCGATTTTAAGTAATCTGTCTATTTCACTGGGGGGCCAATCTCCGGGCACTGGGGGGCATTTCGGCCGACTGGGGGGGGGGCAAATGGCCCCCCAGTTAGCATGTTAAAAAATGGCCTGAGCCAGCCTGACTCTTGAGTCTGACGGGGTCCAGGACCACAACACAGATTGCCAGGCGCTGCTAGGGTTTTCAAGTCCGGCAGACGGTAGATATAATCTCTCTCTCTCTCTCTCTCTCTCTCTCTCTCTCTCTCTCTCTCCGGGAGGCTGGTCCACGAACCGAGAAGCCCGGCCTGGCCTCCACCTTTCTTGAAAACTTATCGATTTCAGCCACATTAAAAAACATATGGAAGTTTCACAACAAGCATGTGCAGTTGGGAAACAATTCCTTTCTAAGGGTTTTGGGGCTTTAAAACGTTGTTTTGGCTGTGGGTTAGAATATATCATTCACTAATCGACCCACCTACCGGCGGCGGTGTACGTGGATAACTTACATCGGAGGCTTCAGACCGGCGGTGATGCAATTGACAGTTTTCGGATTTTGACGCCCCCAATAGTTCTCGAAAACCTGCGTTAGTATGATGGATCCATAGAGACAAAACATCCCTTCTTAGGCAAAAAAAACTCCGTCGTGTATGCCTTTTGGGTCTCCTTATAGAAATTACTATATATTATAGAAAGGTGAGGCGTTCTATTATTTGAGTCGCGACTGAAGTTTCGTACCTTTTCGCCTTTCAACACGGAGCAAAGCAGCACGTGGTTCCCTCTCCTGGTATATTAGCTGGTTGTACTTCGGCAGCTCTCTCTATTAGTCCTCACTCTTTGTAACTCGTCCGACGGCTAAGTTTTAGTTTAATGTACGCTCCTTCCTCAGTTACCTTCGACCCGGGCCCCACCCCACTCCAATCAGCAGAAACAAAAAGCGACAGTCCTGACTTCAGCGAACTCGGCCGCCTGCTAGCCTGTGCTGACTCTGCCGCCGTCTCGCCTGTACCGAAGAGCAACATCGGATGGTGGAGCAGATAATCATGCCAATAGAGGGCAAAGTGTGGCTAGGAAGGTTTGAAAATATGATTTTCATACATCTCCTGGTCTATGGTTAAAAGCTTTATCACATTCATAAAGAAATTTCAGCTGAATTTCTCACAATACAAGTGAATACGCCTCCACCAATCAGCGGCCGCCATCCGCTGACTGCCGCTTGCCTGCGGGCACAGAGGTTACAGAGGTCACGCTAACCACGACTCACGCTGAATTGAAGCCTCGGTGGGGAGGGGTCGCGTGGCGGCTTATGAAACTTACATGCGTGGCATGTTGAGAAAAGAGATGGTTGCGCCTGCTGCTGGACTGAGGGAGGGGGACAGGAGTAGGAGACATTCTGTGTATGTTGGATGAACTATGTGTCTGTACAATGTGAGGGGTCAATAGCACTGAAAAAACACGAGTTCATTAAATGAGTTCGGTATGTAAATGCGCTTGGCTGGCAGAATTGCGGGCGCTGATTTCGAGTCAGGTATTTATCGACAACAGGGTGCATGATACATGTTGGAACTTGTTAAGTTTTTTACGGTTGATACACATTTACTGGCAATGCAACGCTCACCGTATGCACGTGTGACATATACGATTAGCTAACATTTCATGGGAATGTAACACTAGAAGGTTAAGATGCTAAAACGATAATTTGACGTGGAGGGATAAGTAGTTCTGACCGTGTAAACAAGGAGGTTCTGAGGCAAACCACGGAGTGCACAAGGCAGCTGACTGAGGGGTATGTCTATTTTAAGTGAGACACTCAAATGAGCATGGGTTTCGAAGGATGAGGTTCTCGAAGGCTTATTCGGTATACCCTTGCAATTCAACTGTTTGTCATTTTCGGGGTTGAAAAGGACTTTGTGATGGTTGAAACAAAAATAACATTATGATATTTCATTCTATATGATGGCTATTTACATTTTTTTCCAAATTTGGGCACCTCCAATGATTTTCGGAAATCCACGCCCCTGTCCCAAGTAATTTTCATGGTCAGCATTCCAAGATAGGGCGACGTGTGAGAAAACTATATCCACCCTTTGTTCTGAAATGTATTAATTGTTAACCTTGTATTGGATCCGTTTTTTTCACTGATCACTCGACTAAAGAGTGGTAAATTCCCCACCCCCGGTCAGATATGGCTATCACCATATGCAGGGGCGCCGCCACGGAATTTTCGAAGAGGGGGACAGACCCGGGCTGGTGCTGACCGGGGGAGGCGAATTGTGAGCATATTCGGTAATATTCGGACATTAATGACCATTGACCCAAAAATTTTGGGGGGACGTCCCCCCTGGTTGGCCATCACGGGGGGACGCGTCCCCCGTCCCCCCGCTTTCGGCGCCCATGACCATATGCCTAAGTAACTTTTATACAATAGCACGAGCTTTTAGCAAACGTGTTTGGCCCGCTGCTAGCGATGCTGTTTTGTTGATGGCTCAAATTGTTTTGAGTCGACTCAACTCTGACTCATAGCTTAGCGACTGACTCTGATTCTGGTCCCACTCACCGTGTTGAACCGGCGAGTCGACTCTGACTCAGCCCAAATCATGAATATAAATGCTAGCAGGAGGCTATTTCGAGGCCATGGTGGAGAGGCTCCAGCCCCCTAGCCCCCTTACTCCCGAAATGAGGTCTTGGATCCACCACTGTCCAGCCCAGTGGTGATATCCTGATCTAGAAACGCCTACGCCTTAGCTGCTCTTATGTTCCGTACCACCATAATTTTTGGGTTTCCTACTCACTTCTTGAACAAATTTCTGTAGCTATTGAAATTCCTTGATTACCTTTGATCCGTCAGATCTTAGCATGCTGCTCTCACCTGAGTGACCAAAGCCATCGGGAGATATTTGACGCGGTGGATGAATTTATTAAGAGACTATAGCAATACCAACTGTAGTTAACCCTCGCCCCACCGGGGGCCATCGATGCCCCCTAAGGTTTTTCGGGGTAGCAGAAAACGACGAGGCGCAGCACCGCAGTTGAGGGCTCTACCTCTCACTGCATCATTTTCCCATCATCCTGAAATTTTTACCCCGGGTCACCCAAGGTGGTCACCAGACGAGGTCAGCCAAGGTCACCTCACTTCACTTTAGAGCTCTGTAGAGCTACATTTCAAAGTCGATCGATTTGAAACTTCCTACACTTCATAACCCCTCCGGGTCTACAAGGTGTATATCCGGGATTTTTGATTTCGTGCCCTGAGGTCGGTCACGAGGCGACCTCTCCCATTGGAAAAGCATAGGGAAAAGTTGTTTCATGTATAAAAGCCACAAAATGATTGCAATACTCAGACTGTTCAGAACAACGTTTTGGACACCCTTTCACGGATCCCAGGGGTCATATTTGCCCTTTGACTTTTCCAAGGTCATCCAAGGTCACCAGAGGTCAAAACAGTATTTTGGCAATAACTTTTGACCTAATTAAGCTAGAGCGGTGAAACAAACACCATCGTGTTTGTCTTGTCACTGGCTTTCATTTGATATACAACAAGGTCACTTTCTGACCTTTCGTGGCCTCAGGTCATATTAGGTCACGAGGTGACCTCTGGAGGTCAAACCACTGGCGGGAGGTCTTTACGTTCCACATAGCGGAAAAGTACTGGCAATTTGCTATCAAATGTACTTTACCAGGCCTCAATAGCTCTAATGACATAGGAGTTATGCCCAGTTTGCTCAATCATTGCATATTTGAGTGAAAATAGCCGATCTTGACCTAATTTGACCTCTGGAGGTCAAACTATTGACCTGAGCACTAAAACATGCAAATTAATTTCTTACTGAATTCACGCAAGCTTTCTATTGCACTTTGCAGATTTGCGCTAACGCCCATATTTTCGGAGTTAGAGGGGGCCATCGATGGCCCCCGTGGGGCGAAGGTGGGCCGGACCCCGGTGCGCGGGTTAATAGCCCCAAAACCAACTTTTGGCGAGAAATTGTCAATTTCGAAAGTTTTGAGACTTTGACCTGATAGCAAGAAATAACTTCTGATTTAAAACCAGAGCGATCAACTTAGATCGGCACGCATATTCACGTACCGGGTTCATTTCGGTTGCTGAGCAAGTGCTAGCCCATCCCAACCGACATTTGTCCCCTTCCCTTGGATCTGACCTTCCAAGACGAAATATTGGCTACACCAGAGAGTCGGTTTTGATGCAGGATTAGGAGGCCTGCTCTATTCCCAGCCCAGTTAGTTACCCGTCCCTCATCGCCACATAACCTAGTGGTTGGTGCGACGACAAAGCCCAAGTAAAAAGAGCCGGATTTGACATCGCAAGCTTCTCAGGGTATCTGCAAGAGTGTCGTCACCCTCTGAGACGGATGCAATTGCTGTTCTAAATACGCATAGTCCAGTTCATAAGCTGAGGGGGCATATTTTGGGCACTAGTAGCGGAACTGGGGGGGGCACCGGGGCACGGTGCCTCCACCCTTTAAACCAGAAATTTTAACACTAACCCTGTGGCGTTGACTGGAAAAATGGATTGAAAAGTCCATGGCACCCCCTTAAATTTGGACGTTCCACCGTCCCTGATCTTGGGAAAAACATTCCGACAGAATAACACCAGTCCCTTCTTGAAAAAAATCGTTAAATAAGCATCTCAACAATAATGCTCCATTGCTCGCCATTAGTGAGCACCCGCTGCTCTTGTACAGCGATCTGAGATTTGCGGGTCAGTAAATCGTCTCGTAACCCGCTGTCGCACGTGACCAGCCAAACTTGGTATTGATTGGCGTGCCGAGCCCAGTAAACGGATATGCTGGCAAAAACTCTCCCGCCCCGAGGCGCTTCATTGCCGGGTGAACAGACAGAGGAGTCCGCCTGGCTGCCTCAGTGGGATAGGGTGGGGTGCACCATGGTGCTGTCGGTAGAAAAGGGCTGGCACCCAGACGCCAGTCTCATCACCCGCTGGCGACAAAAAAAGATAATAATTGATACAAAGGATTAACTTATTTCTCTACATGCATTCAGGGTTTATGGCTAAAACCATTACCAGACCTAAGTTTTGAAAACTCCACCCAAATCACTCAAGAAATCGAAACAAATCTCTCTCCCGTGTCCTAAAGAAAGGAGTCATATGTGGTACCCATCTTCTTTTGACAATGACTACTCAGGCCAGCCATGTGTCCGCGGCTGGGTGGGCGCGGCTTCAGCCGTGAGAAGGAGAGGGCTGAAGCGGAGGCCGGCTGAGCGGCCTGGAGAGCGCTGGAGAGGTTTGCGTGCTGACACCCTGCCTGGTCACACGTTTTTGTCGGAGGCACGCACCGCCGGCTGATGAGGTGTCGAATGGACTGGGCAGGATTTGTGCGTCGGGCCTGTCGGAGTAGCCGTGGGTGGCACTCGTCGGCTGCACAAGCGCATGGAGCGGGAGTGCGGCACAGGGCCAAAGAACTGGCACGCGCTTAACCTCTCGCAAGTTTGAAGCACAATGCAGGGGCTGATACCGGCCGATAAGAAAATGCGAAATAGCAGACAAGGGCATGTGGCAGCGCGTTTGACGAGAGCAATTCTCCCTCTTATCGTTGTCTCTCATCTATAGGTACTCAATCTTTTAATGATATATATGCTATGTAGCCCGCATGCTAACTATATAGCCCGTATAAATTCTGTCTGAGAACGATCTTAATCAGCCTGTAACTCAATAAAGCCCGACCACGCCGCCTATCCTTCCATTCTGGAGGCCTCAGCCGGTACCGTCGATTGAGCTGGCGGTGGCTCTGATCTGGCAGCGGACCGCCGCGGCGCGCTGGCATCGCCCGCCACTCCGGCAATTCAGGCGCGGCAGACAGCCGCTCCATAAATACCGCACCTCCACCGAGCCCCTAATCAGCAGCCAGCACTGTCCCATACAGGGCAGTCAGACCGCCAATTTAGCGGGGCCGGCATGCTTCCGGGACAAACCGTTTGCTTCAGTCACTACTCATGTCGGACACAGCACGTGGCTAAGGTGGGGAGCCTCGATAAACAGCACAAAAAAGTGTCGAAGATATGTTCTATATCTACTGTGAATTGATGGGAAAATACCACTCAATCACTTGAAAATTAAGTAGTGGTCTGTGGTAGACATGGCCCCCAAACGTTTTTTTCAGCTTCGAGGAAAATGTATAAGTAGTGGCGCTGTTTTGGTAGCGTGAAGCGAACCTGCCGAATGCAAATTCGGAAATTTGATTGGTGAAGGAATTTTTCGTTCGAGGCTCATACAGTGAAAGTTTTCTTGGAACTAGAGCTCTGACCAATCCAACCGATTTCCGCTCACCTCCAATACAATGGAATTCAACTAAAAACTGAACGACATGAATATCAAGACGCAGAGATATCCGATAGCGATGGCCACATTCAGCATACAACTCCTCATTCTGGAATGAATCCTCTATGTAGAGTAGAAATATGCTGGTAAAACCGAAACCATTTCCTTTTCCATATCCTATCCCATTGAGCCTTACTGACATTTTGGAAATGCTTGAAAAACAAATAAACTAAAAACAGATCTTAATATGAGGTGAGCGTTTCATTCAAGGTGCCCGGACACCATCAAAGCTATATAAATCCGTACCCCCTGTGATGTATATTTGAAGAGACATTTCCCTAGCCTTATGAGTATAGTTGAATATTTACGGACTGTCGCTAGGCAAAAGATGGAATGACATTAGTACACTGTACCTCATTATTATTCAAATTTCCTTCCACCATATTCTTTGAACACCTTGAACGAATTCTGGCCAGTTTCAAAGTGACACATTTTTATAAAATGCTCACAAGAATAGAATGTGTAAAAACCGGGATTCATCATTTCTGAATAAAAAAGCATGTATAAAATAGTTTTAATTTAAACACAACGCATATAATATTCACCGGAAAAAGAAGAGTACGGCAAAATATACATCCCCGGCTCCCCGTGTCCCTGCCCGGGGAACCCTTCTGGAGCCTGTGGCCCCCAACGTTTTCAACTATTAAAGGGAATGTGGCACCTTCATAACGTGATTTTAACAGCGCATTGACGGGGTCTGGCCATCTTCGATTTGACGAGGGGGCGGGTACCCGCCCCCTTAGATCTCGAAAACCACGGTAGGTAGCGAAAACGGTAAACGGCGTTGGGGTAGCCCATCCACTTCCATCGAAAATATTTGAACCATTTTTGTAGGTCACATTTAAGGTCCGAGAGGTCAAACATGCCGTAATAGGGATAGATGTAATTGGTTTTTCGGCCATTACATCTGAACAAGTGAAGATAAAGTAAAACAACTTAACCATATGAATCCTCGCAGCAAGCCGAATCGAATGATATATAGTTGACCTTGCTAGGTCAAATCAAGGATTTGACCTGACCTGAGGTCAGGTCTGAGTCAAATTATATAAAATGCATATCATTAGAACTGCAAGCCAAGGCGAGTCTAATGCAGCTACAATAAACGCTCTATCACTATCCGTTAGTGAGTTATACAGTAAAACCATTTTTCCCATGTATTTCCAATTGGAGGTCATGCCTCGTACCTGACCTTAGGTCATCGATATCAAAAATACCGGAACATATTTTAGAGAACTCGGTGGTCCCATTATGTGATATGAGTTTCAATCGGATAAGTTCACCCTGTCCGACTTTGCTATCTTAAACTTTTTAGGTCAGGTCACTTGACCTGTACTGGTGACCTGACCTGAGATGACCTAACCTTAAAATTTTCACGAAGTTGTAAAATGATGAGAAAAATGTATGCGTACGGCGGCGCTACCCGCCGCCATTTTTCTGCCATCTCCAAAACCCGAAGGGTGGTACCCGCCCGTCAAGGCTGTTAGATGGCCAAGTTGTAAAGTAAGTAGGAAATCCCGGTTCTCAATATAGAATTTGTCTTGGAATTAGATATTTCCGTAGAAAAGAGCTCAAACTTACCTGAAATGTACCCCTCATGTACCCTTAGCAGCAGGCCACAGTTGTCATGGCTGTTGGTGTGACGTCATATGCTGACGTCACGGTGAGTATCAGCCAATCGAAGCCCTTGAAGTGTATTGAATATGGTAGTGTATGCCAGATCATGACATCATCCACAGGCGGACATTTATTTATTTCCCTAGAGAAACATTTTAAAAATAAAAATATTGAGCTTATTGTACATTTTTAAGAGAAATCATGGACGCTTCCATGGTTTTCGGCTAAAAGTACTCCTAATTACACTAAATTCCAGGATTCGACCAAGGTGCCACATTCTCTTTAAGCGTGCAGACTGTGCAAACTGAATAACATGGAAGCTTCTATTTTTAGCGTGTGTATATAGTTCGATATTTTCAGCAATCGGTCCTAGTGAATATGATTATTAGGCGAACTCATTGAATCAAATGCAAGGTGGCTTAGCTCCTAACAGACCTGTGGTAAACATATATCTTTTTTGAAGAGGGTTCAGTGTCAAACATGTTCAAAAACAAGTTTTTTTAATCGGAAACAGCAGGGGTGTGAGAATCTCTACCGTTTTAAGCGCCCCTCCTCTTGGATCCACCAGTGTAGCAGACTTAAATAAAGTTAGTGGCAGCCACCTTTGCTTATGGCGCATTCTTCGTTAGCTCCCTTTAACGACGGCTCCGCTGGGAGGGGTGAAATTCCCCCCTACTCCTAGTTTTTCCCAGATAACGCAGAAACGAAGATACGCAGAACGGCGTAACTTGCAGTAGCTTATCCCCAATTAATTTTGCTTGGGCCCTGCACTTGGGTTACCTCGACACCAACTTTTGGGAGGACTCCCGAGGCCAATTTCCGGGTCCCCAAGACCAGGTCTCGAACCCCCAAGGCCAATCCTTTGGGCTCCCGAGATCATCCTTGCCCCCCCATCCCCCACGAGACAAACTCTTGAGGCCCCAGAGACCAATCCTGGGGCACCGAGACACACTCTTGAGGCCACGCAACACTGACTCTGGGGGACCCCGGGACCAAAACTTAGGGGCCCTTGAGATCAAACCTTGGCCCCTCGAAGACCGAATCTTGGGAGACTCCGAAGACGAACTCTTGGTTTTCCCCCAAGACCAGCATTTAAGTGGCATCTGGGTTCCCTAAATCAGCTTACGGAGAGCCCATCAGACATGACTGCCCCCGTGCAGGATGCCATTCAGCTCAAGATAGAAAGTTGCCCCCATTGATATCACTTGAATCTGCCTCTGACTGCTTATGATGCTTTGAAGTAACTAGGGAAAGTATGTGTATTGCACCCCTTTAAAGGGAATGTGGCACCTGCATAACGTGATTTTAACTGAGATAGCCAAGTTGTAAAGCAAGTCGGAAAACCCGGTACTCAATATATCATTTGTCTTGGAACTCGAGATTTCCGAAGAAAAAAAGTTAAAACCTACCTGAAATGTACCCTCATGTACCCTTAGCAGCAGGCCACAGTTGTCATGGCTGTTGGCGTGACGACATATGCTGACGTCACGGTGAGTATCAGCCAATCGAAGCCCTTGAAGTGCATTGAATATGGTAATGGTTGCCAAATCATGACATCATCCACAGGCATATATTTATTTATTTCCGTAGAAGAGCATTTTAAAAATCAAAATATTGAGTTTATTGTAAATTTTTCAGAGAAATCATGTACGCTTACATGTTTTTTGGCTAAAACTTCCCCTCATTACACTAAACTCCAGGATTCGACCAAGGTGCCACATTCTCTTCAAGGGAAATCACTTGCTAGACGAATGTCCCCTATTTGATCTCGCTACTGTGGATTGAATTACAAAATTTGATAATTTTTCGTTCTTGACAAAAAATTCCTGACCTGAAAATAGCGTGTTAGAAGAGTGAATTCCGATTTGATTGAAACCATGCAAAGGGCGCATTTGCCAAAGTGTGGGGGTAACTGCGCCCGGAGGAGGGCTCATTTAAATTTAATTGCACCATTCCCTCATACCAGGTTAAGTCGATGGCAGAGCGGAAATAAGCATTAGTGTAACATCAAATGGGGCTCGGCTACCTTCCAAGCTTTTCATCTGGGGGTCTGAAGTCATTTTAATGTGGTATTCTTGCATTCACAATTATTTGTAATATTAAAATCACATTCATATGGGAAGTCTTTGAATTTTATTTTTCACATATAATTGGCTATAACGCATTTGACGAGGGCGCACTTACGTTTTGCATTTAAATCAGAGATCTTTGCCTTAAAAATATATCACCAGGGTGAATCTATAATTTTTGCTCTCAGAATATGCGATAAATTTCTGGCTTTGAAATTAAAACCATTAATTTTGGAATGTGACAGCCGTATTCTTATTTTTCGAGTTCATAAACCCGTACAGATTTAAGAAAGTACTGGATTTATTTCGCTAGCTGACTAAAATACATTCTTACGCTAAGTTTAAATTATTGAAGCGTTGGAAAAATGTATGGATTAGAGGTGAGAACTGAATTAAGGTGCCTAAAAAAACTGTCACTTGTACCTTTCTCCGTTATTAGGTGGGGCAATTAGTAAGTGGGGCCCAATACACACACTTTCCTCTGATTTTACTACACTGTGGAGCCGCTTCTATGCCGTTCACATGTGAATAAGAGCAAGCAGATAAATGACAACATCGCTTCACTTTTGAAGTGGAGTCCCTTCCCTCGCACTCAGTATGCTCCTTCCGATATTGAGCGGTAGGAAACCAAGCAACTCTGAGTTTCTCCACCAAAATAGTGCACAACGAGCGATCTACAAACCGTTTGCCATTTGAACAATAAAGGACGGGTATAGTCTATTCAGTATACGTTATGACATCCTTAAACAATGGGACAACAAAGAAAACTTAACATGAATTGTCCAGCCAACCCTCAAAGAAGACAAAAGGCATCCGCCTGCAACTCATCATTTGTATTCACGATGCTTGCGCCTCTTATTCACTGAACCTGTGTTGAGCGTCGGTGAACTATTGGTGCCGACGTACCGCAGAATCTGGTACCGCCGCTGCACGTACACCGATAGCTGTCTCTCGGCAGCGCACGCTTGTGTTGCTGCGGTCATGACTCCATTTATGGTGAGCCGTTAACCGCCCACGTGCCAGCCGAGCCCTCCATCAGGCTAGACAGTGTGGGAACCCGGCAAATACCATAAACCACCGGGCTCCGCTTCTTTCTCCTCGCAAAAACAGACAGGCAAAAAGCGGCCTGATTAGAGCCTGTACGGGCGCTTACATGCGGGCGTTTAATACCATATCGTAATCGACGTGGCCCGCTGACCCGGCCCGCCCGTTCTCACGCGGCGGTCGCGGCCGTGGCGCTGGGACTGGGCACAGCCTCAGCACGGTATCACAGCTCCGGAATACGACCCCAGCACGGCGTCACAGCTCCGGAACACGGACTCAACACGGTATCACAGCTCCGGAACACGGCCCCAGCACGGTATCACAGCTCCGGAACACGGCCTCAACACGACGTCCAGCTCCGGAACACGGCCCCAGCACGGTATCACAGCTCCGGAATACGGCCTCAACACGGCGTCACAGCTCCGGAATACGACCCCAGCACGGCGTCACAGCTCCGGAACACGGCCTCAGCACGGTCAAAAGCTCCGGAGTACGGCCTCAGCATGGTATCAGTGCTCCGGATACCATGCTGGCCGTTGTAGCCCTTGTGTGCATGTTCTCGGAGAGTCGGCGCTGCTCTGTGACGGTGTTCTCGGAGAGTCTGTACCACTGTGTGGCGATTTTCTCGGAGAGTCGGCGCCGCTGTGTGGCGATGTTCTCGGAGAGTCTGTACCACTGTGTGACGATGTTCTCGGAGAGTCGGCGCTGCTCTGTGACGGTGTTCTCGGAGAGTCTGTGCCACTGTGTGACGATGTTCTCGGAGAGTCGGCGCTGCTGTGTGACGGTGTTCTCGGAGAGTCTGCACCACTGTGTGAAGATGGTCTTGGAGCAGCGACGTTGGGGCGAAGCGCTAGAGTGTCCCAAAATTAACAAATTTTTAAAAGTTAATGTTTACCTTTCTTTTTCCCGTGCAGTGTGACCTGAAACGAAATTGTGCAAAAAATTTGGCATTTAGATTAATATTTGACCCCAGCGCAAATCGCTTAAAGTTTTACCCATAGCTCTCTGATGGAGACTGCAACGCTGGAACACGAACTATTTCGGTATTTCCATCGTAATGCGGGACTCCAGGGTAGGGCGTCTTATGTTTTCTTCTCTTTAAAGCTATGTTTTATAAGAATTATCTTTTAGCTATTGTTTGCATGACATTTCGACTTATTTCCACCACAATTACTTGACGTTCTTCGTTTTACATAGAACCATATTCTGTTATAAGGTACACAACCCTTATCAGAATAACTGGTCGTTTTTCCTTGTATAGTCAGACAAAATACTGTTTTATAAACATTGTCTTTGATCCTCAGACTAGAAAGACACAGTGTCAAGACACATACACGTTATTCAATACACAAAAGTTCATTGCTACATATAAACATCCTTCTGGAGGGTCCCTGGCCAGAGGTGTACGCCAGAACTGATTGCCTAGTGTCGGGAAACGGCTTGTGGTAATGCTCCACAACTTGCAGTAGGTGCTGATGGCCAGTGGTGGATGGGGGGGAATACATTGCCCCCAAACAGAAAATCTAGGGACAATACTATGGTGGCACCCCCTCCCCAAAGCTGTCGACCTCGTTTTTGCCCGGACTCATTTTTAGTCTACATGCAAGGTTTTGGTGCTTCAACTTTTCAACTTTAAACACAGCCACTCAAATTCAGTGTAAAAATTGAGCCCTGGATAGCAAAACAAGCATCTTGTGGCCACAGCTTTGACCGGGCGACGTTTTTTTATTTTGCTTATCGACTCTTCAGCTTACCCCCACAGCTTACCGTCTAGTTAAATTGTGGTATACTATCGCCGCGTGACGTTTTTTTCATCGACTTTGGCTTGCCCCCAAACCTACCGGCTAAATCCGCCACTGCTGTCGGCTCTCCTTACTCTTAGTTAGGCAGCCGATATAGTCATTTATCAGCCTAACCCCTCTCTCCGCTGCGTTGTTCGCCAACTGCAGGTTTCGGATGAAGGCCTCCAGTCTATCGTAACCAGTCCCATGGCGGGCACTCAGCCAGAAATGACGTGTCAACCGACAGGCTTTCAAACATGGAGATGGGACTGCGTGCCCACAAACTTATCCAGCGTTAGATCCTCCATGCTTTAAATGGAATGTGGCACCTTCATAACGTGATTTTAGCTGAGATAGCCAAATTGTAAAGCAATTCGGAAAATCCGGTACTCAGTATATCATTTGTCTTGAAACTCAAAATTTCCGTAGAGAAAAGCTAAAAACTACAGGAAATGTACCCCCCATGGACAATTACCAGGTGATTTCCTTCGATATAACAGCGTCCAATACCGGTTGGCAGTACCGGGTTTTCTGAATTGCTTTACAATTTGGCTATCTCAGCTAAAATCACGTTATGAAGGTGCCACATTCCATTTAAAGCATGGGGGATCTGACGCTGGATAAGTTTGTGGGCACGCAGTCCCATCTCATGTTTGAAAGCCTGTCGGTTGACACGTCATTTCTGGCTGAGTGCCCGCCATGGGACTGGTTACGATAGACTGGAGGCCTTCATCCGAAACCTGCAGTTGGCGAACAACGAAGCGGAGAGAGGGGTTAGGCTGATAAATGACTATATCGGCTGCGTAACTAAGAGTGAGGAGAGCCGACAGCAGTGGCGGATTTAGCCGGTAGGTTTGAGGGGCAAGCCAAAGTCGATGAAAAAAACGTCACGCGGTGATAGCATACCACAATTTAGCTAGACGGTAAGCTGCGGGGGTAAGCTGAACAGTCGATAAGCAAAATAAAAAACGTCGCCGGGTCAAAGCTGTAGCCACAAGATGCTTGTTTTGCTATTAAGGGCTCAATTTTTACACCGAAGGTAAGTGGCTGTGTTTAAAGTTGAAATTTGAAGCACCATAACCTTGCTTGTAGACTAAAAATGAGTCCGGGAAAAAGCGAGGTCGACAGCTTTGGGGAGGGGGTGCAACCATAGTATTGTCCCTAGATTTTCTGTTTGGGGGCAATGTTCTCCCCCATCCACCACTGGCCATCAGCACCTACTGCAAGTTGTAGAGCATTACCACAAGCCGTTTCCCGAAACTAGGAAATCGGTTCTGGCGTATACCTCTGGCCAGGGCCCCTCCAGAAGGATGTTTATATGTAGCAATGGACTTTTGTTCCATATTGAATAACGTGTATGTGTCTTGACACTGTGTCTTTCTAGTCTGAGGATCAAAGATAATGTTTATAAAACAGTATTTTGTCTGACTATAGGTACAAGGAAAATCGACCAGTTATTCTGATAAGAGTTGTGTACCTTATAACACAATATAGTTCAATGTAAAACGAATAACATGAAGTAACTGTAGTGGAAATAAGTCGGAATGCCATGTAAACAATAGATAAAAGATAATTCTTACAAAACATAGCCATCAAGAGAAGAAAACATTAGACACCCTACACTGTAGTCCCACATTACGATGGAAGTACCGAAATAATTCGTGTTCAAGCGTTGCAGTCTGCATCGGGAGCTATGGGTAAAACTTCAAGTGATTTGCGCTGGGGTCAAATATTAATTTAAATGCCTGATTTTCTGCACAATTTCATTCCAGGTCACACTCAACGGGAACAAGAAAAGGTAAACACCAACTTTTAAAACTTTGTTAATTTTGGGACACTCTAGCGAAGCGCCCTTCTTGACAGACACGCAAGTGACCCACTCTGAGAGACTACAGTCATGGGACCGCCCGGGCTGATTGTAAGGTGATGTCAGGGATCACGCTTAGTCAGGTGTTTATGATACAAAACAAAGCTAAGAACTATTGCGTGTGTATTATCTACTACGGAAGTGGAACCTACACTAGTTTTTAGCTAATAACACACTTCTTAGGTGACGATATCCTTGTTGTGGGAGCACGCACCCCATCACTGAACACCGCTTGATGCACTTTCGGAGGGTGGGCCAGGGGACCCACGGCTGTGCCACCTGCGGTAGCCAAAGAGAGGCGTGAAAACGAAAAGGTCGTGTCGCACGACAATATGATGAATATGGCAAGAGGGCCTCATGACTTCGTGAACGCACACATTATCATTCAAATAACGTTAGTTTAAAACAGGTCGATGGTGTTTACATTTGCTCTTGACTTCCGGTAAATGTCCAGTACATACTAGGCGGGCTGACCTGGTGCTGTCCCTACAGCCGCCCGGTAGCACCAATTCGCCGTCCCTGCGGTACCTCACAACAGCGGGGCGGATCACAGTCTCTGCCATAGGCGGATCCAGGATTGCCGAGCAGGGGGGGGCATCTTCCCGGGGGTGCCATCCGGTCCGGGGAGGCGCCGCTTTTGACCGGCAAAACCTATCAGATGGGCGCAAAATCCTATCGGTGGGCGCCGATTCTCGCGGTGGGAAGCAACATTTCAGGGGGACACCATCTAACTTTCAGGGGGACGCCGTGACCATTTCAGGGGGCGCTGAGGGTCGATCGGGGAGGCACGTGCCCCCTTGCCCCCTGGATCCGCCTATGGTCCCTGCAGCCGTCCGACAGCACTCCTCGTCCCAGCGGTCCCACACGCCAGTGAGACTAGTGCTGTCCCTACAGCCGCCCGGCATCATCCCCTTCCCCTCCCCACGGTATCCCACGTCATAGTGACTCGGTGATCTACCCCCTTCTTACCATCTGCTCATCACAGCCGCAATAATAGCGCCAATCAAGCCGTTATTGGCGTTCTGAGCCGTGGCGGTACATCAATCGGACATCATTAGACTATCGCCGATACATCGGCGAACGCACAGCCTTTTTTGCTGGAGTTTTCTTTAAACGGTGATATTTGCGATCCCAGCTGCCGCTTGTCTGACCCCGCGGTGACCTTACGTGACGTCACCAAATGACTGGCGAGTTGGTAAAGCGTTCGCCCTGACTGGTTGCCGTACACTCGGTTTCAGACCCTTGATGTTCATGGCGTGAGGGTGTGTGAATGATTGTAAGGTAGAGTATGGAGCCAATCGGAACGTCGAAGAAAAAACAAGCGTTTATGAGATATTTACAAAAGGAAAGCGCAGGTGGGAAATTTTAGACATATCAACCTGACGATAACGCCTGGCGTACTATATGCCGATAAAACTTTTCCAGAAGTTCGAATAGGGCGCTGTCACCAAAGTTGTGATATTTTAGACTTATGTGTTAAAGAGTGTTTCCGTTAGTCTTTGACATTATTTAAGTTTTCAGTAAAACGTATCTTTTTTAGTGCTTTTTTGTCTGGAATTAGTTCAGTGACCCATATGGGAGCATGGATACTGTTTGATTCCTCATGAGCTGTCAAATTTCATGCGTCACAAATGTATAAGTTTCAAAACTCTTCGTATATTTTTTTACACATCTCAGAGAAGTATCACGATGTTTCAAAAGACACTATAACACAATTTGGACACTATAGATCTGCAATTTTGTCTTCGCGAAAATTCAGTTTATCCCATTTGACTTCATCGCAAAATGTCCAAAAGACCAGGTCTGAAATATAATTGTTCTTACAGATGAGCAAAAATGAAGCCAATATCAAATAAGTCAAGACAAACGATTAAGATAATGGTTTCCCAAATTCATTTCATGACATCTTACTGCCTGAACTATTACCAAAAGTATGCACAGTTGGTGGTATTGGAACATTTTTGGAATGTGCAGGAGAGCAGTTTCTTAACCTTGGGTGGGGTCTTTTAGACCCCCTCGGGTTGTTCCGAAGTGGCCCAAAACGGCTGCGCAAAGCGCCACCAAACTTAGTCTAGCTGTTTCTGTATTATTTTTGTATCTTTCCTGAAAATTTTAGCTCAAGGCTATATCAGGTCAGGTCACCAGGCCAGGTGAAGTGACCTCACCTAAAAAATGCTTAGAACTGCATAACTAAAAAGAGGGTCAATCGATCAAGTTGAAACTCATGCCACATAATTGTCCCACCAGGAGCTACAACATATGTTCTAGGATTTTCGATATTGGTGACCTAAGGCCATGTACAGAGCATGACCTCCCCATTGCAAATGCATGGGGAAATAATGAAATGAGCTTTTCTCAGTAAGTATGGATGGAATCAACTTCAAACATCGGTTAGGACTTGCTTTCCATTTCTGAAGTTGATGCAAAACATTTTGACCTGTGGCCTTTGAAAGGTCAAATAAACATTTTTCGGTGTTTCACTCTATAAATTTTGAGTAAACAGAGATAGCACTTTTAGTGTGTCACTGAAGTGTTTGCAGGGGCGCAGCCAGGGGGGCACAGGGGGCACGTGCCCCCATCGTTGCCGGGGTGTCCTTTTGATTGTCAGGTGGTGTACCCTCTTTGGGCCGTTCCGTTCGAAATTTAGTGCCCTACGCCGTTGAGCCTAGATGGAACTAGACTACATTTAGCGATTTAAGCTATTGTTTGACAATTAAGTGCCTTTTTGGTCAGCTAGGCATTCTGTCGCCTTTCCAAGCACCCGGGAAGAATATAGGCACGTAAGCCGTTTCCAGATAATGCCTCATCGTCGCCAATAATCGTACGGGCGGAGCTAATCTGGTGCCTCTTAAGCTCATCTGGTGCCCCTGAGCGCTGGTCTTGGCCCCTGGAGCTGATCATGTGCCTTCTGAGCTGATCGGATGCCCTCGTAGTCAATCTGGTGCCCCCTGAGAAAATAATTGTGCCTTCTGAACCTATATAGTGCTCTCTGAGTTAGTTTGATGCCTCCGAGCTTGCCTGGTGCCCTATTAGCTGTTTTATGCCCCTTGAGCTGATCCGGGCCCCTGAACTTACTTAATACCTCCCGGAGTTTATCTACTGTCCAGGGGGCACAGGGGGCACGTGCCCCTATCGGTTCCGGGTGCCCTTTGATTGCCAGGTAGTGTACCGCCTTTGGGCCGTGCCGGTCGAAATGTAGTGCCCTACGTCGCTGAACCTAGATGGAACTAGACTGCGTTTAGCGATTTCAACTATTGTTTGACAATTAAGTGCCTTTTGGTCAGCTAGGGCATTCTGTCGCCTTTCCATGCATCCGGGAAGAGTATAGGCACGTAATCCGTTTCCAGATAATGCCTCATCGTCGCCAATAATCGTACGGGCGGAGCTCATCTGGTGCCCCCTGAAGCTGATCATGTGCCCTCTGAGCTGATCTGGTGCCCTCGTAGTCAATCTGGTGCCCCTGAGAAAATAAGTGTGCCTTCTGAACCTATATAATACTCTCTGAGTTAGCTTGATGCCTCGAGCTTGCCTGGTGTCCTTTAGCTGTTTTAGTGCCCCATGAGCTGATCCGGGCCCCCTGGGCTTATTTAATGCCTCCGGAGTTGATCTACTGTCCAGGGGGCATATGGGGCACGTGCCTCCCATCACTGCTGGGGTACCCTTTGATAGCCAGGTGGTGTACCCAATTTGGGCCGTGCCGCTCGAAATTTAGTGCCCTACGCCGTTGAACCTAGATGTAACTGGACCGCATGTACCGATTGAAACTATTGTTGGACAACTTAATACCTTTTTGCGGTCAGCTAGGGCATTCTGTCGCCTTTCCAAGCACCCGGGAAGAGTATGGGCACCTAGTATGTGTCCACCTAATGCCTCATCGTCGCCAATAATCGTACGGGTGAAGCTAATCTGGTGCTCCTTGAGCTCATCTCGTGGTTTCTCAGCTGGTCTCGGCCCCTTGAGATGATTACTTGCCCTCTAGCTGATCTGGTGCCCCTGAGTCAATCGAGTGCCCCACTGAGCAAATAATTGTGCCTCCTGAACCTATATAATGCCCTCTGAGTTAGTCTAATGCCTTCGAGCTTGTTTGGTGCCCTAATAGCCGATTTAGTGCCTCTTGAGCTGATTCGGGTCCCCGATCTGATCTCATGCCTCCCCAGTTGATTATTTTTCCTCTTCAGCTGATTAGGTGCCCCTCAGCTGATTATTGATGTCTCCTTAGATGGCCTGGTGCCCCTGAGCTGGTCTGGTGGGCCCTGAGCCCACCTTGTGTCCCTGAGCTGTTATGTTGCTCCCTGAGCTGCTTATTTAGGCTCCTGCCATAGTCTGGGGCTGGGAGCTGATCTGGCCCCCGAGCGGATCGATCTGGTGCCACCTGAGCTGCACTAATGCCCCTGAGTCGATCTGGTGCCTCCTGAGCCCATCTGATGCCCTCTGAGCTAGTCTGGTGCCCCTGAGCTGATCTGGTGCCCTTTCAGCTGACCTGGGCCTCCTTACGTGATTTCATGAGCAGCTCTAAAGTCCTGAGCTGAGCTGGGCCCACAGAGGCTGATGAGGGCCGGCAGTAAAAATGTGTTCTTCTAAAGACACTATGCCACTCCTCGTCCCACGGCGATTGTGGGAGGCAAGGAACTTAATCCGCGTTCAGCCAGGGCTCACTCGTCACGACAAAACCAGTGGGCATAACAAAGCAATTTTCGACTCCAATATGCCTTAGCCTGCACATTGTAACAGATATCACATGCTCCGCTGATTTCTCTGATGTTAAGTACTTGCATGAGTTGGCTGATTTGTCCTTAAATCTATTCAAAACAGTCACGTTTTGGCTACTTCCATGACATTTTGATGATATTTGTTTCCTTTTTTCGGTTTTAATGGCGTTTTCCTTCTCCGTCAATGATTTATTTGAATTTTTATTGAACCAAAGATGCCCAAAAATGATATAAACAAAGATATAGCAAGTTTTTAGGTTACGTTAAAAGTGCCCTTTTTCCCCGGGGTGCCCCTCAAAGTTGGTGTCCCCCCATCCAAAGCCTGGCTGCGCCCCTGAGTGTTTGTATGGTCACTGCAATTCAAATGATATACATCATGACAATACCAAGTCAATTTGGGCCAACCGTTGACCTAGGCCAGGTCAAATTTTGGATTGGACCTGGCATAGCAATATTATATATCCTTCAATTTTTATTGACAAGAGGACTGCAATGGTGCATCAACTATGGCTGTGTCTTGCCTGGTTTGGAAGTTATTAGCGACATGGAAACGCTCTTATGCATGGGCGGCTATGGACATTCCCAAGAACATTTCCAATGTTCAGTGACCAGCAGCCCCCCTATGTTTTGACCTGACTCGCAAATCATTGCCACTGTCATGAACGAGCAATTTGAGGTCCTATGATGTATTACATCTTTCCTGTGAAAGATGTAATACATCATAGGACCTCAAATTCTCTAGTAGTACATATAGATGATTGTAACTATTTACCACGATGAGATGATACTAAAATTGTGGCCAAACCAAAAGATAAAACGCTAAAAAGAAATTTAGAATCAGCATTTATTTCAGTTTACCCCTCTTTAAACACGCGATCTGGATTTGTAAATTGGTCGAAATCAGCGGCATGTTTAGCAATATCAGAAGTTCCCCACTGACGTGTTTTCGTGCTAGACGTGAGAGAAATTTAAAACACGATAGAAATTTTTGCCCAATTCATTCTTGCTAAACTGTCTTGTTTATTCGTTTTATGGTGCCTCATGTGTGTGTCGTTTTAACCCTCGCCCCACCGGGGCCATCGATGGCCCCCTAAGGTTTTTTTCAAGATAGCAGAAAAATGACGAAACGCAGCACCGCGGTTGACGACTCTATCTCTCAGCTCATTATTTTCCCACCATCCCTGAAAATTTTTGCCCCGGGTCACCCAAGGTCAGGTCACCAGGCGAGGTCAACCAAGGTCACCTCACTTCAACTTTGAAGCTCTATAAAAGCTACATTTCTTAGTCAATCAATTTGAAACATGCTACACTTTAGGACCCTTCCAGGGTCTACTAGGTGTATATCCGGGATTTTTCGATTTCGTTACCTGAGGTCAGGTCACGAGGCGACCTCTCCCGTTGGAAAAGCACGGGGAAAAGCTGTCTTATGATCTAAAAGCCACAAAAATGATTGCAGATACTCAGACTGCTCAGAACGGCGTTTTTGGACACCCTTTCACAGATCCCAGGGGTCATATTTTCCCTTTGATTTTTCCAAGGTCATCCAAGGTCACCAGGGGTTAAAAACAGTATTTTAACAATAACTTTTGACCTAATTAAGCTAGAGGCTGAAACAAACACCATCGTGTTTGTCTTGTCACTGGCTTTCATTTTATATACGGCAAGGTCACTTTCTGACCTTTGGTGATCTCAGGTCATATTAGGTCACGAGGTAACCTCTGGAGGTCAAACCACTGGCGGGAGGTCTTTACGTTCCACATAGCGGAAAATGGTCTGGCAATTTCCTATCAAATTTACGCAATCAGATCTCAATAGATCTAATGGCATAGGAGTTATGCCCAGTTTTCTTAATCATTGCATATTTGAGTGAAGATAGCCTATCGTGACCTTTCTTGACCTCTGGAGGTCAAACCATTGATCTGAGCGCTTAAACATATCAAGTAATTTCTTACTGAATTCATGCAAGATTTCTAAAGCACTTTGCATATTTGCGCTAACCCCCATATTTTCGGAGTTAGAGGGGGTCATCGATGGCCCCCGGTGGGGCCAAGGTGGCGCCGGACCCCCGGTGGGGCACGGGTTAATGTCTTTTTGATGTGATTTTACAGCTCATACTGACGAAGGTGCTTTGCCACCGAAACGTCTGAGAAAAGATAAATATAAAGTAAATTAAAAAAGAAGTCTCAAGTCTCTTCCATATATCATATGTAATGTCAAGAACATATCAACATTATATATATATATACTCAAATATATCGCAGATGCCCAAAGACAGAACCCATTATCGAACGAGGAGAGTCTAGATGGCTAATATTGGTGTAATGTATTTCTATAAAGCAGGTTCTTGATCCAGGTCGGGAAGAGCTGCAATGGGGGGGGGGGTGGGGGTAGAAGAAGGGGAGAATCCCAATAAAGAAGGAAAGGTTTGATTGACTTTGTACATGTGCACCCTAATGATGTGTGCGTGATGGATCCACGTGTTCTTCACCGCAAGACCAAGTACCTATGATTGGTTACATGGTTCACTGGCAGTGAATATCAGCAAGTGAAAATCAGTTTTGACGATGAAAAAATAAATACAATTTCATAAACATGTATTCGTAAATAAACAATTGTCGATTGTCGACGAATATGTCGCCTCACTTCTCTGGTCACGTGTCGAAGAACAGCGCAGTGGTCAGTAAAACTTTAGTAAAATGTTCAGGGTAAGATCGAACTGTAGGAGCTGGGTGCACTTTTTTAATGCACTTAAAGGGAATGTGGCACCTTCACAACGTGATTTTAACTGAGATAGCCAAGTTGTAAAGCAAGTCGGAAAACCCGGTAATCTTTATAACCTTTGTCTTTGAACTCGATATTTCCGTAGAAAAAAGCCAAAACCTACCCAAAATGTACCTCTCATGTACCTCTCGCCAGGCGGCCATTGTTGGGTGTGACGACATATGCTAACGTCACGATGAGCATCATCCAATCGAAGCCCTTGAAGTGTTTCGAGTATGGTAATGGTTGCCAGATCATGACATCATCCACAGGCAGATATTTATTTATTTTCCTTGAGGAGTATTTTAAAAATCAAAATATTGAGCTCATTGTACATTTTTCAGAGAAATCATGAGTGGTTTCATTATTTTCGGCTAAAAGTACCTACACCTAATTACACTAAATTCCAGGATTCGACCAAGTTGCCACATTCCCTTTAATCGCCTGAGCTTCCTTAAATTTCTGTAAGGTAGATTCGTTTTCAACTCAGGCCATACAGTACAAGAGCGACTGTAATGGTGAAACAGCATTTGCTTGCGTGGAATTTTCGACCAAGCTGGGTAGTGACATAGTGAAACTGTTCCTCTACATTGCAAGGTGCTCTGATAGCCTAAGGTTATAAAATTGACATCAATCTCGATTTTTGTGACGACCACACGCTTGTTTTTACCAGGAAATTCTACGGAAATTAGAGACCAATCACGAGGGGGTCGCAACAACTCCCTTTTAGGGCGACGGTGGCAAAGACCAGAATAAGTATGAGGGTTGCGAGGAGGTGGTGTGGGTTTTCAAACCTTTAAAAGTAATGGATTATTGTTTGTAATGGTAAATTAAGTCCCTTCATGCACCGGGTTGTGATCCCCTCACACCCAACTCATCGCCCTATTTATGCCCCTATATACTTACCGTCCTCATGCGAGTTCCCCCGATTGATTGCGCCCACCCAATAGGGTTTTTCGCCCCGCCAGAAGTGGCGCCCCTTGGTCTGGATGGTGCCCCCGACCAGGTTCCCCCTCCCGATCGGCAGTCCTGGATCCGCCTGTGATGTTTCCATACTAGGTAAAATCCGAAAGTTTGCTTGATAATGTGGTCACGATGCATATCATTCGCCTCGTTGGGATAAGAGAAATGCAGTGGCGGTAACACCAAGGGCTTATCTATTCAGTCTAAAGGTATTCGCCGAAGTACCATAAATCGCTAACTGGACGTTAGATGGCTTGCCAAGTGGTGGCGGGTCAGATATTTTAACCTGAACCTAAAATTTATAAATTGCATTGTTTTATCGAGAAAGGTTTAAAACCAGGTTTTTATGGAAATTGTTTCCCCTGGATCTCCATGCAAAAGAAAATTATGGGCTTCTTAAGCAATATTGATGCTTACGATGATAAAATCTTAGGTGCACCATGGGGAAAATATTCACATTGCAGGATAGTTACTGTTTAAATCGCCATTAACTGCACTTCTTATCATGCTTGTTCATTACGACTATTTTGTTACCGGGATTTATCACCAAATGGGCGTTAGCGCCCGCTAGGCACATCCCTTCATTTGTTTACAATTTCACATTTGGGCGACCCGTCCAAATCTGACCCGACCCGGCCCAGCCCGACCCGACCCGGCCCAGCCCGACCCGACCCGACTGTCACGCTAATAAAAAGCTTATACACTTTCGAATAAGTGTTACAACAGAATGAAATTTGCACACAAGGGTGGTTGATCAATTCAGTCATATGTATTGATTTGTCGAACAAAGTTATAATTTTGTATGTCATGTTGACCTCCTATGGCCAGCCAAGCACATAAAAAGCTGAGACGAGCTCCCATTCCTGAGCTGTGTTCCTCCTTCCACGTAAAATGTTAGTGGCGGTGCCCTTAAAGGGAATGTGGCACCTTTATAACGTGATTTTAACTGAGATAGCCAAGTTGTAAGGCATGCCAGAAAACCTGGTACTCAATGTATCATTTGTCTTGAAACTCAAAATTTCCGTGGAGAAAAGCTAAAAACCTACCTGAAATGTACCCCAAATCTACCCCAGCCAGGCGGCCACAGTTTTCAGCTGTTGGTGTGACGACAGCGCTGATGTCACGGTGAGCAATCAGCCAATTAAAGCCCTTGAAACCTTTTGAACATGGTAGTAGTTGCCAGATCATAGCGTCATTCACAGGCAGAGGTTTATTTTTCACCCTAGAGGAGCATTCTAAAAATAAAAATATTGAGCTCATTGTATATTTGTCAGAGAAATGATGGATGTTTTCATGATTTTCCGCTAAAATGCCCCTAGTTACACTAAACACCTGGATTCGCCCATGGTGTCATATTCTCTTTAAAACCTTACGCTTTGAAAACCAAGAGCAACTACGATATTATTTCATATATTAACCCTCGCCCCACCGGGGCCATCGATGGCCCCTCCTAGGTTTTTCCGGGATAGCAGAAAAACGACGAGGCGCAGCACCGCGGTTGAGGGCTCTACCTCTCACTGCATCATTTTCCCATCATCCCTGAAATTTTTTACCCGGGTCACCCAAGGTCAGGTCACCAGACGAGGTCAACCAAGGTCACCTCACTTCACCTTTAGAGCTCTGTAAGAGCTACATTTCAAAGTCGATCGATTTGAAACTTCCTACACTTTATGACCCTCCAGGTCTACAAGGTGTATATCCGGGATTTTTCGATTTCGTGCCCTGAGGTCAGGTCACGAGGCGACCTCTCCCATTGGAAAAGCATTGGGAAAAGCTATTTCATGATATAAAAGCCACAAAAATGATTGCAAATACTCAGACTGCTCAGAAAAACGTTTTTGGACACCCTTTCACGGATCCCAGGGGTCATATTTGCCCTTTGACTTTTCCAAGGTCATCCAAGGTCACCAGAGGTCAAAAACAGTATTTTGACAATAACTTTTGACCTAATTGAGCTAGAGCGGTGAAACAAACACCATCGTGTTTGTCTTGTCACTGGCTTTCATTTGATATACGGCAGGTCACTTTTTGACCTTTCGTGACCTCAGGTCATATTAGGTCACGAGGTGACCTCTGGCGGTCAAACCACTGGCGGGAGGTCTTTACGTTCCACATAGCGGAAAAAGTACTGGCAATTTGCTATCAAATGTACTTTACCAGGCCTCATAGCTCTAATGACATAAGAGTTATGCCCAGTTTGCCTAATCATTGCATATTTGAGTGAAAATAGCCGATCTTGACCTAAATTGACCTCTGAGGTCAAACCATTGACCTGAGCACTAAAACATGCGAAGTAATTTCCTACTGAATTCACGCGAGCTTTCTATTGCACTTTGCAGATTTGCGCTAACGCCCATATTTTCGAGTTAGAGGGGGCCATCGATGGCCCCCTCGAAGGTGGCGCCGACCCCGGTGGGCGCGGGTTAAGCATTGATGAAATATTCAAAGCATTGGTCACACATGCTTTTATGAATGTATTTATGATTGCAAGGCTTTTTTGAACTGCATAGTTTCAGCGCGCTTATCGTGGAAATCGGTAAAACTTCCCAGGTTTGAAGATGCAGATGCTGCCAAAAACAGTTTTTTTAATATTTCCTTGTTTTATCGATGTCTGATTGATCCAAACTCGAGTCTGCTACCAAGCAGCTATGCAATTTGGCGGCGTCTTTTCAGGAATGCTATGAAGATTATGAACCACATACTCGTTCGAGTCCAGCCTCTGAGATCTATGGCAAACGAAAAGCACTAAGACATCACATTCCAAAACGAGCATGCGATACCCCACATCATCACTGTGACATCAGGGAGACAAAAGCAAGCTATGAGATGAGAGCGTCTATCGAAAACGGCGTCGCTTTGGCTGCTACCTCCACTGTCGGTTCGATTCGTAACTGCTGCGCTCTACTTTTATCGACCCGCATGTGTTCTGCTAGATCGTCCGGGGTCTCGCGAGGGCTCTTAGTAAGCTGACCAACACCTTTAACACGTTGTCCCTCGCCACAAGCAGCGGTTGCTTGCTGGCTGGAGACTTGACTTCGGGGACGGTGAGCAGAGAAGCTGTCCGCAAGGAGATGAGACTGGTTTTGCACGAGTAGCGTGGGAGGATCGTCTTCGGCAGAATCGCTCTCCAGGTCCTCGGGGAAGATGTCGAGGTCACCGTCACCAGCATCTGCCGCTCTCCTGTCATTGATCATCTCATCAACAGAGCCAGGGTCGGAGCTAGCCAGCACTTCACGACTGCCCTCCACAGCGTCCTCTGCGCCGAGATCGGGCACACCCAGGTCCTCTCCAGCAACCGCGCAAGCGCTGGAGTAGGGTCCAACAGGGGCGCGCTGTGTCGCAGCCGGGGACAACATGTCCGAGCCAGCGTCTGGCGCAGAGCTGCTGCCGCCGTCGCCGCTGAGGCTGTGGGTTAGCAGGTGTCTGCGGAGGTCGCAGTTGCGCCGGAACACCTTGTCGCAGCTAGTGCAGCCGTACGGCCTGATCTCAGTATGGGTCAGAAGGTGCGTCTTCAGGTTGGAGCGCTGGTTGAAGGTGCGGTCGCATGTAGGGCAGCGGTGCGGTGACTCCTCCAGATGGAGGATCTTGTGCACGGCGAGCGTGCGAGACTGACAGAAGCCCTTTCCGCAGACGTCGCAGGTGAACGGCTTCTCCTTGGAGTGAATGTACCTGATGAGGGAAAACATCAGTCACTAACATGTTCACTGGAGCTGACGAAATGAAGCAATTGTGTTGGACTTCTAAAAGTGGAAGCTATCCAAATGATGTACATACATTTTTTTAGCCACGAGCAATGCAGCCAGGCTACACTGCATGAGTCGGTTATAGACTGACCAGAAACACTAACCTGAACGATATACAGATACAGCACGTGTTAGAAAGACGACCCCGGCAGCTCGCTATAGCACTGCTCCAGACCCTCCTTCCCAGTGGGGGGCGCCGTCGCTGGAACATTCCACACACGCTTCCAGCCTTCAAAGAGGTGCCGCCCGGCGCCGAACAACGTGCAACGTGGCAAACACGACCAATCCTCGGAGGCCAGGAAGGCCGGGCCACCCGGCACCGACCTCCCCGCCTGTGCTCGTGAAAAGCGGCCCCTTAAATCCACCCCACCTCGCATTGATAGTTGCCGCTTAATGCTACTCCACACACTGATGGTCCAGACAGCTGATTGTGAGGATGGATATTTATGACGCATAAGTCACGGCACGGCCAAATATACAGCCCGACAGGGTGGTACCAGCGAGCCTAAATCAGCGGCGCGATTGTGAGAGGCCCGGCTGCAGCAGCCTCTGCTCTTGTCGCAAGACTGTGCCAGCCGTGCATTAATATTCAGTGCAAAACTGGCCACAGATGACTTACGGATGGCGTTGGGGACGCCATCACGCATCCGGCAATGGAGATGCCAGACAAGGAAGCCCCCAATGTGCCACCATTGTACTGCAACTCTCCTCTATCGGTGGTCTTTGGGCTATCTCCACTCTTGATTGATTATTTGGGGTTAGGGGCGCGCCAGCCTTCGTGATCATATGGCGCCTGATCTCTTTTCAGCGTCCGTAAAAATATACTTTGGCGAAGCCTACGCCTATTTGAACAGAGTGGGCCGCTCTGTATAGAAACTTAGCAAAATCCTGCCAAATATGATTTTTCTCCTCTATTATAATTTGTGTAATACGCTAATCATAATATTGTGTCTTCCTGCAAAGAAACTCGATAAAAAGCAGACTACTGATTTTGGCGATCTGTATACAACATAAAATGGGTCCGGGATGACACAAACCACCGGATCACATAAGCAGCCAAAGGAGCCTATAGCCGTGAACATTCCACACTGGCAGCCAGCTTGCGCAGCGATTTTTCATGTCGACCTGTCCGAGGCGGCGGCCCCCGCGGTGCGCCGGCGACCATTACCAGCTGCTCTCAGCGGTGGCCGGATGAGAGGCTAAGTGTTTCTAACAGCGGTTGTAACTGCCCAGAAAGGGCTGGTGAATGGCCGAAGAATCGGCGTTGTGAGCCGCGTGCCAGGGCTGTAAAGCCGAGGCGCGCCCTGGTGCTATGACAGTTATGCGGAGGCGGGGCCCACCGCCGCGCAGCCGGCTCCGGCTTTTCGACCTCCAGCGCCCTGGCTGGAATGTGCTGGCAGGGGGCAGGGCAGGGCAGGGGACAAGCCAAAACAGTGTTGTTGACTCTGATGTGCAATTTTTGAAAATGTTAAAACATTGAGTTTGTCAGGATTTCCCAAATTGTATTCCCCTTGAAAATAAGAGCATCGGACGAAGGTCAGCATGAGCAGTATCTTGCCATTTATAGTGTTTCGCCGAACTGAAGTCTGTCCTGATCCATTTCGGCTCGGAAAAGGCGTCATATAAACGATTCCATCCGGTCAAATTTCCTCTTTCCCTATATCACTTTGGGGGAAAAGTAGGATCCTGTCTTATTCCGTCTCGGATGAAACCTGAATAATTCGTTCCATTCCATTTTATCACTCCTATTCCGTTTCATGTTCCGTGCAAGCCCCTAATGCTGGATATTAGCCTTGCCCATGTGTGAAATGGGGCAAATAATAATGTAATCTTCCTACTTAATACACCTACCCTAAAATGGCCATGAAACCTGCATCTGCCCACGTAGAGTTGGAAAAGGGTTGTAAGGCATATGTTCACTGAAGCTCTCAATCTGAGTATTTCTAATAATTGACGATGACGCTTTGAACAAGGCGCCTACAGAAGGAGGAAGCGTACCCAGAAAATCGCAAGACATCCCCACACGGTATGAATGATCCTGTACCAAGCGAATACAATATTAGGTATGCCACTTGTTTTGTGGTAAACCCGGCTAAAAGGTAGATGTGTTTATCCTTAAGCAAAAATTTATTATTTTTCTACTTCGGCACTTGGATAGATGCTCACATTATATCACTTCTTCCGGTCTTTTGTTTTTGCTTAACCCGTTTTCTGTACATAAAGCAGACAAGCCTATAGTCATCTTTGGGTGGTACCTACGTTCTACCGGATCCAACAAAAAAAGAGGCGAATTTCGTTAAACTAGATGGGCCGCTCATCCCTTTCAACAAGTTTATTATCGTAAACGACGCACGAGTGTCACATAATCATGCATCAATGCAGCATCAAATTCCAGACATTAATGCATCATAATACGTAACATTTTTAAAACAGCCCTGCAATTAAAGAACCTTCAACAAAACTGGATAACATTGCCGGATGTATGAATCTAAGGCAAATTCTGAACTTACGCTTCTCCATTTCGACGCAATATTTCTACGCGTATCCAGTTATCAATTACCTCCGTCGGTCATTACTCACTTGTGATCGCGCAGGTGGTCCTGTCTGCGGAAGGCCTTGCCACACACGTCACACGGGAAGGGCCTCTCGTCGGTGTGCGTGCGCTCGTGGATGAGCAGGTTGTAGCTCTTGCTGAAGTGACGCTGACAGTAGCGGCAGATGAACTGTTTGCGGGGTCGGCAGGCTCGGCCCCGACCAGCCACCAGCGGCCGCCGCGGGAGAGACAGCGAGCTAGCCAGACTGGGCAGCAAGCCAGGCAGCAACAGCGGACGGTACTGAGGCGGCAGCGGCAGAGGCGATCTCAGTCCACCCACCCAAGGCGGCAGTGGCGCTGATTCTGGTATCCTGCTGAGAGTCGCCGACTCCGCCAGACGGGTGAAGTCGAACCTGTCCCCACTAGCTGCGGTGCTGGAGACGCCCGTTCGGCCACCGCCCCCGCTGGCCTCGCTGGGTACGCCCCTGGCCACCGCGGCGATACCGGGGAGAAGCGCCGGCGCGCCAGCGAGACCGCTGATTTGTGAGAATGTGTTGATGACCTGCTGAGAGCGGAGAGAGCTGTGGAGGGCCAAGTATGCCTGCAGAGGTGTCAGACTCGGTGCCGAGGCCGCCGGCTCCATCCCCAGCGGAGAGGACAGACCGGGCCGCTGTGGCGTCATCGCCGGTCGGCGCAGTGCTCGCAGAAACAGGTCCGACTGGAACAGGATGCAGCTGCCGCGTGGCTCCTCCCGGGTTGATGCGATTAGCTGGAAGGGTATCAGGTCCGACCCGTCAGTCCTCTGGAGACGTTAGTCGGCGCACCTTTCCAGTCACACACTTGCACAGGTGCGCACACAATCGAGTGTAGTAGCAGGGTGTGTGCGCTACCCCAGGGGACGCTCTGACGGCGGTGTCTCGGCTCTGGCGTCGGTAGCGGCGCACCTTCACCACAGTAGCGCGCTCAAAGGCCGACCGCTGACTACCCGGTCCGCACAGCTTCCGTGGCGACGGTGGCGGCGGCTGCGCAGCGGCACTCCTGATTGGCGGAGCGGCTGCCGACTGCTGAAAATGGCGCCGGCCGCCGCTGCCACTGCCGCCGCCGCTGACGGTGGCGGCTCCTGTGTAGGACAACCCACTGACGCACACATGGTACCGCCGCCCAGCAGCCTCAACTTCCCTCCCCCGTAGCTCTCTGCGTCCGAAAGACACGTCCATTCATGGTACTGGTCTGTTCGGGTGATCGCCCATATTTCTTGACCTGGCCCTACATCAGCAATGTCAGCTGTACCCCCAATGCTGTTTTCACTTGCATGTTCCTCAGTCAGAAAAAATAATTGTTGCAGTTTACCTAAGTGCCAACTGCTGTGGTCACAAGGCACCAAGTTCTGAGTTTACACGGTAACAACTGCTGAGGTCATACGGTACCAACTAGTGAGCGCATACGGTACCAACTGCTGCTGCCATACAATACCAACTGCTGAGTTTACACGGTAACAACTGCTGAGGTCATACGGTACCAACTAGTGAGCTCATACGGTACCAACTGCTGCTGCCATACAATACCAACTGCTGAGGTCATTCGGTACCAATTGCTGAGGTCCATGGTACCAACTATTGAGCTTATCAAGGGGCACCGCCACGGAATTTTCTCAGGGGGGGGACGGACCCGGGCTGGTGCATATTCGGTATATCTTATGTTCGGTAATCATATTCGGTACATTATGCATATCCGAATTTTGAGCATATTCGGTACCTGACGGCAATAATGACCATTGACCCAGAAATATTTTTGGGGGACGTCCCCCTCTTTCAAACCGTCCCCCTCCCGTCCCCCCGCTTTCGGTGCTCATGGAGCTTATACGGTACCAACTGCTGAGGTCATATAATACCAACTGCTGAGGGCATACGGTACCAGGTCTTGAGCTCACATTATACCAACTGCTGAGATCGCACGATGGCATCAAATTGGCCCTACTGGAGGGGACTTCGGGGATCGGTCAACATTAATTCAGAAAGCCCACCAAGGCCTGAAACCGGACTTGTGCCGACAGACATTCTATACACTGAGTCCTGCAGTCGTCTCCTCTTTCAACTTGGTGCGCTCTGGTGCACCTGCTGTGATTCCACAACCTAATTTTATCACATCTCCCGCTTAATATACCTCCGCCCATGAAAATGCACGGAGAGGAATGAGCTTTCATTCTCCCCGAATCTGCACGCTCACTTCACTACAGAGGTGCAGAAAGTATGCTGGCTGTCACAAACTCAATGCGACGTATGCCTCCTCTGTCACACAGAGCTGGAAATTATAATTGTATACTTGAATATTATTTCCAATATGCTGAATGTCCTCTACCTGTCTCTTACTTTTTGCAGCAGACAAGGCTCAAGCACCAAACCATTATAGCATGAATGTAGTAAACTGTGTTTTTATTTTTAGATCATGTTTTTGTTTTTTGGAAGGAAAATTTCCAATTATGGATCATTATTTCCAGTATTGGGATCATAACTATTATTGGCAACTCTGACCGCAGTTTCCCTCAATGACATGCGTTTCCCTTTTTGAAGAAGTTTCCATTTTTGGAAGGAGTGTTTCCGATTATGGTACATTTTCACCATGATCAAATGTAGCAATTATCATGAAAATAATAATTATTGGGAACATATCTATTAATGGGAATGTACACACAATTGGGAAACCTAATCACAGCTTCCCCCCCACTAAACTTTTATCTCACATATCAACAAAAGGGACAAAAATGTCAATGTTAACATAGGATTTGGATCTACCTAAAAAATTTTGGTAAATTGTACCTTAGGTACCATTTTTATAAATATACTAAATGCTTAAAATTTGCCTCCAACCCACGATTATCACCTGCCTGGTCATTTTTTCTTGCAGTAAAAACTCTGAGGCAACTAGCCAGCATAGATGTAAAATTATGTCTATTGGCCTAATAGGTACAGAGGTATTGGAATTCACATACCAAAGAAAGATCCAGTGTAGTCAAAATCCTGCTTTAACTCCATGCAGTTCAGGTCCAGTGTGTTGCTTACTACCACTGGTAGTAAGCAACACACCCTCAATCAGCGTTTTCGAAGTCTCTTTCTTTCTGAGATTTGCTGTGATTTTCTGAGATGAGAAGGAAGTCTACTAGGCCCCCTCCAGTGCACGTTAGTGCCACTGCCAGGCCCCTCTCCAGTGTGGGTGTTAACACTTTGTGGAGGACTGCATTGGCACACATTTCCTATCTGTACAATATTGATATGATAATTTGATCATGAAATCTCACCTGAATCCCTGTTGTTGCCAGCCTATTGCTGGCGCCAACTCTCCCAACTTCCTCCAGCTCCAAATCGATCTAACCAATCTAGGGCACAAATAAGCTAAGGCACAAGCAAGCCAAGGAATGAAAAACCAAGTTTGATATGTGAAAGTGCATCAGTCTAACAGTAGCCTACATTCATCTTGGATTAGCCATGGGCAGCAATATTTATTCTAGCTAGTTTTAGCCTGCACTTATCTCAGATACAGCTAATAAATATGCCCTCAAAATAAGTGGCTTCCCACCTGTTTGAATTTTTGGCAGGCTCTACATCACATAAAAATTCCGAACTTGTCTTGTCGCTGTTGCGCAGTTTAAGTAGAATTGCTGCCCAGCTATGTTTATTTTTTCATTCATTTAGTACTTTTCTTAGTAGCTTTTAGGCGTACTTAATACTAAATTCGACGAAATAGGGGCCAATAAATCGAAGACACTCAAACTGTAAATATGATTTAACCTGAAAAAATGGACAGAGAAGTACTTGATAAAGTATCTGCGTTATTGTTAAGGCCTTAAATATGCCCACAATCGTGTATTTCTCGAAAAAATTGACTGTCACATTTCGGGTATCTAGGCGACAACTTTCTGCTAACTGCTAACAATCGGCCAACATTGGGCTGCATGTTAAAATCTGGCAACTGTGACAGCGGCTTCCGGGTTTTCTGCAGCGGGGGTCCCTCGTTTTAGTAGAAACCGAAAACAGTACCAATATTGTGTCACTAATGGTACGCTGTGCAATGAAAAAACAGAGCTGCTAAATAAAATATTTGCTACACGCTTCTTTCTGTATTTCGAAAATATGTGGTTTGATTTTGAACCATATAGTCAGGATTGCTATTTTGTCACAATTATGCACCTCGATTTTCGTAAATGTGTCACAAACTCCAGTAGCCGATTTGGCAAGTTTCTGCACCTCTGCTTCACTAGTTCATGGCTTTGTCACTGTCTACATCAGTCATGGTTTTGCCGCATTCAGACATGACACAATTAGGGGATCAATGTTGCATGAAATCGATCGATCAAACTTGTTCAAAAGTATTTCCTGATTTTAACGTGCTGGAGTGCATTTCTGGCTTGTTTTATGCCAAGAGACTCAGGGAGCTGAAATTAAATGCTTATCTCCGAGCTTGCATGACAACTGACTTTATGCGTTTAGGTGCATGAGCACTCCTTCAACGGCTTGTATTCTATGTGAAGGAGGACTTTTGACAAGCAACGAACAGTTCTACGCGTCTGAGATAATACTGATTAGAATCTTTACTGCTTGACGTTTAGTCGGATGACCAGTTTTTCAGTTGGGGCCCTGCAAGTTCAGGTGACTGCTCCTGCCAGTGACAACAGCAGTGACTTTGCTAGTTCATGTTTCTGTCGATGACAGCTTTACTCCACGTTTGGAGCCCATTCAGCTGGCATGGCGCTTCCAGTGCAGAAATCCAGTGTCTATAAGGACGAGAATTAGTGAATTTGAAATATGATACTCAATAAACTTTAAATAGTCTTTTTTATACAAAAATGTTGTGGTAATGACCTAGGACCCTAAAAAGGAAGGGGGGTGGAGCGAAAATGTTTTTGCTCTACAGACCTAGTGTAAACACATTTTTCACAAATTTATCCGGCCTTTAGGGACCAAAAAGTAGTTTGGCCCCCTCCAGCACCCTCCAGCCCCCTCCAGGCCATGGCCGGTATGGCCCCCTGAGTCCGCCAATGTGGGTAGGTAAGTAAGCCGGGAAGGAGAGCTTCCCATCTCAAGGATGGCTTTGGCACTTCATTTTTTATGACGTCCAATTTCTCGCGGTACGATCGATTTGTTAACGGTTTTTTTAAATTTCACCCACCAGATTTTGTACAATGACTCACGCCCTTGATAAGGGTTTCACAAATTAAATATTTTGCTAATAGTTGCCAGACAACTGTCCCGCACTAGAGAAGGCTAAAAATCCGCGGATACATGTCAATAAACGAATCCGCTGTAATCAAGGTCCTAAGACGTGGCATCGCACGTGCTAGGCAGACCTAGTTTGCTGATTTAACGAGCCAGTACTCGCGTCTGCATAAATGAGGTATTAGAGATGTCAATCAGAAAGCACACGTTAGATTTGCCACGGTGTTAGGCAGATTCAGCGAAATCGCGAAGTGCCTAATCTCACATTTGCTGACAGTAAGTGCTGCGAGCATGGATTTTCAGAGATGCAAATCATCCGTTCTTTGACCAGTGCTCCAAAAAAGGAATATTCTCTGTAACTTTAACATTGAGTCAAAGTAGATTTTGTCCTAATAACATACCTACCAACTTCGACATTTAAAAGTGGCTAGGCAGTGCCTAATGTGCCTCTATGGAAGCGCCGCCACTGTGAAACAGAAGACAGTAAAAGCGCTAAAAGACTTAAAATCCACTCGACGGAAAAAAGGTGACTTATGCGATGATAAAAGCACACGCTGCATTGTTCTGACCTGTAGACTTCCTTTATTTTTACACTTGGTGGCGAATATCATAGGTATCACGTTCTTACTTTTACACAAGGGTATTGCTTAAAAGCCGAAGTTGTTGATGAACAAGAGAGTATGGTGAACCAAATCTCCGCTCCAATGTATGAAAACATGAAGACTTTCTATCTTCATAATTAACACGCGCATTGACGGGGGCGGGTACCCGCCCCCCTCAGGTTTTTCGAAGATAGTAGAGAAACGGCGGCGCGTAGCGCCGCCGTGCTTGGCATACCTTTTCCTTCATCATTTTTACAACTTCTGTGAAAATTTTAAGGTTAGGTCATCTCAAGTCAGGTCACCAGTACAGGTCAAGCGACCCGACCTAAAAAAAGTTTAAGATAGCATAAGTCGGAGCAGGGTGAACTTATCCGATTGAAACTCATTATCACATAATGGCTACCACCGAGTTCTCTAAAATATGCTCCGGTATTTTTGATATCGATGACCTAGGGTCAGGTACGAGGCATGACCTCTCCATTGGAAATACATGGGAAAATGGTTTTTACGGAATAACTCAGTAACGAATGGTGATAGAGCATTTATTTTAGCTGCATTAGACTCGCCTGGGCTTTGCGGTTCTAATGATATGCATTTTATATAATTTGACCCTGACCTGACCTCAGGTCAGGTCAAATCCTTGATTTGACCTAGCAAGGTCAAATTATATATCATTCGATTCAGCTTGCTGAGAGGATTCATATAGTTTAAGTCGTTTTGCTCTATCTTTACTTGTTCAGATGTAATGGCCGAAAAACTTAATTTACATGTTACCCCTATGAAGGCATGTTTTTACCTCTCGTGACCTTAAATGTGACCTGAAAAAAATGGTACAAATGCTTTCGATGGAGAAGTGGATGGGCAGCCCAACGCCGTTTACCGTTTTTCGCTACCTACCGTGGTTCTCGAGATCTTAGGGGGGCGGGTACCCCCGTCAATGCGAAGGTGGCTCAGACCCCCGTCAATGCGCGTGTTAATGCCGAAGATATTTTCTCGATCCAAGGGGGAGGTAGGTGTCCTTGATGGGTTAACAATTATACGGCAATTCAAGCCATATACAAAGAGCACATTTCCCAATCCTAGTGAGATTTGGCTAATTAAGACTTTGGAGACTTACCTTGTCAGATAACGCATGGACTTGTCGTGGGAAGGTATCCACGTTATATCCCGCTATACAGACTGAGGTCTGGAAATGTAATACGCCTTCTGCACCGTGCTTATAGCCTGTTGGTGTAACTTTGGAAGTCAGGCGAGGCCTAACTCCTGTTCAAAACCTACATTTGTTTCTCCAGGGATCCAGACTTTGCGAAGTGAACTGAGATAGGTTAGCCAAGCCTGCGGCGTCGAACTCTCTTAGCGCGAAGCCTCGATCTCGCGAGCACAGGAGACTTCGATGCCGCAGGCTAGCTAGCCCGACTTGGTGCACAGTCCGAACTCCCAGTCTCACTAGAGGTGGGACTTTCTAGGCCCGGGGGCCCGGGGCAAAAGCCCGGCCCAGGCCCGCGGGCTTAGACCGGGCCTGAAGGCCTGATTTAGGCCAATGCCGGGCTAATAACGGGCTTCACCCAGGCTCATTCCGGGCTTCAACTGAACTGGGACTTCAAAGTCAATTATCTGTGAGTTAAATAAGCCTTTTTCAGTACAGACCTAGTTTTTTCCACTGAAACATAATCTTATTCATGCACCAGTAGCTTTTGAAAATGCATTTACAATTAATTTTGAGACTTTTAGACATACATCAGGAATGTAAAAGCATGAAGCTCTAGCTTTCTCTCTGTTACTCATGCCAGGGTCAAAAGCAAGTTACTTAAACCTGAATCAATATTTAAGATCAAATATTGAATAATGCCTACAGTTGCACACATCCATGCCGTACAGTCATCTCATGAATATCCTGATTACTTCAAAATCTTCAAGTCATATATGGGTGAACAAAATATAAATTGTGATAGCCTATTTGTTACTTCCATATTGTCAGTATACCATTTCAAAGAAAGTCATTTAACCAATTTGCTGCTAACATATTGATATTAACACCTAGCTCTAGCTAGACCATTCATTCCAGAAGCTTTCTGCTGTAGGTAAAAAGAAAATTTTATCTATGGAGCCATTCCCATGTCCTCTACGAAAAATGGTGAAGTGAATATGTCAGGTACAAACTATCTAGTGGGAGCCCATAATTGCCAAATTGGCCTGCTAACTCTAGCTGCAAGAACAAATGTTGATAAGTTTGACCCTTCCACAGCTTCATCTTGCTCTTTCATTGCCCAAAATATGCAGAATCCACTCAGAAAGGGCTAGTATAAGCAAGAAGGCACAAAGAAAACATGTTTTTGATCGAAGTACTTCAAAACATAAATTAGTCAGTTGTGGGGAGATACTGGGGAGAGCTGTCAGCCTTAGAAGGAACCTTTGAAATTTCACCAAAACATGAATATACTTGACATTATGTGTTGCATTTTCCTTGTGGAGATACTTCCCTGGCCTCTATGAAATAGAACTTCTGTTATAAGCTTTGAACATAACAGCACTTCCCTCCCAAGATACCTTTACTTTACGATTCCCTCCCACCATAGGCGGATCCAGGGGGGCAAGGGGGCACGTGCCCCCCCGATCGAGCCTCGGCGCCCCCTGAAAGGTCGATGGCGCCCCCTGAAATGTCGCTTCCCACTCCCCCCCCCAGGATGCGAAAGTCGGCACCCACCGATAGGATTTGGCGCCCACCTGATAGGTTTTGCCGGTCATGAGTGGAGCCCCCTGGTCCGGATGGCGCCCCCCGTAAGGTGCCCCTCCCGATCGGCAATCCTGGATCCGCCTATGCCTCCCACCACACTAAAAATGTACAGAAACGTAGAAATACAGAACACAAAAACAGAATATCCAAATTATGGCAAATTCCGCGGCCTTGAGCAGCTTGTAAAGCCTTGCAAAGCCAGAAAAGCGTCAAATATGAAACAAGTGCGCCAAAAAGTGGCCTATTCTCAGGAACAAAAGAAATGCACCACACACTTTGTGCTTATTTTTTAAATCTGTGAAATTGTAAACTATATGTTCAAAAGTCTTGAAATATTTTCGCTGAAATAAACTTACTATTCTGGTAAATTTTGGTGAAAAATGTTTTCATAAATGATTGCTCTGATGTAGACAAGCGCGGCGCTTCAGATACCTACTAAGCGCAAGCCCGTAAAATACAACAAAACAAACAGAAGTAGTGTTCAAGCCCGAATGGTGATGTGGATGGGATTGAGTTGTATTTTTGTGTCAGATTTACTTTTTGGTGGAGATTGGTGCAATATTTTTATTCCATGTTTGGTGCGAACCTGTGGAAAACTAGTGGTTCTTTATCAAGATAGTTATTTATGGCTGGTGGTTTGATAATTGTATATGGCTGATGGGCCTTGTTCATGTTGGCCTGTTGGCTTACCTACTTTGCAGACCGGGCTGACCCAAGCAGAATGATCTTTTGACTATCTTCCAAGCTGTTTAGTGACTAAACTAAAAGAAAATTTTCACATGTATCAATTGAGGGACAATGCGAAGGATTTTTGGTTCATTCACAGCCATTCCGCCATGATATTCTGAAAAGTTTTAGCTGAAACCTTGTCACTGCTCTCTCCTCTATTTATAAACATTATTGGAACTCAATTGTGAGGCTCGTGCCAGCATATAATGATTTATAAAAGTGCAAAGATGGAGGAAATGTCTGACATAAGTGGGCTTATTTCATCCCGATTCTTATAGCTGCCATGTGCATACCTCTATCTAGAATGCCCATTGTTTTTATAAGGTGATGCTGGTCTTTACCTGAAGTAAGCTTGCATCATAAGCAAGCCATGTTTCATACTGTGTGTTTTTCAGTATCATTTTCTGCTGAATTATTAAGATAGCTGAGGCTACTGATGCTACATGCACCTTTTTAATATGGTTTTGGGGAAACCAAAAATTTTTACAGGATAAATTGGCTTAAAACATATATTTGAAACAGCTTTAAAGTAAATAAATGTTGTATATAGTCGTTTATGGTTTTTCCATGATACCGGGCCTTCCCGGGCTTGATAATCCATGTCTTCCACAAACCGGGCTTGTGACGGGCTTCTAAAATCAGCAGCAGACCGGGCCCGGGCCCGGGCCTGCAAAATTGCCCGAATCTCCCACCTCTACACTGTAAAAAAGATTAGCATTTTAGATGCTAATCACCATGCTAAATGGGTGCTTGAAGCCCCTAATCTCTCTTATCCTGCTTGGTGTTAGCAGGTTGATTAGAGACGGTGCTTAGTTGGAGGCGGTGCTTGGTTTTAGCATCAAGAAGCTAAAAACGAAAAATCTGCCTTGCCAAGTTTTAGCACCTTGACACAACTTCAAGCATTCTTCGTCTAACTGGGGTGCTTGTGTCTAGCAGCTTGGAATTTGGCGGGAAACGGGCGGCTAGAAACAAGCACCCCATGCTGACAATAAGCCACCCTGCTTAAAATAAGCAGCCACAGAGTGAAACAAGCCTAGGGTGCTTAGGCAAGAAAAGTCGGCCATCTTACCTTTCCATGTGTTGCACATTGGAGGACTGCACACAGGGTGGAGGTAGGTGCTTTATTAAGTGAATACTTAAATGCTCTTTAGCCTGTCTTTTGTGCTGTGCAGGTCCAGTGAAAAGTTGCAAAGGAAAGCAGACTATTCTGAAGTCAGGTACAATTGCTTGGCACATATACAGCTATGAACGAAATCATGGGAGGGTTGCATTTCACTACACCACACCTGGTGGACATTAAACACAAGTGTTAAGGTGAAATATAAAATCAGTTGGCAAGTACTAGACTGGCCTGAATGGTCAAGACTGAAGACAACAGACAAACATCAAAGAAGGACTGGAGTTAGGACTGGAAAAGGGAAGGCCTGGCAAATATGATTCACAGCATTTTTCTTTGTAATGTTTGTATATTCTCCTCAGAGTATAGCTCAAATTGAAACCATTCTATTTTTCATCATATGTAGCTGCCCAAAACAGTCGCATGTCTTTTTGTTGACAAATAGTTGAGTGTTGTCACATTGTTAGAGCTAGGGGCTAAGACAAGTTTGGATAATTTCTTTCCATTTAATTTCCTGCCATGTGCATCTTAAATACTAGGGATATATCATACCCTGACTCCTCTACATCCTGCACAATACAAAAGAAGACAGCCCATATTGCATGCCTAACCCAGTGCATGCAGATTTCTAAAGTCTGGTACTAACGTGAAACTTACAAAAAATATTTTTAAACATACCCAATAAAGCTTCTCTTAATACAAAGGCGAGGCAACATAATGCATAAAACAAAACATATACATCTGTTGTAACCACAAAAATTGACTCAACTCCTCGACAAAGGAGGCCCTTGGCTTGATTTAACTACGAAATGTATGAGCAGTTTCAAACAGAAAAAGCAAATTAAACTATGAATATGCAAGAGCCCACAGAAGTGATGGGCATTCAATCAAAAACCATTCCAAAGTAAACAATCACTGAGCTAAGAATTTTCCATGTACCCGCTCTATTTTCAAAGATGGATTATACGCTCAGCACTCCGGCATAAAATCAGTTTAGGGACACTGTCTAGCTGGTATGTCCAGCATCTTAAAAATATGCATATATATATACAGTTTGCTAAAATTGCAGCCATTCTCCTTATTACCAGTAACATAAGACATTCACTGAAAAACAATGAACAAAATCCATTGGACTAACAATTCTGGATTTACATCAAGAGCATTTGCAGAACATAAAAATAGCATACCATGTGATCTTGTTGGCAACACTCTCAGTGTAGATTTATATGTTTAGGGCTGCTCCTGCCCATTTTTGTATCCATATCAATATTGGGCCAGTCAGGCCAAGGCAAGACAAGTAAGGCGACAGACCAGACAAGACGCGCCAGCTATATATGACCACCAGACAAGACCGGCCAGCCACCAGCTTCCGAAAACTTGCCCTGAACTTGGAAAGATGCACTTGCCCGTACCAGAAAGTGTAAAATGTTTATTTGATTTACTGGTCCCTTTACTGTCTTAAGCAGGCTCTGTGTGTATCTAAGATGACTTAATTACACCGCCCTGCTCATAGCAGTGATCAATTTCATTTTATTCAAAGTTTGCACCAATTCCACCAGAGTTATGGGATACTTACACAAAGAAGATCTCGTTGAAAGTGGCATACTACCTAGGTACCTACCTAAGCAAACAAGAAAACTTGGATAATCAGATGCAGAGAAGAAAATCCTGAAAATAACTATTGTGTTTCGCATCCTTCTTACTGTTATGACATTAAATGGAAGTTCATTATGTGGTGGGCTTTGTGTTCCATCCACCTAGGTTTGGGACAATTGATAAGGATTTGGCACTTTGGTACTACAGCACGAATACTGAAACCATCGTAAAGAAAATTTGTCCAGGCACCACAACCTCGCCCATTTTAGATCTGCCCCACCATCACAATCAACCACGGTTCCCCACCACCTGTCACCCTTTGGCAAAATTTCCATAACTTATCGCCCCCGCTTTTTGCGTATCCTGTCTGTGGTCCCCTTCTTATATTTACAAATATGCCCTGTTCCGAGCATTTCAAATTGAGAGAAGATACCTACGTTCGAAAGGAATTCCTTCATGCCCAAGTGACGTCACACAGGCGTGCGGGGATTTTTCTACCATTGTTACTACTGAGAATATTCCAATTTTCTGATGCCTGCTTGCAAATGAAAGATTGCACATAATCCAATTGTGTTCCAAATGCAGAAATAAGAAATTTGTCTCAATTTATTTTTCAATTCAGAAAGTTGTGATAGACCCTTGATTCCCCTGAATAGATAGTCGCATGACGTCACACCACGGACCGGCACTTGCTCTTGGAGGAGGGCTGAAATTGAGATGCCTCCGCTCAGGCGTAGCGGATTTCGCTCAAAGGGGGATGGGTACGCACCGAAAGGGCCCTGCAACAGCGCCAAAAGAGCCCTGATGGGTAATATGGCCCTGCTTGTTACAAAATAGAGTGCTGAAGAGGGCTTCAGAGGGCCCTGTATGATATGCAAATTTCAAATTTGGCCACAGAGCATAGTGCGGCGAGCCGCGCTTTGCGCGGCCCGTGTCCTCAGGGGCCCTCGGGGGGCTGCTGTCCGGCCGCCCTTCCCTTGGCTCCCCTGCCTCCGCCAACATCAAGCAAGATACCGGACATTAAGCACTGAAAAGAAACGCCTCCTGCCACTGATGTCGCCCCCTCCGCAAGGGTGCTATGAGTTAACAGTCCCATCTATATAAGAATATACTGACTATATACAGGGCATAGGCGGATCCAGGGGGGCAAGGGGGCACGGCCCCCGATCGACCCTCGGCGCCCCCTGGAGGTCGATGGCGCCCCTGAAATGTCGCTTCCCACCCCCTCCAGGATACGAAAGTCGGCGCCCACCGATAGGATTTGGCGCCCACCTGATAGGTTTTGCCGGTCATAGTGGCGCCCCCTGGTCCGGGTGGCGCCCCCCCGGAAGGTGCCCCTCCGATCGGCAATCCTGGATCCGCCTATGTACAGGGGCGGACGCAGACCCGAGTTTTTTAAGCACAACTTTTATATGACAAGGAGACTCTCGACTGAGGAGACAGAAACGGTTGTTCTTGAAAGAGTATACGAGAAGACGAAGTGACATAGCGCACCTCAGGTTTGGGAGGGGGAACCCATGTCTACCTCCTCCTAGGGGTGGGGGTGGGACGTTGCAATTTGGGTGCTCGACAGACCTAGTATAAGCTACCTCCCAAAATGGTCGCTCTCCTAGGGAGAGGGGACGATGATTTTTGCTCGACAGACCCAGTGTAAACACACTTTTAAATTCTCCGGCCTTTGGGAGGGCCAAAAATAGTTTGGCCCCTCCAGGCTTTGGGGGCAAGGCCGGAATGCCCCCCGCGTCCGCCAATGACTATATAGCGCGTGCGAGCATGAAGGTGTGGTGATCACCTGTAAAATGCCCCACGGGCTGGGCATTTGGCACCAGTTCAAAAGCTTAATTCCATCATACTTAACGTTTTTGTGGGCCCCCAGTCGCGGGCACCTTCCTGAGTCTTGATTCGCCCTCCTTGAGAAAATCCCGGAGTCGCTCCTGCCTCCGCTGTCTGTTCGCGGCTCTTTATTTTCGTGCTTCTACCCCGAAATATGGTAGTTTTGTGACCAAATAACTTTACTTCAATTTTTGTGTCGTATTATAAGCGGCGAACAAAATTTTAAAACAAATTTTTGTTGGGTATCATGTTACAGCTCTCTTTTTCGTAGATTATTTAAGGAATTCAAACATACGGTTTCTTGGTAAATACCAATCCGGATAGGCGCAGTGGCGTATCCAAGAGGAGTGCAAAATTCATCTGGCCCATTCAAACAACCGACTTTCTGCGATTTTTTATTAGCCTATATGCATGCTTTTTACACGTTTTTTCATGTTTTTGTTCCGTTGTTTCCAATTTGGCCAGTGGCGGATCCAGGGGGACAAAAATGCATTTGCCCCTCCCCTCGGGGGTGTTTAAACTCCCTTCCCACCATAGGTAAGGAGTGACTAGTGACCTTGACATGACCTGAGGTTGGGTTATTTTTGTTTTTTGACCTAGCATAATCATATATCATTCAATTTGCCGTCATGAAGGTAGGCGAATGGTGTATGAAAATTATTCTAACTCAACTGTCAGAGGCTAGAGCCCAAAAACATTACCTAACATGCAGCTTTCTTTGACCTGTCATGACCTAATGTTGACATGAGCCAAAAATTGGCCTATGTGTTTCTTCATGAATTTGTATGAGCTATCCACCAGTTTCGTGTTCTTTTCGCTATCCTGCATAGGAGCCGAGTTCGAGGGGGAAGGTGCCCATTATGAGACGCTCACGCTTCGAAATGCTATTTGGTATTTGATCAAGTTACCCAACGATTTCAAGGGGGCGGTTTTAAATTAATGCCTAAGTATATTTCAGACCAGACCATGTCTGTCAATATGCAAGTTTTCGAAATTGATAAGTATGAACAAGTATACAAACATCAAGTACAAGGAACAAGCAAACAAGTTCAAACAGCAAACAAGTACAGTACAAACGTCTTATTTTTCCTGAATTTCGTCTGAAACGCAAGTTTCCTTTCCCCTCGAAACGTGGGGGGGGCGGGCCCCTGGGCCCCGGTTCCTATATGCCTGTGTGCTGTATAACCCGTATAACCTGTCTCTGCCGGTGGCGGTGCGCGTTACGCCCAGGCTGCCCGTCAGCCACTTCGTATAAGTGAGATATTAAATGAGTGTCAAAACAGTGTTGATTGAAGCCGTTAAAAGTGCGCGATATAAATGTAGCAGTGAAGTGACAATGTGGCGAAAGACACTTCGCGCCGTTGTGTCGTGTGTACTGCTTCGGTCCTGTTTCAATACAAATTTCCATAAAAGTGGTTTTTCGGTTAATACGCAAGGTGGTGGGTAATCCCGGGCTGCTTGGATCTGAGCGTCTGGTGCTGAAGTTTGACATCTGGACAGAAGCAGCCTTAGGGTGCTAAATGGTGCGCCCCTATGGGTGCTTTGTTCAAGCATCTAAGAGCTAATAAGGTGTTAGGTTCAAGCACCTAAAGGCTATTCAGGTGCTAAGTTCAGCACCTAAGGTGCTAGTTAGGTGCTAACAAAGCCGTATTATTGGGTGCTAGCTTTAAGCACCCTGCTTAAAATAAGGCTTTTCCTAAGGGTGCTTAAAATAAGCACCCTGTGGTGCTGAAATTTGCCACCTGGATAGAAGGGCTTTAGGGTGTAATTATAAGCACCCTATGGGTGCTACTCAGCATCTAGGGTGCTAATTGGGTGCTAAGAAAGCCTTAAATTTGGGTGCTAGCTTTAAGACCCTGCTTAAAATAAGCACCCTTTCCTAAGGGTGCTTAAACCAGCATCCCTGTGGTGCTGAATTTGACACCTGATTAGCACCACTGGTGCTAATTTTTACAGTGTAAGTCTCACTCAAATACAATCTGAATCCAGCAATGAGGGGAGGGGGGGTGACATTGACTCTGGTGCTGGTTATCTGCTTGATGAGTCCAGTGTACTAGGCTGAGACGTTGAATTTTTAATTATTCCTTTGTTCAAAGTCATCACCAAAAGGCTTACAACCCACTGGTACGTTAACACGCGCCGCGCTGGGGGGGCGAAATTCGCCCCCCCTCCCGGTTTTCCCAAGATAACGCAATGACGAAGAGACGCAGAGCAACGAAACTTACAGCACCTTATTTCTGATCAATTTTACGCACCTGACCAAATTGTGTAGGTCAGGCCATGTCCGGTCAAGGAGCTATCTAAGGTCAAGTGACCCGACCTCAAACCTAAAATCACGAGTTTGAAGCGGCGCCTAAGGAACATCTGCCAACCGATCAGTTTGAAACTTTCACAATATGATAAGGTCATTAGGGTCTACAAATCTGCTATCTCGAAATTTTGATATTGTTCACCTAAGGTGGGGCTAATTTTTTGGTCACCCCATTATAAGTTTACGGTGAAAAATTGAAAGGGCTCGTTTTCAGTGAATACGGGATAGATAAAGCTAAAAATCCTCACACCGTGTATTTTTACCACGATCTTGACCATAAAGTTGTGTTTTCAACCATCTGACCTCTCAAAGGTCAAGTCAGGTCACAGGAGCATGCAGTGATTGTTTTACCAATAACGTCTCACTGAATTGAGGTAAAGCTCCTATTTTACTTCCATTGTGCTTATATTGTCACGGGGAGTCGATTTATATGCAACATGACCATACCAGGTCACCACCCTGTGACCCTGACCTAGATCAAGGACATGTCATTTTCACAATTTGATCTAGCAGGGTCATATTATACATCATTAGATTTGCCACGACGAGAGGAATCCAATGATGCATAAATATTTTCTCTAGCTTTGCTGAGTAAATATCTAGAGGTGGAAACGTACACTGCCCTGTTGTAAGCCTATGGAACCTCCTTTGACCTATGCTGACCTCAATACTGACCTCACAAGAATGCTTCGAAAATTTATCTTTGCCTCATCAAGTGCTTTCGAATTCCGTCCGTAATTTTCTTTTAGCTATCCTGGAAAATGAGATACGGAGGGGGAGGGAAAACGCCCCCCCAGCGGGGCGCGTCATACCAGGGAACCCAGCGGGGCGCGTGTTAAGTTACAGGTAAAAACTGCAGCGGGATGTAAAATATATCAAAGGAGTTAGTAAAACATAACAACGGTCTTATAAAGCAAAAATACCTATACGTACAACATAAAAGAGCATAATTGGCCATTTGATAAAACATGTTTTTCACCGTACACCTAAAAAGAAAAAGTAGCGTAAAAGGGATCCGCCGTGGCGTACATGATTGTATTGGCGTTAAACCACTAACAGATTGTGAAAACGGGCCACGTTTGATTGTGCCCTTGTTGGCCTCTGAGACGGACTGGACGGGAGTGAGCTACAGTGGCCCACACCTGGTTCGACACTGGGGACATGTGATGATGTGATGTTTTTATTGATCGACACACAGAACAAGACGATACATTTCAATCGCAGGACTGGCGCAAAAGCCGATGATCGACTTAAATCGAGGCGCTTCTCCTTAATATGCCACTTGCAACCTTGCTAACACACACTAAGCAAGACAAAAAAACACACACACATTTGCTCGTACTTTCACACGATCGCACACATCATGAATATCATATGTAGGCTCGTGACCGTCGCCGGGAACAAGGAGGGCCCAGCAGATCGAGAAAGTTCACTGTCGCCACTGTGCCGAATTGGTCATACCTTCAACCAGGCTGCCAGGTGAGTCTGCCAGTGCTCAAAAGGAAATTTTGGAACGCATGTGCCACATCTCGCCCGCCCAGGCACCAAGACCAACTCCGTAGATAAGAAGGTTTAGTTTTTCGGAGGTTGTTAGCAAGTCAAAGCTGTAGCCCAAAGTACACAGTGGCGGATCCGAGGGGGGGGCAAAAAAGGCAATTGCCCCCCCAAACGGAAAAGCTCGGGGCAAAACTATGTTTTGCCCGCCCAAAGCGATCGACCTCCTTTTTCCCCCGACTCCTTTTTAGCTTATAAGCAAGATTTTGGTGCTTCAACTCTCAACTTCAAACAGAATTAGTGAAGTTCTGTGTAAATATTGGGGCTTGGATAGGAAAAAAGTATCTTGAGCCCATATGTTTCACCCCGTGGCGTTTTTTTTTTGCCTTTCGTCTGCAGTTCGCAAAATCCTACCGAAAAGGTATATTGTAACGCAACTTTTCACTGCGTGACTTTTTTTTTGCTTTTCGACTTTGGTTTGCCCCTCCCAAACCAACCGGCTAGATCCGCCACTGAAAATACACGATACTGAAGTAAAGAGGCGGTTTCGATGAGTGATATGATGGGGACAGCCCAGGACAAAGTGCTTCGTAGTTTCAGCCGCGTGACCACAATTGCAATTTGGTGAATCAATCAGTTGTACTTTGTACAGATGTGAATTTAGCCTCGAAGTTCCTGTACTCAGCTGAGTATGAATAACATTTCCGACTTTGAAGCCAAAGTTGAAGAATTTTGGTGGAGAATTTAGTCCGAAATGTTTAGAGATTTTCTTTTTAACCCTATTTCCGTCAGGCCCCGGCTACCCCTATTTCCGGCAGGGGGGCAATATCGGCCCCCTAAGATCTCGTAATCTAACCGGCCGATTTGGAAAATTCAGTGCCATAGATTCCTCTGCTGCTAAACTTTATTTTGAAAAAAGAAAATTTCAAAATTTTTATTTTTAGGAGAAGGTCGGAAAATATACAATTTTTGTGTATTTTTAGTTTTCCATAACCCTTGTCTCTGTTGTACGATTTTCACAAAACTAGTTCAGATTTACAAATAATTGACCCAAAATTTTCATATACTCGGTTACGCAAAATTGAAATTCAATGGCAGTTCCAGGACCAGGACTATGAGGGGAAATATATACAACCTAAAAGTTTTTGTTACGCGGATTAGAAGCCGTCATATACTGCTTGGCATCTTTGCACATAAATAAATGAGAAAAAAGTGAAAACTCATCAGGGGCGGATGCAGTAAGGTAAAACAGTGGGGTAAAATACATACCAACAATATGCGAATGGTTGCATGAGTATATTAGTCCCTGACTAGTTGAAATTTAATTTCTGATAATTTTACCTCCCATAGCAGCTCTGGGAAAGGGGGTGACATAGGCGGATCAAGGACTCGTCGAGGGGGTGGGGGTGATTGGAAACACATTTTCAATATACAACGATATTGAGTCGCGGCGGTGATACTGGCTGGGAATATACATTTTGAAAATGTGCAGTGACTGGACACGCCTCTGGTAATCTAGAATGGGGTTACAACTATTTTGAATTTTCATATACCCAATTGTATTGCCCTGACACGGCTGTAAGCAGTCTTTCACTTACTAACGTTTAGTCCTTCTTGATAACATTCCCCTTTTGAACTGCTGTAACCGCCCCTGATGAATACAAATAGTGACAATTGTGAATGCACTATCATCTCCATAAAAATGATATAATAAAACCATATAACTGGTATCGGATCGCAGAGACGGCTTCCTTTACAAAACCCATCGCATACGATAATACTTGGTTTGTGGATGAACCTCCCCAAAACCCAGCCATAGCTCCGCTCCTGGTAAATATATAATCTTGAAATTTCGAAACCTGCCTGTACTAGTTTTAGGAAGTCGGAAGTTTAGTTCTATCGCAGCCGTTTCGAGATATTCTCGAAAACCTGAAGGGGGGCAATATTAGCCCTGCGAAATAGGGTTAAATGAAAACTGGTTCAAGTTTTTTAGTCTCTGGGGGAGAGCGTTCCAATATTTTGTTGTTTGGGGAATGAATGAATGTTTGAATAAAGATGTTCGGTTTTCTGGTTGCGTTCGTGATTGTGAATTCCTTAACGTTCTACCAGTTTGTGAAAATCTCGTATCCGGAAATATGGATCTGATGTAGTTTGGAACTTTTGAATTTGGAGCTTGTATTTTGTGGTACTCGGTTAATCTATGTATTTTCCGTCTTGTAGAAAGAGACTGCCACCCAAGCTCTTCATATAATTTTGAGGTGGGAGTCCTAAACCTGGTTCCGGTTATTAGTCTGGCCTCCCGATTTTGAGTGCGTTCCAGTCTCATAGCGTCATTCATGGTCATTGGTCCGTCTATAATTGCGTCGCAATAGTCAAAGTACGGTCGCATGTAAATTGTATATATTTGGTTATTTGGTATGTAGCGGGAAACATCCGAGCAAGAAGGCGGAGTCTATTCTGCTGCAGATGATTTGTGCACAAAGCAGGCATCGTAGTGGTATCTTCTTTGTGCTAGGCTGCTAACATTGAATTATTTTAGAAGTTCGTGATATGAGAGCGATCGAGAAGGCCGTTACATATGGGCATGAGAGGTTCCCGTACAAGGAATTTGTGTAAAATTGTGTCGATTTTCCTAAGGTGAAAGGGTGCAGCACTGCCCACAGACCGAACCTTCCTGAAATATGCGGAAAGGGTGGAGACTATCTGCAACAGTCCCGCCGTTCGGCCAGTCTGGAAAGACACTGAACAAGACGATTTACTTCCAATGCAGACTTAACTTTTCCGACCTCTGACCTAATTTGACCTTGAAGGGGTTGTAAGCAGTGACCGATGATTATATACGAACTAAATTGGCGCAAATGATGCAGAGTGGCTTATGAATAGTCTATTTGAATGAGAGGGACACTCAACTAGTTGATGTGCTTCCAATACGGACTTAACCTTTTACCTGGTCATTGAGGTCAACCAGGTCATTGACCTGACCTGGAAGTTGACCTGATAACAGAAAACTTTGACGTTGGTTAAGGTGCTAAATTCAAATTCAGCGTCCAAAATTACTCCTCTGGCACTGAAAATTAAACGTATTGGGCAATTTCGAGTTTTACCGGCCAGTGACCTTTGACCTTTAGCCTCACCTGCTGCATTACATAGATGGGTCGCATAGGTGTGTAGCATATAGCATATAGATTGAGGCCTTAATGTCAGTTTCTCAATTTAATGACCATACAAATTTGATTTGTTACCAAAATTCCAGCCAATAGCAGCCAGAACGGCAAAATGGGCCGCAACAGGGCAAAAATAATGTCATTGACCTGACCTAGAATGTGACCTGACGATCTAAGGTAAAAAACTATATCAATCACGAGTACTCGTGACGACCAACACGCTGGTTTTTACCGCAGAGCTCTACGTCAATTAGGGGCCAATCGCGAAGGGGCGGGGCGGGGGGTCGCAACAACTCCCTGTACGGGCGAAGGTGGCGAAAACCCGAGTACGTGTGAGGTTTAAAGTGCCGCCCCCCTCTCACCCACCTATTTTTCCAAAGTGGCTGGATAACTTTTTTCCGCTGGAAGACTCTACTTGACTTTGTTTGAGAGAAATCATGAGCACATTTATTGGTGAAGAAATTTTGAAAATCGGTCAATAACTTTTTACTTATAAACTTTCAAAGTGGTCAAGTTATCACCAACTGAGCTGCCCCGGTAGCTCAGTTGGTAGAGCGCTGGATTCTGGCCCGCTGCTCAGAAAAGTGCAGTGGCAGTGCATGTCCAGGCTTGGGGTCGGTTCCCATGAGACGCGCCGGCACTCAATAGTTTACCCGACGCAGGTCAGCTGACAACTGACTGGTGAGAGGGTGACCTGAGTGGGGCGGCCGTCCCTGTGCTTTGTGGGACGTTAAACTTTGGCTTCAAATTAATCCTTCATTGCGGGAGTTGCTCGTTTGGGTGGTGGGGTCAGAGTCTCCGTGACAAGTCCCTTGATAACTTTAGTGGGACTCCGACTCCAACAGCGGTACTGGAAACAATTTGGACAAAATATATAAAAATAAAAAATAAGAAAAAGGCCACTTATACTATAAAAAGGCCACTTATATATAAATCAGCTGACTGCAGCTGACGGCTTCGGCCACGTTTTCCACGGCTCCGCGTTAATATTAATGAATTTATGGTAAAAAGTATTATTTGCGGTTTTCTTGTGGTGCAATCTCTTCTTCTAGGTGCTGGGCTATTGATTAATTCACCATGTCCTGGATTCAAGTATGCAATTCTTCATAAGCAGTGACTAATTTCACCGTGCCTTGCAGAAGATCGTTTGAAGAGCTAGTGAAGTAGGTAATTTCGCTTAAAGTTTCCTGGATCCACTTATGGCCACTATAACTAGAGCGGACGCACACCTGTGTGGACGTCAAATTGAACGTTTTGTTAGTACAATCTGGACCCTGAGAGCAGCTCGTGACTGTTTACTGAAACCTCTCTGCTAATGGTATTCATTTATTCCTCACTCCAAGGTTGTCTGAACGATCTATGTGCCAGAATCCTTGCAATGAATATTTCTTTCTCTGAAATTATTTGTGTGGCCTAACCCAGCTCTTTGAAATTAGCCGTTCTCCATTAACCTGGCATATTTGTACTACAAACTTTCTTTTGACGTGGGGTTTGCTTTTGTGTCTCTTTTAGATCTCTATGAAAGTTTCACAAGCAAACTGAGCTTAAGCCGGCATATTTTTCGCCTCTGAAACAAACGTGACTTCTTTGAAGAAGCTCCTCCATCTGAGATATCTTCCGGCTCTAAAATATCTAACGGCGTCCTGAATAATATTGCTAAATAATTTGACACGTAATAGTTGCACAGCCATTCAGTAACAATTCATTCACACCGTAGGTGCTGGACTTCTAAGCAAGGATGAAATACTTCCCACATATTAGAAGAACTTTTAACCATATTAATCCTATTCATCTTTAACGCAAACCGAACGATGAACACTTTTAAGAAATAAGACCTGAGAAACGAAAACGAAGAATCACAACGACAAAAGCGAAGAACGAAAAGAGAGACCAGCCGAAAAAGAACGAGAATTATTCATCATCACCGTCATCTTCACGCCTTGTTTGTTGTTTTCCATGTTTTTTTTTCACCGGATCCCTTCATCAAGTCCCACTACCTCACTCCATGGGTTGAGCGCGGCGCCTGTGGCGACCCTCCCCGTGGGTAATCCTTGTCCTTCCCCATCAACCATCCTATCCTTATCCTTATCCTACAGTGTGTTTTTGCTTAAGTTGTCATTTATGTCCCTCATCTTCATTACGACCGGCGTCAGAATAGCCACATGAATAGTGTGGATGCCGTGTATGTCGAATAAAATAAAATAAATAAAAATTTTGAAACCGTCGCAATTGCACGGTCACACCAGTTCGCCTGCACTGTAGGCCGAGTGGTGAGGTACTAACATCATATACTCTGGCCATATTTCAGGTCTACCGTGCATGAAGGTCAAGGTCAAGGTCAAAGGTGACAGGTCAAGGTCATTGCCCCAATATTCAAGTCAAATGCTCAGTTTCATTGCCGCCCGGTAGCTCAGTTGGTAGAGCGTTGGCTCCGGCCCGCTGCTCAGAAGCATGCAGTGCAGTGCATGTCCAGGCTTGGGATCGGTCCCCTGAGACGCTCCGGCGCTCAATAGTTTACCCGACGTACAGGTCGGCTGGCAACTGACTGGTGAGAGGGTGACCTGAGCGGGGCGGCCGTCCCTGTGCTTTGTGGGACGTTAAACTTTGGCTTCTAAATCAACCCTCCATTGAGGAGTTGCTCGTTCGGGTGGTGGGGTCGGTCTCCGTGACAAGTCCTTGATGACTTCAGTGAGACACCGACTCCGCCAGTCGCACTAGGAACAACTTGAACAAAATTAAAAAAACAAAAAATGGCATTATTTAGCATGACGTATGTTATGCTGTGAATTCGCAGTTAAGGCTACTTAATGTCAAGGTCAAGGTCACAGGTCATAGTCAAAAGTCTTTTTAGAGTTCAACCCCTCATTTCTCGGCCCAAACGCTGCCATAGTGCTAGTTACATTGTATGGTATTGAGAGTATGTCATATTTTTTCGAAGGTAGGTGACCTTGAATGACCTTGACTTCAAGCATTCAGTAAACATTGTGTGCGACCTTTCCTCTATGACCCTAGTCCGGCTCTGGTGTATTCTCCGTTTTTTGGCATAATCACGGCATTTTGCAATAGGTCTCTAGCACAGTTCAGATTTTATAAAATATATTTTGTCGAAGCTGTTGCAAGTTCGGTCATTGGAGTCGGATCCTCACTGAAGTCATTAGTGGACTTACCACGAAGACTCCGACCCCAATATCCAAACGAGCAACTCCCGCGATGAAGGGTCAATTTAGAAGGCAAAATTTTACGTCCGACAAAGCACAGGGACGGCCGCCCCGCTCAGGTCACCCTCTCACCAATCAGTTGCCAGCCGCCCTACGTCGGGTAAACATAGAGCGCTGGAGCGTCTCAGGGGAAACGATCCCAGGGCAGCACAACATGTACGTGGACTACCACTGCATGTTCCTGAGCAGCTGGCCAGAGCCCAACGCTCTATCAACTGAGCTACCGGGGCGGCCAATCTCGTTTTGATAGGTCGTAGATTTGATCTTTAAGATTTCGTTTGACCTTGAAGATATCGAGCCAGATCAATGAAACTTGACTATGATGTAGATTAGCATCGTTATCATACACCCCTAACGGGCGTTTTTCTAACCCCCTGATGTTTTAGATCTAAGGTGGGAACTTTAGGACCCCCTTCCCTGCACATTGACGCCAGACTCCTCTCCACTGCGCGTGTTAAGAGATTGCTCCGCTCAACATCCCTGGCTACATCCCTGTTGTTCCCCGGCTACTTACCTGCTTCCCTCTTTCAACATTGGAAGCTGACGTTTTAACTCATTTACACATTTGAGAGATGACCAAAATATATTTGGATCTGATTTGAAATATCACACCATCCCTTTTCGGCAAGCAAATTGCTTATTAAGCGTTGAATCAGGGCGGGCACTTCCGCCGCCTTCTGAATATCGGTCTGAATATCGGTAATATGTCTTCTGAATATTGCCCCATCTTGACCATGCAGTCTCCAACAACCAGGTGAGAGCTGACGATGCTGCCAGCTCTCACCTAGTAACCTTCACAGCTGCTACCCTCGTCGTTAAAAATTTTCACATAGAATCAACCGCATTAGTGAAGGGTGCCATATGGGCTCCCCTAGTGCTTTTTTTGTGCTGTTGGTAAATTTAAAAATATACCATTTTGGCACTTCGGAGCTTTTCATAATAAGCGGTTCTGAATAAATTGGCGTTGAATAAATAATTCTAACTAGTCCATGATTTGATCTGAGGACATTTTTAGGGAGGGTATATTGGCTAGCTGCAAAGGACAGCTGCATCGTTAGCTTCTCCTGGTACTAAATACAATGGATTTAAAGGCTGTGCAATGAATTGCAGTCTTACATGAAATCTTTCTTGGGCGTCAGTTTCTCATTTCTTTCTAAGGGCGAGTACAGGGGCGTGGGGGAAGGGGAAGGAGCTAGCTTTTCCATCGCAAATAAGCAACTGACCAGGTAGTTTTGACTATTCTTAGACTTTCTGAATCTGGCCTTGCGGTACATTCTAAAAGATGTTCTTACCTTATCTAGTGCTTTGGAATAATCATGAAAGTGTATAAGAGACAACAAGTTAAACAATTTACATCTGTAAATTGTTAAAACGTTCCCCCCTGGATCCACCCTTGAATTTTGAATCGCGACAGAGCCAAGTACTTACACATCAGCTACCACTTTTAGACTGCATACGAAATTTGATACAAATCGATTGATAAAAGGAGACATGGTAGGTGGTTAAAATATTCTAAGCTATTTATTTATATTTTGACCACCAGTGGCTTCCGTTTTCAAATTTCTGAGTTTTATTGTGCAGGAGATTCAAGTTCGTGCTGTGAAAAATGAAATATATTCATAGAATTGTGCCCAGAACTTTAGGAAATAGCAAAGGGAGCCGATATAGCCCCCTCCATCGTGTCTGACTTTTAACATGGGGGAGGGGGTGTAGTGTGGTTGATGCCCAAACTTAATTATAAGTAGATTTTAAAAAAATCTGCCACTGCCTGCTACCTCTGAAAGATATCTTTCTCTCTTCTGCCTATGTTTTTGAGTAGTTGTTTTGTCAATGACTTTTTCTAACTTGGCCGCGTGATATGGTTTCTTATTTTGTCGGTCGTGTGTTCTAGTGATGATGATGAAAATTTGGCACTTTTTGAACAGATGAACATTTGGAAATTTCTTATTCACTCCTTAAAAAATAGGGTTGCAAAAATGTTAAACGGAATTGGTGTTGCAAAGCTTTATTGGCCAAATTTAAGGGGTTTAGAAGAGCAATCGGCAAAAACGAACGGAGCTATCGAAATACCCAAAATCTTAGGATCTGTTCTTCAACTTTGAATAATTATGAGTCTTCAACGCTTCAGGCTCACAGAGTTTACTGCTGGCTTCAAGCTTAAAATGTATCTTCCGGGGAGCACAACCCAAGAAGGTCACAATCACACATAGAGTATAACAACCCAACAATCCCTCAGAGTCTACAAGCAGCAATTGTGAAGTGCCGCACGCTCTGGTGGGTCCAAATGGGGAACAAAGGGGCCGTGGCCCTCACCAAAGTCCAAGGTAGTATCTTTTGTCCCCCTCCATAGACCAAATTCTGGCCGTTGTTTTCTTTAAAACTACAGTTTTATCGATTTTGCATCGATTTAGGCCTCCTCTCCCAAAGTTGCTCCTGGATCCACCAATGAGTGCACGCCCCTCTTGAAGCTTGCCCGGTGCTACCGCCGTGTGGTCCTATTCGTCTGCCCATCAGCTGCGAGTACCAGCGTCCATACCAATGGACACCGTCCACCGCGACAGGCCCTGGCCGACCGCGGCCATTTTGCCGGCGTGACGAGTCCGCCGCAGCGCAAGCGTGCAGAAACACCGTCACGATCGCATGATTACGACAAACGACGTGATCGGCAAGAAATTTCGGCAGCGCTCACGCTGTGACCAATCAGAGACCAGCCGCACAGCCGGGTCTCCTTCTATTGGCTGCCGCTCAAATCGTGCAGTGAATATGTTTTTGCGGCTTCTTGTTCGGCAGTCGGCAACTTTGAGACGGACAATCTCCGAAGCTGTGACGCTGCAATCTTGTGTGCATGCCAGTGTGTGCCTTTCAGGGCTTAATTGCAGCCTGCATGAGGTCTGTGAGGGGCCTGATTGCGGGCAGGTCAAGAGGTCAGACGGCACCCGCACGCCGAGGAGGCATGCCAGTTTAACCCGGCCAAGAGTTCATCTGCCTTGAAATGAAAGACAACAATTTTTGTACTTTTGAGACGGGAAGATATTATGAAATGTCTAGCAGGCTCACTCAGTACCATAGCTCACGTGTGAGTACTCTACTTGTCATGTCTTTCCGTGGTGAATAAGGGCAGTAAGAGAATAGAAGAAGGGAGAATGTGAGCAAGAGAGGCTAAGTTTGGTGAGAAACCACTCCTCTACCAAAAGCTTATATACATATAACACATAGAAAAACCATACCTTCAGCAAGATTAAGGGAACACACGCTTATCAGAATTCCACATCCGATGACAGTGCAAGGAAAAGGCATTCAACTGACTTACTAATATTTCCAACTGTTGAGTTTTTGTCTTTGTAATTCACCTTTAATAATCTTATTGCTTTTATTTGTCATACCTATTTCTCAGACGATGAAAAATGTCGTTTTGTCCCGTAACCGACTGGCGAGGCTTTCTTCCTTTGGCTCTTGGCGTTTTTGCAGTATTTTTTGTGGTTTCTTTGTTTGTCTAGTCTTTACCCGGGCAGTATGGAGTTTTGCTGATTTGGATTGTGTTTGATAGTGGATTTCGATTGTGTTTCATGACGGATTGGGACAAGGTTCGAACAAGCTGTCATTTTGCCATCTAAATAGTGGTAGACGAATGTCGGCAAGAGATAACAAAAATTGCTTTAATTTGTGCATGTTTCGACAAACACTGGAACGATTTTCCAAAATTGATGCCTCTAATTTTGGTACACAATGGTTTTTGACATACAGAGGTAAAAATATTTCAACTCGTCAACAATGTTGGTGACGGAAGAAGACCAAGTCGGTGAGAAAATAGGCAGAATCTTGCACACATCACGCAGCGTGAGCAATAGACGCTCAGCTTGCCGGTAGAGATTTAGAAGGACTCAGAGAGTCTGGAAACAATTCCCTTTGGTGCCAAAGTCCAATATTCTTGGTTACACAAGTTTGGTTTGAAATTCCGTTGGTGACCCTTGGATACTTGTCCAGTCCCTGGTTGACAACATGAACGGTCCAAAGGTGATGATTGGTATCGAACCAACGGAAAATTCACCCAAGCTAAACAGAAATAACATTTCAATAAACAAGTCAAATAATCTATGCTATGCGCTGAAATTGGTAAATCATTCACCAAAAGAAGAACCGGAGTCTTTGAAAAAATCGTGGAAAGTCCACCATTCACTTCACATTAGCCGGTGCCTAGGATGGGGATAAAAGGGCAAGCTCAACATAGCTTCTAGGCTCCGCTACCGGGCATATTTTCTCTGTGATGCTGAACAAGGATCATGGTTAAATCGAAATAAAATCAGATCTGACATTCTGATAAGAATTAAATTACTGATAAAACTACATTGGCTTGCATGCACTGTAATCGTTAAAAAGCGTATGTTTTGCATAGGAATTAAACCTTTTTGGACAGGTTAACACGCGCATTGACGGGGGTCTGAGCCACCTTCGCTTTGACAGAGGGGCGGATACCCGCCCCCGAGATCTCGAGAATAAGATCTCGAGCTAGGTAGCGAAAAATGGTAAACGGTGTTGAGCAGCCCATCCACTTTTCCATCAAAAATATTTGTACCATTTTTTCAGGTCACATTTAAGGTCACGAGAGGTCAAACACATGCCGTCACAGGGATAACATGTAAATAAAGTTTTTCGGTCATTTCATCTGAACAAGCAAAGATAGAGCAAAACGAATTAAACTGTATGAATCCTCGCAGCAAGCCGAATCGAATGATATATAATATGATCTTGCTAGGTCAAATCAAGAATTTGACCTGACCTGAGGTCAGGTCAAGGTCAAATTGGGCAAAATGTATATCATTAGAACTGCAATAACGAGGCAAATCTAATTCAGTTAAAATAAATGTTTTAGCTCTATTCAATAATGAGTTATTTAGTTAAAACCATTTTTCCCATGTATTTCCAATGGAGAGGTCATAGCTCGTACCTGACCTTAGGTCATCGATGTGACAAATACCAGAACATATTTTAGAGAACTCGGTCGGGCCATTGTGTGATATGAGTTTCAATCGGATAAGTTCACCCTGTTCTGACTTATGCTATCTTAAACTTCTTTTAGGTCAGGTCACTTGACCTGTACTGGTGACCAGTGGCGGATCCGGGGGGGGCAAAAAGGCAATTGCCCCCCCAAACGGGAAAAACTCGGGGCAAAACTATGTTTTTGCCCCCAAAGCGATCGACCTCCTTTTTCCCCCGACTCCTTTTTAGCTTGTAAGCAAGATTTTGGTGCTTCAACTCTCAACTTCAAACAGAATTAGTGAAGTTCAGTGTAAATATTGGGGCTTGGATAGGAAAACAGATATCTTGAGTCCATATTGTTCACCCCGTGGTGCTTTTTTGTTGCTTTTCTTCTCCAGTTCCCAAAATCCTACCGAAAAGGCATATTGTAACGCAATTTTTCGCTGGGCGACGTTTTTTTTTTTTGCTTTTTCGACTTTGGTTTGCCCCTCCCAAACCAACCGGCTAGATCCACCACTGCTGGTGACCTGACCTGAGATGATCTAACCTTAAAATTTCGAGAAAAAAATTGTAAAAATGATGAAGAAAAAGGTATGCGAAGTACGGCGGCGCTACGCGCCGCCGTTTTTGTGCTATCTCCGAAAAAAACCCGAGGGGGGGTGAGTACCCGCCCACCGTCAATGCGCGTGTTAAAGGAGGTGGATGTGCTAGGAAGAGTGATTGGGATGAAAATAAAGGTTCTGGCTAGAAGCCTAATACTAACCACCCCATTCTCCACTACTGATAGCCACTAAAAGGACCTGCTAGGTACCTCGTAGAACTCCTAACGTACTAGGGGCAAAAATAACTACCTTCTCTTGAATCAGAAGAGCAGTATTGTGGGTCTCGCCGCTGGGAAGGGAACGGTCGAGCCGGGGTTGCATACCTGCTTTGACTGTCAGGGACATGATTAGTTTTGTCTCTAACTTCCTTTCACACGGTGGCCTCCACGTTGTCTTGAATGCTGACATAACGTTCTTTGGGATTCTGTGACCGCTCCTGCTTCTGCGCAATAAAGGGACGTCAACACGAACTGGGGCAACTCGAGTTGGGTTGGCTGGGGCAGCGTGCCTGTTCTAGAAGTGGACGCTGCCGCGGGCGCTTATGCGGCGTGAGCGTGGAGGTGTGCGGTAGAGTTGAGCGTGGCTCAATGGCGCAATGCATATTTGCAGTTGCCCTACGCGTCTGATCACAGCAATAATGATGAATAAAGATGCATGGACTTCCCACAAGTGCACCAGTTACAGCCACAAGTTTCGTGCAACCCCTAACTTTTGATACAGACCCAGTTAGTTCTCTCAGAGGGCATGGGGTTCCGCACTACACCAGCTCAGGGACTCCAGGACCAAGTTAAAATGCGGAATACCTCCCCAGAAACCAAAGGTTAGGTAAATGGGCACAAACGCACTCAGGAGTTCCTAAACCAGCTCAGGGGTTTCAGGCCTGCTGAGGGGCCCAAGATTAGCTCAGGGCGCAAGATCAGTCAAGAGGCTCCGAAGGGCTGAGGGAGCCCTATGTCAGCACACGAGGACCACTCCAGCTAAGACAACATACCAGTTTAAGGGGCCCAATATCAATTCACGGGGCCTTTACCAACCTAGAAGGTCCCAAACAAGCTTTGGGCTCAAACCAAGTGCCTCTCGGGTAATACCACACGAGGCCCCCAGAACAGCTAAGGGGACCTTGACCAGCTCGTGGTCCCCTGCGCAATGCCCTCTCAGAGGCCCTAACCAGCTCAGGGTCCTTGAACCAGCTTGGGATACCCTAGGCGATTCAATCTAAGTGGGCCCTTTATTCCAGCTAAAGGTCATAAAGCCAGCTTGGGATCTCAAGACCAAGTTAGGGACCCAACAGCTGAGCCAGGAACTCGACGCTTACTAAACTAGTGGCTCAGCACCGAGGCACACCTTCCTTCCCATCGTCGGTTCAGAAGTGTTAACTATAGCTTGCCTTATAAGGTGACGCATGCATGTATGTGACCCTGACGCGTTTATGTATGTAAGTATCGTGAATCTTTGTATGTACGTACAGCCTCCCTCATAAATGTTTTTTCTCGTAAGTGTCGTTCAGTCGCCTTTTTTACCACAGGGCACGGTAGCCCACCCCGCCGTCCTTACCTCGACATCCACGGCGACAATGAACCAAACCGAGCAACACAGCACCCCACCCCATCGCTGGCATAATGAATCCTCCCAATGACGGACAATAACCAAAGGTTAATGAGAGTCAATGAGGCACTAATGAACAAAAAGCAGCGAATTAATTCGCGCCATTGAGCGGCGATGGCGGCACACGGCGCCATCATTAGTCACGGGAGCGCTGTTCTTTGGTGCCGCCGACTGAGCGGCGTGCACATTTGTTTAACTCCCTCCGTCTGAACTGCAGCGCCGGCGGTCTCCAACACTGCTGCCAGAGTCCAATCAAACGGTGCTCAGGAATATTTATTGAGCAAATTTCAATTACGTTTTGGGCATGCCTGCACACGTGTAAATACTAACTAAAGGCGTAACATGTTTACAACTAAGCTTTTTCAGTTTCAGCTATGTTTGCGGGACTCTGAGCTGAGAATGAATCAGGCACTTGAGCTGAAATACTCCCACAAATGCTGAAGAAAGTCTGAACCGTCAGCGAACCAGCTGCTTTCGTCATCTCAATCGTACGTCACTTGCCCTTCACCGCCTGGGGGTCCGATCGGCCCCCGACTTGATTTTTCACAAATGATTCGGAGTGGATGTAAACGAGACGTGCGTCGTTTTGCAGGGCTCTAGGGTGGTTTATCAACTTATGACCAAACATTTACATCAGGTCAAGTCAACGAGTTATGACGTCATTTCTTAACCCATGCAAGACGATTCTGTTCTTCTAAAATGGATATAATAAAACCAGGGCGTAACTGGGCTCCTAGATGAATCAATTTGCTCAACATCATTTGAGAGTTCTTGAAACGGTAAATCTGCGTGCTGTCATCCATTTTGAGGTAAGACCAATACCAAGGTCACCTAAGGTCAAAAAACACCACGGTTCTCGAAATTATGTCTATAACTTCTGAACAAAACAAGATGCAGTCTTAAATTTGGTATCACAGTAACAAGCATGCCCAAGGATTTTAACTATATGCAACATGACCTGGGAAGGCTATTATTTTACTTTTACTTAAGGTCAAGGCCATAATGTGACCTTACAAGGTCATGCTGCATATCATTAGAATCCGTGGTGCAAATCAAAGGCATTTATGTTTTTTGTTAGTTCTAATGGTTCCTGATTTATAAGGGATTCCCTAAATGGGTCTACAGTTGACCCATTTTATCGCACTGTGACGTCACGGGTCAACGGATATGGTTCAAACTCGGCCCCAGAGTAGAAGTCAGTACGGTGCTTCCAGCGACGTTTCAGTTGCCCTGTATCATTTCCCGTTCCGAGAACGTGGGGGGATCCTATCGGACCTCCCCCTCAAGGTGGTGCTGTGTAGGAAAAGAGCCCAGGCGATGCCGGCTTAAATGAAAGTAATATTGGTTATGATAGAATAATGAAAGATATTTATTTGAAAATGTGGCGGAAATACTGAAATATTGAGCCTCATTTCGTACCACAAAACTATTGATGAACAAATGCAAGTGCAAAGGAAACATTTACTTACAGACAGGAATCGCTGGTGTTTCCGCAAAGTCGGCTAGACATTGCACAAAGTTGGGCAGAGGAGTATTAGGGAGGAGTCCAGGAAATATCTAGAGTGGGTCCCATCTCTTCAAAATTTATAAGGTAACATGTTACGAAACATTCAGCTTCACCCAAATTGTTTCCATCTAGCTATTTCATCATCCTCAGCCGTGTCTAACGGTAGACCTCTGAATCAACCTTCATGCACCGAAAAAATCATTCTTACCAAAGGCATCCCAACGGCCTTTTTCAGTACAATTTGCAATAGGAGGAGGGCGGACCCAAAAACCGAGCACCGGCAGAGCTGCCAAGAATCTTTAATTGCATCTAGGCTGCCATGAATCTTTACAAAGTCACAAACTCAAGTGAGCAGAGCGTTTTCTCTTGATATCCATTTGTTGTTATCGACGTTTAATGCAATTACACCTTTGTAGCTGTAACAATACGAATTTTTCCAATTTTCCAATCGGACTAAACAGGACCATCTGCTTGCTAAATTTTCTGACACGGAATGAGATGGGACAGACAAATGGAACGGGATGAGATGAGATAGACCCGGGAACAGAATGGAATGAAATGGAATAGTTGTTTAAATGTTGTCGCATACCAAACTCTGGGTTCTACCATGCATGGATCTGGCTGCCGCATAAACAAGTTTGATCCGAGCTAAGTACATTCCTGAGACATTCTTTTGAAGCAAAACATCTGTTTTCGAATTGAGAAGCTCTCAGGCCCTTAACACGCGCATTGACGGGGGCCGGGTACCCGCCCCCCTCGGGTTTTTCGGAGACAGCATAAAAACGGCGGCGCGCAGCGCCACCGTACTTGGCGTACCTTTTCTTTAATCATTTTTACAACTTTTTTTCAAAATTTTTAGGGTAGGTCATCTCAGGTCAGGTCACTAGTACAGGTCAAGTGACCTGACCTAAAAAGTTTAAGATAGCATAATCCAGAACAGGATAAACTTATCCGATTCAAACTCATATCACATTACGGCACCACCGAGTTCTCTGAAATATGTTCCGGTATTTTTGACATCGATGACCTAAGGTCAGGTACGAGCCATGACCTCTCAATTGGAAAAAACATGGGAAAATGGTTTTAGCTGAATAACTTAGTAACGGATAGGGATAGAGCGTTTATTTTAACTGCATTAGATTCTCCTTGTCTTTGCATTTCTAGTGATATGCATTTTATCTAATTTGACCTTAACCTGACCTCATGTCAGGTCAAATCCTTTATTTGACCTAGCAAGGGCATATTATATATCATTCGATTCGGCTTGATGCGAGGATTCATATAGTTTAAGTTGTTTTGCTCTATCTTTACTTGTTCAGATGTAATGGCTGAAAACCTTCATTTACATGTTATCCCTATGACGGCATATTTTGGCCTCTAGTGACCTTAAATGTGATCTGAAAAAATGATTCAAATATTTTTGATGGAGAAGTAGATGGGCTACCCAACGCCGTTTACTGTTTTTCGCTACCTAGCGTGGTTCTCGAGATCTTAGGGGGAGATCTTGGGGGCGGGTACCGCCCCGCATCAATGCGAAGGTGGCTCAGACCCCCGTCAATGCGCGTATTAACCTCGCTCATCAAATAGCATCACTCAAAGCAAAAATCATTATGCCATCCCTCTAAACATATACCAAATGCAGAAGGGATGTGTCAAATTTGGATCCGTGTGCCTCAGTGAATTGAACTAAAGGATCCTGAACATCTTTATGCTCTGACCTGTGCTGACATTTATTGATTGAATGTTCAACAATGGATAATGGGGGGGGCGGTGTTAGTCTTGCTTATTTTTTGACTGACCTGTATCTTCTTACAGGTGTTTAGTGTTTGAGGCTTAACTTCCTAAGCTTCCTTCCGAGAGCGTTGTCAGATGATTGCGCAATTGCATGCTTTTCATGATTTTAGGCAGGAATTTCCAGAACGTATAGCTTATATTTTCTGGCTAATTTATTTCTCAACTAAAGCTATAGAATTACCAAACGTGTGTGTATATTTGACCCCATAGTTTCCCAGCCCGATACTCCGAAATTTTCTCCGGCTTCTGATTGGTTTAGAATGGTTTAGCAGCTTTTTCTAGGTCAACATCCAGTCAACATCATGGAACAGACGGACTACAGAGGCAAACAGGTCCATGACTAAAAAAACACTTTTATTTGACCTCAAGAAAAAAACAATGATCAGACCGTCTAAAAAATAAGAATCTAAATTTATAATGAGAACATAGTCCACAAGTCATAGCCCGGAAGATAACGTAGCCCGGCACCGCCTAAGCTATTTCCGCACACATCACCGCCTGAGCGCGAGAGAGGGCCCGATCAGGCCCCCACGATCTCGGAAAACGGAAGAGATACGGGAAAAATAACGGTGCATAAGGTGCCTTACCGTCCTCTACTTTGGAGCCGAGTTGTAACCATATCCGTTGACCCGTGACGTCACACTCGACCAAAATGGGTCAAATTTAGACCCATTTAGAAAATCCCTTGTAGCTCGGTAACCATTAGACCTAGAACAAAACAACATAACTTATAAGATGACTAAATGGCACGACAAGAACTTGTTAGCTTACAGTAAAGTAACATTATGTCATTGACCTTAACCCTCGCCCCGGTGGGGGGTGTTTAAACACCCCCTCAGGTTTTTCCTGCGGCATGAAAAAAAGGCGGCGCGAATCACCGCTGTGCGTCGCACACCTTATTCTTGATCAATTCCACAACCTTCCCCAAATTTTTAAGGTTGGGTCATCTCAGGTCAGGTCACCAGTGCAGGTCAAGTGACCTCACCTCCAAAATTGTTTAAGGTGGCATAAGTACGAAATGCATAAATCTATCGGATTTAAACTTATACCACATAATGGGGCCACCGAGTGCTACAACATATATTCTGGAATTTTTCCTATCGATGACCTAAGGTCAAGTACGGACCATGACCTCTCCATTGGAAATACATGGGAAACATAAATTGGGTGGTATTTGTGTAGATACAGCTGAAAATACCTTCATATTCGCCAAATCGTAGTATCCTGGCCCCTTTCCAGGTTCATGTTTCAATTTTTGGCCTCTGACCTATGAGAGGTCATCTGGGGCTATTTAAGCATTTTTCAGACTTAGGTCAATAACTTTACATGAACTGGTGATACAGCTTTTATTTTATCATCATTGCGTTCGGTTTGCTATTGCGAGTCGATTGATATTCATATTGATTATGCTAGGGTAAAGAGTGACATTGACCTGACCTGAGGTCAGGTCATTTTTTGCGCTTTGACCTAGTATGGTCATATTATACATCATTCTATTTGCCGTGACGAGCGGAAGCAAATGGTGCCCAAACGATGATTCCAACTCAAATCTGTCAGACGCTAGTGCCCAAAAACTGTACTCAAAATTCCACTTCCCTTGACCTGCCATGACCTCAATATTGACTTGAGCCAAAAAGTGACAGACATATTTTCTTCATTAATTTGTATAAGCTACCCACCAGCTTTCACGTTTTTTCGATATCCCGCATAGGGGCCGAGTTCGAGGGGGTGTTTAAACACCCCCACCAGGGCAAAGGTGGATCGGAGGCCCACCGGGGCGCGGGTTAAGTCGAGATGAAACAATGACATTTCAAAGTCATATGGCATATCATTCGAGTCCAGGGGTCATGCTCATTACAATGATACAAAATTTCATACTGTCTTGTTTCATTCAAAAGTTATAGACACGAGCAATTTCAAAGACAGTGACATTCGGTGACCTCTGGTGACCTTAGCATTGACCTGACCTCAAAATTGATGATTGCATGTGGATTTTTTGCTTCAAAACGTTCAAATTATATTAAGACACTAGCTCTGCTAGAAGACGAGTTACACCCTGGTTTTGTCAGCCTCGTTTTAGAAAAATTGAATCGTCTTGCATGCGCAATGAAATGACGTCAAAACTAATTGCCTGACCTGACCTGGTGCCAAGTTTTAGTCATAAGTTGTCAATTTAATTACCCTAGAGCATGCAAAGCTAGACGTGTGTCATTTAAATCTGCTCTGAATCATTTTGCGAAAAACCTAGGGGTCCGATCGGACGCCAAGGTGGTGAAAGGGATAAGATAAACAGTCAAAATGTCCAAAGTGGAAAAAGTGTAACATTTTTTTCGAATCTTATTCTTGCCTTTTGACATATTCAGGACAATGCCTGCGCCGCCGCCCGTATATCTGCCTATGTGTGTGCCTGTGTGTGTGTGTGTGTTGTATGCATGCAGTCGCGGGGAGGCGGCTGCTCTGGATCTCACAGGCGTCGGACACGACTGCAGGCACTTGGATTTGTTTGGGCCGGATACATCACCCCTTTCCCCTCTCTGCGCCCAGAGGTCAAGAACATCTCAGGCTGGCTACCCACATATCGTTGATGCGACCAACATGGCTACGAGAAGTGAAATAAACTTTTGCGTAAACTGAGGCGTTAAATTGCTTCCGGTAAATGCGTCTTAGTGAGTAAAAATTTACCCTCAATAAGTGAAAGTAAAAAAGGAAGTAAATTTACAGTGATTTGGAGACTAATGAATTACATATAGCATACTTTTAATACCAAACAAGGAAAGGTTAAGTGAATGTGCAGTGATTACAAGTTGTGTGCACTGTTATACAAGCATGTGTCTATTAGCTGCCCATATTAATCAGTTAAACTGTTATCATATACTTAATAAAAAAGACATGAAAAAATTATTTCTGCTGTCAGAGTCTAGTACCCTTACTGCAGCTGCTTGTTATGAGGAATCATTGTTTAGATCATCATCGCTAAGATAGCAGACAACCACCATTTGACTGTAAAAGTCATCATGCCGAGACTTAAGCTACTTGAAGGATACATTTAATTTAGATTTTTTTAAAGAATACATACAATTAAAATATTTCCAATGCCTGCAACCAAATATAGGTACTCCACCAGAGGAAAAGTACCTCCTAATACCACAACCATCATCTGGAAAATCCTAGAAAGATTGAAGCAGATCAATGAGCATCACCACATTTACCTGCTCAATGGAAACTTTTGTGGAATCATTACAACTTTGCAAACCTTGATTTGATATAATTGACTTAGGTAGGCACCAAAGAAAGCTACCTGCAGTTTATCTGACTTCATGGGCACCAAAAACATACTTTTATAGGTGCAAAGCCAGACCTTGAAACTCTCATCTCTGCAGGTCTACGGTTTGGATATCTCGCATGCCTTTGATTGAAATGTGTGCTCTAATTGACACCCTCAAAACCACACAACTCTCCTGGGCTTTTGAGATCTGGCAGACTTTACTTTGTCCTAGGTTTGTCTGGCTGCGGCATAATATATACGAATTGGTATAGGGTTTACCACTGGCAACAAAACCTCCTATTCTGATTTGGGTCAAAATCTACAGCCTCATATCGCACCAACCACCCCGACATCATCTCCCAATTCCCGCACCAAACCCACACCCACCACATAGCAGCTTCAACACGTATTCAGGTATTTTTGACTGTTTTCTTCTCGCTACTCGCGCACCAGAAACGCAAAACTTTGTGGTTACCCAAGTGGCGACCTGATGGTCCCTAATCGTCATTTTCGTTGCCGGCCTGGCTACCAGACAATCTCTCATTCCGTGAAACGAGTCCTCAAGTACAAAGTAAGCAGTGGAGTGACTATCTTATGCGCAGTAATTTCACTATGAATCCTGATATCGACTTTGAAGTTTTCTATTTTCGTTCAAAATAAATGGTCAAATTCATATAAAAGAATGAATTTCACCGTTCTAATGACATCGCAATTTAGAGTACCTTTTTCTCATGGCTTTACATGGGCCAATTTCGTTGCCGATGTGGTTACCTACCCATCTCTAACTTAGCTGTGAAATAACGCGAATGAGTAAGGATAAATTATTTGTCACTAATTTGTACCGTCTGCCACTAATACTTGAAATGGTACCTAAAATAAGTCAAGGTAGCATTGCCATGTTATGGATCGTTCTTTTTACGTGGCGGTAAGAAAGATCGTGGAAATACTTTTGTGCTGGTAAGTGCAAATCTTGACCTCTGTCAATTCTCCGTGATTGGCTACCTAAGTTCTGTTCCTTGAACTTCATTTGGTGACCCACGAGCGTGGGCGAGTTGGCGAGATTCTTGACCTCTGTCTGCGCCGGCCAAACATGGTGATGTCAATTTTCTTAAGAAAGTTATCAGAAGCGCTCTAAACAAAAAGGCAGAAAAAAGAAGACATCAAATATGCGTTGGAATACAGCAATAAATTTGGTTTCCTTTCATCAGAACAACGCTTCAGTCTCTGCTCCCTTTTTGCGCGTAACTTTTCGGCCGGAGTCCGTACTAGAATGCACCCTTAGTAACACCACGGCGACGTGGCCGTACTGAGTATGAGGGGGGAGAGCTGGACACCAGGCGTCGAAAAACCACGCCGGCGACAGAGGGAACTCTGGTCTGAGCCCCGGTAGAGAGTGGAGGTGGTGTCGAGCTCCGGAAGAGGCGCAGCGGGGGCTTCTCTTACCACGCTGCCATGCGTGAAGAGAGCGGAGGTGCGCTCTTTAAGAGCTGCCAAGCTGCCCCGAGACTGGCAGTCGCACTGGCTCGCAGGAGTACAGTCCCAGGAGAGGGTGCCTGGTTGACGGATCCGCCGGTGAGTGCGCAAAAAGGAGCCATATATATAAGTAATCCCCTAGTTTGGCTTTATTATCCATTTTTCCCACGTGCCTGCAGGATGTCCTTATCATTTTTGTATTGATTTGTAAGACGCCATTGGCTTATTGATATCGTTTTTTTTAAACACACGCTGCGAAATGTTAACTGTTTAATTCCGAGCTCTCCGACTCGGAGGGGTGACCCGTCTTCCAACGAGGGGGGCATGAAAACATCAGGTTCACATTGGACGGTGCCGTGTGCAGGTCGCCTGGGTATGTTCGTAGATCGTTCTGGGACACTTTTGACTTATTTCGGGCGAAATTTGGCAGAGGCTCGTGTTTTTTGTTGTTGTAATAAGCTGACGACTGACGAATTTATTGTATCCCGCTCTTTTTAAAACCATCGGCGCAGGATAATTGTGATGAAAAAGAACAACGATCCTAGCTGGAATTGGCGAATTCCGGAACGTCTGGAGAACATGCTCACGAGATTTTGAATTCAATAGGGTTTAGTATTGTATCACTTAAAAAAAGAGAGTCCGTTATTCCGTTTAAGTAGGTATCTTTTGGCCCTGGGCCGGGCAGAACAGCTTTGGTATCACCAATCACAGAGACCGCGGTCGGTGGGGTCGGGTAACGCCGCACCCCCTCCAGCCGTCCAGCCGCGCTAATTACAGCGAGGGGAGGGATTAAAATACTGACGGGGCTACCGTAATACTGGGCCTCATGGACTCAGCGTGTTGTAGGACAATTATATCGCCTACTGGAGATGTCGAGTCTGGATATATACACATCGAAGAAGCTGATGAGGATTGACGTTCTGTTAGCCGTACCCTTGTGTACAGCGTGTCTGTGGGCAATGGTGGATGGGTCTTCTTCGGAAGGGACGCAAACGCGTTCTTTTCCAATGTTTAATCACCCGACTCCGAATCAGCCCGAGGCGCGGGCTGGGTTCTAGGGTGTCCCTGCTAAGCAGAGGCGGTTGATGCAGTTCTGAAGGTGGGTGGGTTATGCCCGCCTAGTGCCTCAAGTAGATTAGTTGAAAAGATACCGGGGTAAGGCCGGAGGCGCACCCGAGGAGAACCTCACTAGTTTGAGTGATCGCCCATATCCCGTAAGGCGAGATTCGCAGGGAGGGCAGAGGCACTGATTCCTAATAAACCGATCTAACCGTCTCCACTCAACATATTGACGACCTAAAACCCAGCCAATGATCTCATCGCGCATGATACATTGCGCTTATTGGAGGGTATGGGGAAAAATTGGCTGATTTGTGGTGGGCGCCGAATCCCTACTATCTGTTTACGAATTATGTGGCCTAAAACAAGGGGGATGGTGGTAATTGTAATTTTGTGCGTTATTTTTTGGACTTAGCCGGTATGCAGAGTTTTCTAATCAGTTGAGCAACATTGGAGGGAGGGATAGTCTAAACGGGAGGGTCTCGTGTTTTTTTTTCAAGTAGATTTCAAGGGGGGACATGTGACCTTTTTATGCAACGAATTTTTGACTGTTCTGTTTATGACTCAAGTGACGAGGGTAGTTTTAAGGACCAATGGGTTTTTTCACGAGAAAAACTGCTCAAATGCTTAGATCACACTATAGCCGGCCGAAAAATCAAAAGAGAAATGCTAACATTACAGAGGGGGATGAAAGCGAAAAAATTTAGTCACCCACGCGGAGGCTAGACCCACCACCTATATGATGACCCAGAACTGACCCGCCTCATAGAGAGCAAGCTGTATTTGACATCGCCGGGACAGCCTCTGCTCTCAATATAAATATTTGTTTGTTGTGTGGGCTCCTTTAAAAATGAAAGGGCCCATTACAAAAGCAGCAAATCAAAAGTCTCCAAGTCATAATGTTGATATGTAAGTAGAGCCGACAAATTGTGGTAGGTAAAAATAAAACATTTGCCGGCACCCTGGCTACTCCATATTTTCCGAGGCTATGTTAGTATGACAGGACTTTTTCTGGCCTCTTATTCTCGTGGTGCCGGCGAAGTCTCAGCCGGGGCCAGCATCCTGCACCAGTACCGAGTCAGCGGGATCAAAGATAGAAATTCTGGTTACCAGGCAGCGTTTTGTGCCCAAAGGCTTCGAAAGTTTCCGTCAGGGAAACCGGGTTCTTAGCCTTGCTTTGGAGGTCACAGGCCAGGGGCAGATCCAGGATTTGCTTAAGAGGCGGCAGATGCAAGTCTCGGAGGCCTCCGTCCGGGGACCCTTCAATTTTTGCATTGATTGAGTGTGAAATATTTGGAAACTGAGTAATTTGTTACATTCTTATCTTTGATGCATTTATAGATCTAGTATTTTCAAAAATTGTCTCAATAGCAGAAAATGATTAGGTACTTAAACTAATTTCATCAAATGCAAGACAGTTAAACCCTCGCGCCGGTGGGGGTTGTTTGAAGACCTTCCCCGACGGGTTTATTTTCCAGCGGCAGAAGAAAAACCAGGTGTGTGACAGCGTGAAGCGCCTCCGTTATTGGCGTACCTTATCTTGGATCAATTCCGCAAATTCGTCCAATATTTTAAGGTAGGGTCATCTCAGGCCAGGTCACCAGTACCGGTCAAGTGACCTCACCTCCACACATGCTTAAGGTGCCACAAGTAAGAAAAAAGGTGAAGCTATCGAATCTGGGCGCCATATGACCCAGCTGTCGGTGCGCCCAAAAAACCCCAACAATGATGATGAAGCTATCGAATCTAAACTTATACCACATAATGAGCCCATTTGACTGCTGCAAGATATATTCCGGGATTTTTCATATTAATGGCCTATGCTGGGCCAGGTACGGATCATAAATTCTCCATTGTAAGTGAGTGCATGGGGAAAACGGAAATTGGCCCAAAAATTACTCTCTTTTCTGTAGATACCACTTGGAATATCTTCTTATTCTCCAAGTCGTGGTATCCTAGAGCTCTTTATAGGTTCATGCTGCAAGTTTGGATCGGTAAACTTTGAGAGGTCATCTGGGATTACTTAAGCAGGTTTTCAGACTTGGGTCAATAACTTCACAGAACATGGTGGCAAAACTTTTATTTTGATACGATTACGTTCTGATTATAATTGCAAGTCGACTATGTATGTACGTACATACATATTGGCTATGCTAGGTCAGATAGTGTCTTTGACCTGACCTTACGTCACGTCGTTTTTCTCGTTTTGACGTAGTATAGTCACATTATACATCATTCAATTTTCCGTAATTAAATGAAGCGAACGGTGCCTAAGAATTGATTCTAACTCAGCCCAGTCAGACGCTAGAACCAAGAAACTCTTATTTAACTTTTATTTTATTATTTATTTATTAATTCATATCACCAACAGATGAATATCCATTTACAGGCGAAGTCAGAGCCTAAAATAAACCCAATTTGCCTCAGGTAAATGACACGTATCTCACATAAGAACAATAAACTGCATCTTCCTAGGTTGGAAAGCTCCTCCCTGAGTATAAATGATTCTGGAATAACACAAATTAACAGTTAGACAAAGTACATAATCTAAGATTACTTGCAGCGGCGATAGGGCTAGCTCGCAGCAAGTGCATGGGGTGAACGGATGTATGTTAAGACAGGAACTTTAAAATGGCTAAAGATTCTACCTGTTGCCTTCTTTGACCTGCATGGCCTCAATATTGACCAGAGCCAAAAAGTGGCTGATGCAGTTTCGTCATCAATTTTCATAAGCTTCCCACCAGCTTTCAAGTTTTTCGCTATCCCGCCTAGGAGCCGAGATTGAGGGAGTGTTTGAAAATTCCCGGCCATGGCGAAGAAGGCCTGGAGGCCCAGCAAGGCGGGTGTTAACAGGCCTCAAAACCCCCGACCCACCTATTTTTCCGAGATGGCCGGAAAACCACTTGTGGTAAAAAACGATGCTAAGCCACCTTTGAGAGAACTTAACACGCGCATTGACGGGGGTCTGAGCCACCTTCGCCTTGACGGAGGGGCGGGTACCCCCCGAGATCTCGAGAATAAGATCTCGAGCTAGGTAGCGAAAAATGGTAAACGGTGTTGAGCAGCCCATCCACTTTTCCATAAAAATATTTGTACCATTTTTTCAGGTCACATTTAAGGTCACGAGAGGTCAAACACATGCCGTCACAGGGATAACATGTAAAAAAATATAGCAGAACGAATTGAACTGTATGAATCCTCGCAGCAAGCCGAATACAATGATATATAATTCACCTTGTTAGGTCAAATCAAGGATTTGACCTGACCTGAGGTCAGGTCAAGATCAAATTATATAAAATGCATATAATTAGAACTGCAAAGACAAGGCGATTCTAATGCAGCTAAAATAAACGCTTTATCAACATCCGCTACTGAGCATTCAGCCAAAACCATTTTTCCCATGTATTTCTAACGGAGAGGTCATGGCTCGTACCTGAAATTAGGTCATCGATATCAAAAATAACGCAACATATTTTAGAGAACTCGGTAGGTCCATTATGTGATGTGAGTTTCAATCGGATAACTTCACCCTGTTCTGACTTATGCTATCTTAAACTTTTTTGAGGTCAGGTCACTTGACCTGTACTGGTGACCTGACCTGAGATGACGTAACCTTAAAATTTTCACAGAAGATGTAAAAATGAGAAGAGAAAAGGTATGCCAAGTACGGCGGGCGCTACGCGCCGCTGTTTCTCGCTATCTCCGAAAAACACGAGGGGGCGGGTACCCGCCCCCGTCAATGCGCGTGTTAACGGGGCGTCGATTGGTGAGAGAATTTTGAAAATCGGTCTATTCTTTTTACTTATAGGCTTTCAAATTATAGGCTTTAGACCTGAATTTTGAGATCGCCACAATCTCGCGTTCGGACCAATTCGCTTGCATTGGAGACCGAGTGAGGACGTCATAACGCCATTTAAACGGGATGACATGTCAACGCCACCTCATATGAAGGTCAAGTTCAAGGTCAAAGGTCACAGGTCAAGGTCATATCAGCACTTTCAAGGTCATTGGTCCCATTGTTTTCGGTCAAATGATGTTACCCGGTCGGACATATATGATGCTATGAAGTCATAGTGGAGGTAACTCAATGCAAATGTTAAAGTCAAAGGTCAAGTTCAAGGTAATGGGTAAAGGTCAATCCTCATTTCCCGCCAAACAGTTGCTATAGTGCTAGTTATAGTGTACATTATAGGTAGTTTACCATATTGTGATATCATAGGCGATGACCTTGAATGAACTTTACCCCAAAATTGTAGAGAATATTTTTGTGACCATCCCTCTATGATCCTAGTCGGCCTTTAACTTAGTCCTGTTTTTTCCGCATAATCATGACATTTCCCAATAGATTCCTAGTATGGTCAATATCTGACTTTGTGGCCTCATTTGACTTTAAATATATTAATATAGGTCAATTAACCCAGCCCACTGGGGTCTGGCGCCACCTTCGCCCCACCGGGGGCCATCGATGGCCCCCTCTAACTCCGAAAATATGGGCGTTAGCGCAAATCTGCAAAGTGCAATAGAAGCTCGCGTGAATTCAGTAAGAAATTACTTCGCATGTTTTAGTGCTCAGGTCAATGGTTTGACCTTCCAGAGGTCAAATTAGTCAAGATCGGCTATTTTCACTCAAATATGCAATGATTAAGCAAACTGGGCATAACTCTTATGTCATGAGAGCTATTGAGGCCTGGTAACGTACATTTGATAGAAAATTGCCAGTACTTTTTCCGCTATGTGGAACGTAGACCTCCGCCAGTGGTTTGACCGCCAGAGGTCACCTCGTGACCTAATATGACCTGAGGTCACGAAAGGTCAGTGCGACCTTGCCGTATATCAAATGAAAGCCAGTGAAGACAAACACGATGGTGTTTATTCACCGCTCTAGCTCAATTAGGTCAAAGTTATTGTCAAAATACTGTTTTGACCTCTGTGACCTTGGATGACCTTGAAAAGTCAAAGGGCAAATATGACCCCTGGGATCCGTGAGGGTGTCAAAAACGTTGTTCTGAGCAGTCTGAGTATTTGCAATCATTTTGTGGCTTTTATATCATGAAATAGCTTTTCCCCATGCTTTTCCAATGGGAGAGGTCGCCTCGTGACCTGACCTCAGGGCACGAAATCGAAAAATCCCGGATATACACCTTGTAGACTCCTGGAGGGGTCATGAAGTCTGTGAAGTTTCAAATCGATCGACTTTGAAATGTAGTTTTACAGAGCTCTAAAGGTGAAGTGAGGTGACCTGGTTGACCTCGTCTGGTGACCTGATGACCGGGGTAAAATTGGGATGATGGGAAAATGATGCAGTGAGAGCAGTAGCGGTGCTGCGCCTCGTCGTTTGCTATCCCGAAAAACCTTAGGGGGCCATCGACGGCCCCCCTAAGGCTTTCCGAATAGCAGAAAACGACGAGGCGCAGCACCGCCGTTGAGGGCTATACCTCTCACTGCATCATTTTCCCATCATCCCTGAAATTTTTTACCCCGGGTCACCCAAGGTCAGGTCACCAGACGAGGTCAACCAAGGTCACCTCACTTCACCTTTAGAGCTCTGTAAGAGCTACATTTCAAAATCGATCGATTTGAAACTTCCTACACTTCATGACCCCTCCAGGGTCTACAAGGTGTATATCCGGGATTTTTCGATTTCGTGCTCCTGAGGTCAGGTCACGAGGCGACCTCTCCCATTGGAAAAGCATGGGGAAAAGCTATTTCATGATATAAAAGCCACAAAAAATGATTGCAAATACTCAGACTGCTCAGAACAACGTTTTTGGACAGCTTTTCACGGATCCCAGGGGTCATATTTGCCCTTTGACTTTTCCAAGGTCATCCAAAGTCACCAGAGGTCAAAAACAGTATTTTGGCAATAACTTTTGACCCAATTGAGCTAGAGCGGTGAAACAAACACCATCGTGTTTGTCTTGTCACTGGCTTTCATTTGATATACGGCAAGGTCACTTTTTTACCTTTCGTGACCTCAGGTCATATTAGGTCACGAGGTGACCTCTGGCGGTCAAACCAATGGCGGGAGGTCTTTACGTTCCACATAGCGGAAAAGTACTGGCAATTTGCTATCAAATGTACTTTACCAGGCCTCAATAGCTCTAATGACATAAGAGTTATGCCCAGTTTGCTTAATCATTGCATATTTGAGTGAAAATAGCCGATCTTGACCTAATTTGACCTCTGGAGGTCAAAACCATTGACCTGAGCACTAAAACATGCGAAGTAATTTCTTACTGAATTCACGCGAGCTTTCTATTGAACTTTGCAGATTTGCGCTAACGCCCATATTTTCGGAGTTAGAGGGGGCCATCGATGGCCCCCGGTGGGGCGAAGGTGGCGCCGACCTCCCGGTGGGGCGCGGGTTAAAATTGACTATGATGTAGATCACTACACCCAGGGGGCTACCAGCCTCCACCAGTGCACGTTAGTGCCAGATCCCTCTCCAGGGCGGGTTTTAGCACCTAACAGATGCAGTGACGGATGTAAGCTGGCTGCTTGGGTGTCCGGGAGGAGGGGTGGGGGAAATAGGGCTGAAAATTGCAAGCAAGTATTTTTAAAGCAAATTTGAGAAAAATTAGGCTTGGGAGTCAGAATGGGAATGGGGGTGTAGAATGAGCATGCAGAATGGGTGACAAGAACAAGACTGGACCCAGACCAACTCAGTTGGGGTCATCCCGAGAGCAACTGTGGAAGCCCCCTCCTCGAGACCAATTCTTGGTTTTCCCGGTACCAATCTCCGAACTCCCCAATACCGATTCTTGGAGCCCCTGAAGTTTCAATTCTTGAGGGGACGCTAATACCAATTCTGACCCCCCCCTGAGACCAGCACTTGGGGCTCCGAAACCTACGCTTGGAGGCCAATGAGGCCAACCCTTGGGGGGCCGAGACCAATTCTGGGGGCCTTCAAGACAAACACGCGGGTGGCGTTGGGCTCCCCAAATCAACTTTTGGAACACCCATCAGACATCACTGTGGGACCCTTGCGGGGGCCCTTTGAAATTCTTAAGGTCTGCCCAAGGGGAAGGTGGTCGCTCGCATCGCCCCCTTGGATCCGCCAATGCCACAGGTGAGGGTAAAGGACAATCAACTTTGAAAAGATAGAAAACGGAATTTTAAAAAAGGTTCAGCCTTTTTCTGGTCAGGGTATTGACCTCGCCTGTTTCTGTCAGGGGTGACGGATTCCGCCAACTACTCCACCCCTCCCCTACCACTGAGATCTCAAAGTCTACCCGTGCGATTAAAAATTCAAGTGGGATCATTTTCCTCTTGCTGAGCTCCGTTTTCCGAGGACAATTCAAAACTTTGATAAGTGTGGCCAGAGGTGGGCAAAAGAAACTATTCTCACTGTTGTTTGCTTAGATTCTCCATAAATGCTGTGCCCTGCTGTTTGGTTTTCACAAAACTAGTGCGCACTGATAGGTAATTAACACGCGCATTGACGGGGATCTGAGCCGCCTTCGCTTTGACGGGGGTACCCGCCTCCTCGAGAACCACGTCAGGTAGCGAAAGAAGGCAAACGACGCTGGGTATCCCATCTACTTCTCCATCGAAAATATTTGAACCATTTTTAGCAGGTCACATTTAAGGTCACTAGAGGTCAAAACATGCCGTCATATGGATTACGTGTAAATTAAGGTTTTTCGGTCATTTCATTTGAACAAGTCAAGATAGAGCAAAACAATTTGAACTATATGAATCATAGCAGCAAGCCGAATCGAATGATGTATAATATGCCCTTGCTAGGTCAAATCAATGATTTGACTTGATCTGAGGTCAGGTCAAGGTCAAATTAGATAAAATGCATATCATTAGAACCGCAAAAACGAGGCAAAATCTCATGCAGCTAAAATAAACACGCTTTCACAATTTGCTACTAGATTATCCAGTTAAAACAATTTTTCAATGTATTTCCAATGGAGAGGTCATGGCTCGTACCTGTCCTTAGGTCAACGATATCAAAAATACCAGAACAAATCTTAGAGAACTTAGTGGTCCTATTATGTGATATGAGTTTCAATCGGATAAGTTCACCCTGTTCCGACTTATGCTATCTTAAACTTTTGAGGTCAGGTCACTTGACCTGTACTCGTGACCTGACCTGAGAAGACCTTACCTGACCTTAAAAATTGCACAAAAGTTGTAAAAATGATAGGAGGAAAGCTATGCCAAGTGCGGCGGCGCTACACGCCGCCGTTTTTATTCCATCTCCGAAAACCCGAGGGGGCGGGTACCCGCCCCTCCGTCAATGCGCGTGTTAATGCAAGATTGTCGTATCTTTCATGTAATATCAAAACTCAAGATTCCATTGCGGTTTTAGGCCCAGCACTATATGGTGAAGAATATACATTTCGCGAGGTTTTTTTTGCTTAGATTAGCAAACGTTAGATACTGCGGATCATCTTTGATATCGAGATAGATGGTACAATGTAAAAATCGTCAGGGGCAGACGAAGGAAAGCAAAGTTGTGGGGCAAGATGCATATTGGCAATGCCTAAAAATCCATGTATGTAGGTACATATGGTCCCTGGCTATTTATATTTTTATGTTGTTCAGACTTTATCCCCCCATGCCAAACCCGGAAGGAAATATGAATGGCCATATCTCCTTGACCTAACTATGGATGAATTTTTCCCTATTCGCTATCGGAGGTAAATACATACCCAGTATGATTGTCCCATTAATTGCACTCAGTGAACTAAAATACGTTTTCCCATGCATGAAATCCCGTAGCTAAAATGCCTTAGCATGCCTATGGCATGATATTATCATGATATTTAGAGTTAGAGATATGGTAGGTATGTTTACTTGTATTCCCCTCGGCTGGGCTGTAAGCGGTCTACTTACTTTCTAAGAGAATGTAAAATCCAATTATACTGGAAACTCCCATATTCAGTTGCTGGAACCACCTCTGTAAAAAATCAAATGAACATTTAAACACACTATACCCTGAAACCCCATTCATAACAGTCAAATATCTAACTGCTCTCAACATTGTAACGACCGGCCTTGTTGTACGAAGAACACACATTATGCGATAATACTCGGTTTGCAAATATATCCTTCCTATATACTGAGCTATAGATTACTCCCTAATGAAGATATTATCTCAAAACACTTTCAGGGAGTCTATCAGATTTAGCTCGAGGAACATTCAGAAAGTTAAAAAGTAGACCACAAACCACTTTTTTAGATATATCTAGTGGAAAATCATGAGCCGTGGGCAGAATCCCCCTCCCTGACAGGAATCGAGTTAAAGAAAAGTGCGGTGACCGGCCAGAAAGTAAACATATAAAATAGCAAGGGTCTAAAATCAGAGCCTATTAACCAGCAAAACACGAGCCGACTTAAATGACTGGGTACAAAGTATTAGAAGACAAATTGGCACATTACCGCTGTACATTTTAAATCAACAATTTCTAATAGAAATACCGAAGATGAAAAAAACACAGTAAAAGCTAAGGAAAGCAAAGTCATAATATCCCATTCAAAGGTAGAGAGGTGCGGGCATTTTAACTGGGCCGTTCCGGGTCAGCTACGTATGGATAAGTGAAGCACTGCTGCGGACCTGAGCCTTCCAACCGCAGCGCCACCTAATGGTAGCGCAAACCGACGGTTGTTATAGATGGCAATGCAGTTGACCGAGATCATATTCTGACAACAGAACCGTCGCTTTTAAAGTTAGGATCAGGGGCGCTGTTGGAACTACGTTCAAGTAAGTGGGTCACGTGTAGAGTTATGGGCGGGGAGTGACACTACACTTTAAATTTTGAGAACGTATTCAAGCTTTGACTCGACACTGCTGATGTGCATTTACATGATCTGGTATACCTATATGTTAATGACCTATGAAGCTGTGAAATGTTGCCGCCCAAAAGTACGGGCGCTCACTGTAGTGCATCATTGATCTCTGTGATGTACCGTTGGAGCCCATAACCCTCAACTTGGACGACCAGCCCTTTACCATCGGTGCCCACGGGGTGCAGGGACCACTCTGAGTACAATGACTGCGCTAAGCGCTGCCGGGCTAAGCGCTGTTGATAGCCATAATCTCTGAGACCAGAAGGTTTTTCTATCAAAATATGACCCTCTGTGGCAAGCGGGACCCTATGACCAACAAAGTTTCGTTCAAAGAAGAGCCCTCTTTAATCAAGTGGAGCCAATTGTTTTCAGCGGGGCCCCCTGTAGCAAGCCGACAAGAATGACCAGCACGTCATTCCGTGGCCGACAGGGCCCCATCCAGCTAGATGAGCCCTCTGCTTGCCACCGAGAATGCCCTCTGTGCGCAGCGGGGTCCTCTGTGATAAGAAGGACTCTCTACAACCAGCGGGTTCTTATGAGGCCAGGCATGATCTCTGTTATCAATATGACCTTTTATGGTCAACAGGAGCCTCTGTAATCAACAGAGCTTGATCACAACCAGGGCCATAAGCGGCCTGCTCGTAGTTCAGTGCCAGAAAGGGCAATATTCCGGGCCTTTTCTAAAAGTTTACAGGCCTTGGTTACCAAGCGTGCACTCTGTGAAAGCGCCTTCCGTGGCCAACAGGCACTGTAGGCCAGCAGGACCTGCGAGTATCCCTGTGAAAGGCGACCTGATATATAATCGGGAAGTAACTGGGTACCCTATAAACAGGTGAGGTACCACCTGTGGAAACAACTGACTGCTACTGTTACCGGCGTCCCCCCCAATAACCGCCTACCAACGTACCGGAGGGCGGCAGTACGGCGACCGGGCGGTCAGCCGCCTGCGGGACCATATGCCACAGCACCCGCTTGTCGACCGGCCCACCGGCTTACCTTCGAGTCACGGGCCAAACGGCGCAGCCTCACCGACGACCTCGGTCGGTTCCAAACAGCTGCTCGAGGAGCGGCCCACGATGTCTCGCGCCTGCGTCTGCTACGGTGATGGACGCCTTCGTCAGCGGCACCCGCACCGAGGCGGGCCCGACCAGGGACATCCCCGGCATCCCGGACGTCGGGGCGGATGGCGGGGAGCCGGACTTTGCGGGGGGACCGGGAGTCTGGGGACAGGTGAGGGTGTGGCTGGCGCCACGGGTGCCGGAGAGGGGGAGGCTGCTCCCATTGGCGGTGTCTGCGCACTGTAGGCCATAGATCAATGTTTATTTGTTTTCGCCTCACGTTTTAACTGTGCTTTTTTGTCCGGCTCATACGTTCATCATCATTCTGATTTATTATTTCACGGAATCGGCCGGTAGACGTCTGCCGGGCTCCCGAGCCCGTGCCCGTCTGGGCGTAATTTAGAGCGCTCGCGCCGTCGGCGGTCACGGGTTCGGGGCTCGGCTCCTCCGTTTATAATTGTATTTGTCCACCTCAGTCGGCCGTGGCTTGTTTTTAGGGGTCTTGTATGTTTTATGTACCGCCGTAGTGCAAATATACGTGTATGGTTGAAAGTGTGACTGCTGGTGTTTTTGAAGCCATTAGGACCTGATCTGTTAGTTACTGACCCCGTGGAGGGAGCCGGCACCCCTGTTCGGGAACTAAGAGAGCCCGTCCCCATGTAGCTGGGCTAGCTCCCATGAGCACACGCAGGCTGTTCTTCCTTTCTTATTTCTAGCGTACGCTCGCACTGCACAGGTGGGATTTAATTGTCATTGTGATCTCAGTGCGCATTATTCGGTTAATCTGCCTTGGCCGGTTCTGCGCTGCTTCCTTCGCAGCCCGACTGCGTTCCCCCGTGCTGAGTGGTGACTACGCACGGAACCACGCAGCCGACCCGCGTTCAAGGCACGGCAGCTCAGGGCCTCGTCTAATACAATTTGACTGGGGGCCGGTTTCCGAAGTGAGTGATGTTTACCAATATCCCGTACGTGCGTTATATGCAGGGGCAGAGCCAGGGATTTGTCTCAGGGGAGGTGGCACCCCAAAAAGGGCCCCTGCGAGAGCGTCAAATGGGCCGAAAAAATATCGCTGAGCAAAAAACCGTCGGGCGCAGTTTTTGCGTTAGCGAGTCTAAAAACTCGCTTTAAGCCAGAGCACAACTAGAATGTCTCAACAACGCCATGGCAAACATTTGATAACTTTTCACATTGCTGAAGAACCAGTCTCGTGCTCGGAAAGTTAAAAAGGCCTCAAGCATTTGTGTCTCTTCGGGAGAAACTTGTTTCAAAGGTAGGTAGATTTCGGAGTGCACACCGAGGAGCATGACTGTGCGTATAAAAGTTGTTGATTAGCATATCTCCTCAAATCGCAGATGCATAATAAAGCAAAAGCACAGCGACTCTTCTGAAATTCGGTGTCTCAGCTCATACCATGATCAAGAGCTTCTCCAATTAATGCATTTGTGAAGATCCTGTTGAAGGGCTGTGCTCGAAAATATAATGACTAAGTATGTTTTTGCGGTATTATGCATCCAGGGATTCGAGGATAGAGGCCAATTAACAACTCAAAATTTTCGATGTCTGGCGCCGGCCATCAGTGTTGATTATGCACCTACAGCGGCAGCCCATCGCGCAAAGCGCGCGCTCACGTCACTTTTCCCCTTAGCAACCTCGACCTCAGTTGGATGGCCCTCGGACATCCGCAGGCCTCTGAAAACCTTATGTTTGACCTGTACGCAGTGGTGTTACCTACACCATGGCAGCTACCAGGATATATGGTTAGTACACCAGGACGCCCCGAATTTGCTTACAAGTGTCTAGCTGTCAAAGGGCCCTTATGTTGATAGCAGGGTCTACGGTCAATTATGGGTTCAACTAGTTTCAGAGTTTCCTATAGTTGCGTATATTCTTCTGATAGCACAGTGGGACCGGCTTGCTACAAAGGGGCTATGCTAAATACAGCGGTTTGTCCCTTGGGAAATGAGGGCCCAGCTGGTTCTGCTTATTCGCGAGGGCCCTTTGGGCTACAATGGACCCTGATAGCTACATATTAAATGGGTTTTAGGGGACATTTTAACCATAAAAGATCTTGCAGGTAAAAATTTTCTGCTGTTTCAAATAACTTTACAAGCTACAGAGGTCTGTGGTGAGCTTAGAAGGCCACCAGGGTTCTCAGTACCGCCTTTAGAGGACCCAGCTGACAAGAGAGGGCCCTGCTGACGATATACAGTCCTATCGATCCCACTGGTTCAAAGGCTCCTCTGTTAACGAGGGCCTTGCTAGAGTGGGCCCTCCAGCCTAAAAAGGTGCTGGCCTGAGGTGGGCCCTCCAGCCTGCTGGTCCCAATCGCCTTTTCACATAAAGCAGGCTCAGATGTTCAGACAGCGCCCTGTTGGCTATACTCGTAGCTGGACCGGAAAGCCCCAGTGGGCCCTGCTGACCAAAGATCCTTGCTGGTCATAGTGGCTTTACCGGTTGTAGAGGGCCCAGCTGAACAGACCGGGTCCTTCTGTCGACAGAGGATCCTGGGGCTACAGTGGTCAGAGAACCCTTTTTCAGAGGGTTCCGAAGGTCAAGAGATCTCAGCTTGTCAAAGAATGGAGTGCTGAAGAGGGCTGAGGGTACACTATCTGACATAAGGTTCCACGGTGGGCCACAGAGAATAGTGCGGCTGGGCAGTGCACCCTCGAGGGGCCTTCAGGGGCCGTCGCTCTAACAGCCTCTCTTTGGCTGAGCCTCTGTAGGGGCCCGCCTGACCAAAGCGGGTCCTGATGACGGTAGAGAGCCCCGCGGAAAACAGTTTTTCCAACTAGTTTGAGGGCTATTGTAGCGAAAGAGGGTCCTGATAGTCAGAGCGGGCGCTGCGGGCAAATGTCCCTGCTGGCCACAATGGCCTTCTCACTTAAAAAGACCCAGCTGGTCATACAGGGACCTGACGATCATATCTGACCCTGGGAGCCGCAGTGGGCCCTTCTAGCCATACTTTTTTATCGGTTAAGAGGGTTCGCCTTTACCAAACAGGGCCCTTCTGTTGAGAGAGGGATCTGTCTGATATAAAGTTCCACGACGGGCCACAGAGTATGGTGCGGTAGGGTCAGCAAGCCCTCTAGGGTGCCCTCTGGGCTCTCATGTGGGCTACCGCACCAGCCGCCTTCCATTGGTTACGCCTCTGTAGAGGGCCCAGCTGAGCAGAGTGGGCCCCGCTGGTGATAGGGAGCCCTGCGTGAACAGTCGGTCATACTAGTTCAGAGGCTTCTCTAGTTTAAGAGGGTTCTGACGATCAGAGTGGGCCCTGTGGGCTACTACCCCCTACTAGCCACGATGACTTCCATACAAAGAGGACCTGGCTGGTAAGACAGGGCCTTGACGGCTATAGCTGGCCCTACGACTCGCAGTGGGCCAAGTGGCCCAAAGAGTCCTGCAGGCCATAGTGGTTATAAAGGTCAAGGAGGGCCCAGCCCACCAGAAAAGGCCCTTCTGTCGACAGAGAGTGGTTCAGAGGCCCATCAGGGTTATCATGGTCAAAAAAGCCCTGCCTGTCACAGAATGGAGTACTGGAGAGGGCTAAAGAGGGCCCTGTTGGACATGAAGTTCCACGGCGGGTCACAGATCGTGATACAGGCGGGTCACGCCTCGCACTATCCTCGGGAGGGCCCTAAAGGGACCACCGCACCAGCCGCTTCTACTTGGTTAAGCATCTGTAGAGGCTCAGCTGACCAAAGAGGGCCCCGCTGACGATAGAGAGCCCTGTAAAGAGCAGTCGTTATTACTATTTCAGAGGCTTCTCTAGTGTAAGAGAGTCCTGACCGTCAGAGTGGGCTCTGTGGGCTAAAACGGTCCCTACTAGCAATAATGGCCTTATCACTGAAAGAGACACCAGCTGGTCAGACAGGTCCCTGGTGGCTATAGACAGGGCCCTGACAACCTCCAAGTCGCACTGGCCCATGGTGCCCCAAATGGTCCGACTGGCCATGGTGGCTTTGTCGGTTAAAGAGGGCCCAGCTCACCAGAACGGGCCCTTCTGTGGATAGGTGGCCCTAGGTCCTCAGTGGCTCACAGGACATCTTTTTACAAACAGTTCTGATGGGTAAAAAGGGCTCTGCTTGTTACAGAAAGAGTGCTGAAGATGGCTAAAGAGGGCCCTGTCTGGTATGAAATTTCAAATTTGGCCACAGAGCATAGTGCGGGCGGGCCGCGCGAAGCGCGGTCCGTGACCTCAGCGGGCCCTCAGGGGGGCTGTTGTCCCTCCCGCCCCCTTGGCTACGCCCCTGAGCAGAAACTCGCCAACTACACAAACAACTGTTTCATGGTGATGAAATCTCGCGCGGTCCCTTCCGGAAAACATTACACGACCCAATTAATGTAGATACCCACCCAATATGTGACCGCTAAACAATATTCAGTGATGTTGGATTACAATTTCTTGTTCATGTATGCGAAAACCCTACCATGTTTTTGTTCCTTTCAAGAAATCTGATTTCTAAATCATATTTCTGCTAATATAAAGCTTTCATACCTGAAGGTATGAAAACTGGTCAATGTGAATATGAACGAATGTTTTGAAGATGAATGATGAATGTGATGATATGTGAAGGTAGTAGTGACGGTTTGTGCCGCGCCAGCCGCCCCCAAGTGGGCAATTTTCAGCTCAACTGGGGGCTGGAGCCAGGAGTGGGGGATTTGGCCCCTAGTTAACATGTTAGACGAGGCCCTGCGGCAGCTTCCCTGAACAAGGAACAAGCTGGCTTTTGAGACACGCTTCCAACAGGGAAAAAGTTGGCGACCCCATATGAACCTGGCAGTTGAAGCATCGGTAAGCCCCAAAAATTATCATACAACGCACGGAAGAAGATCAATATCTAATACTCTAATCTTAAAATTTTGAAAAAAGTTGTAACAATGATGAGGAAAAAGGTATGCCAAGTACGGCGGCGCTATGCGCCGCCGTTTTATGCTATCTCCGACAAACCCGAGGGGGAGGGGTGGGTACCGCCCCCGTCAATGCGCGTGTAAGACTCTGTGTGCAAATCATGCACCACATTAGCAAACTCAGTCGTCCCTGTAGCCATCTGATCTTTCTTGAAGTGAATGGGGACTTACTTGGGTAAAGGCCCTTGTAAACCTAGGGACTCGGCGGCAACCAACAGGCCGATTGAACGAGATGGACCGATTTGAAATATGTTTGAACCTCCTAACCACTGTAGTGGTATACTATATTATATACAATATAAGCATACTTCAGGCCTCAGAATACCATTTGATGACTAATGTGAAACAAATAGTCCCCATGCAGTCTCCCTAGCTGCAGTGGTAAGCCCGAGTGGTTTGGTTATCATAATGCATCTGACAAAGTAAACACCAGAGAACTAAGTTCGCCTTTACCACTCCTGGGACATACATTAACACGTGCATTGACGGGGGACGGGTGCCCGCCCCCCTCTCCGGTTTCCGTAAATAGTCTAACATCGACGGCGACTAGCGCCGTCGTAGTTGCATACTTTTCGATCATTTTACAACTTTTTTCAAAATTTTAAGATTAGGTCATCTCAGGTCAGGTCTCAAGTACAGGTCAAGTGACCTGACCTCAAAGTTTAGGATAGCATAAGTCAGAACTGGATAAACTTATCCGATTGAAACTCATTTCACATAATGGGCCCACGGAGTTCTGTAAAAAATTCCCGTATTTTTATATCGATTACCTAAGGTCAGGTACGAGCCTTGACCTCTCCATGGATATACATGGGAAAATTGTTTTAACTGAATACCACAATAACAGATGGTGCGTAGAGCCGTCTTTTGACTTTATTAGATTGACCTTGTCTTTGCGGCTCTATTAAAATGCCTTTGGCCTAATTTGACCTTGACCTTACCTCAGGTCAGGTCAAATGACATATTTGACCTGATTTGACCTGGTAAGGTCATATTATAGATCACTCGATTTAGCTTGATGCAAGATTGTAATGGTCTGAGTTGTTTTACTCCTATCTTTACTTGTTCTGAAGTAATGACCGAAAAAACCTCCATTTATATGTTATCCCTATGACGGCATGTCTTGACCCATAGTGACGTTTAATGAGACCTGAAAAATAACGTTTCAATTATTTTTTGATGGAGAAGTGGATAGGCTACCCAACACCGCTTACTGTTTTTCGATATTCAGCGTGGTTCTCGAGATCTTAGGGGGCTGGTACCCACCCCCCGTCAAAGCGAAGGTGGCTCAGACCCCCGTCAATGCGCGTGTTAACCCTCCCCCCACGGGGCCATCGATGGCCCCCTAAGATTTTTTCCGGATAGCAGAAAATCTACGATGCGCAGCACCGCGGTTGAGGGCTCTTCCTGTCACCCTATCATTTTCCCACCATCCCTGAATTTTTTACCTCTGGTCACTAGGGTGTCCCAAAATACCATTTTTCGTCTGTACAAGCTTGCCGGTTGACACCGCATTCTCCTTTGAGTTAATAATGAGCATGCAAATTTGGATTCGATCCTTTGAGGTTTGGTCCCCCCCGCCCCCACAAAACTGGTGAAAATTCTGAAAATCGTTGAATCGGCTCGAAAATGGGGTTCATTTGAAAGCTTATGACAAAGGAAAACATATTTCCCTCATACAAATTGATGTAAAACCACTTCTTCATCGTTTTAGAGAGCTAAAGTTCCGAATTGTGGTATCACTGGCCAGAGGCGGATCTAATAAAAAATTTTTGGGGTAACATGAGCAAAATTGGAAAAGTGTCTTTTTTTCAAGAAAATAGACCACAATTGGCCAAAGCGAGTAGAGTTTATCCATTTTAAGGGGATGGCTGGATTGGTTTTCCTTGCATCCGCCACTGGTATGGCATGACAAATTATATATTGTACTTCGCCTGATTTCTGGAAACCAAGCCATTTGCTGCATCACTACGGGATATAAGTGCATGTTACCATTGCGACCGTTAGAATGAATATTTCATGTTTTCGTTCCTTTACAGAGTTGTCGTGTCATGACTAACTGCATTTAATGTTGAAGCAGTCTACCTGAAGCAAATTGTACGATGCCTTCAGCATACTCGAAGAAAAAGATCCAATGATGAAGAAGGAGAAGTCAGCGACGGAAAAAAACATGTGGACTGACCTCTGAAGTAGTCCAGGCATCAATTGAAACGATGGGATGACCTTGTTGGTAAATCCCTTCAGCTGCCTGCCAATCAGCTACCGACCAAGCGTAAAATCCTCCAAAGGTACCGAGCCCTCCGCATACAAGAGCCTAGGTGCAACAAGCACTAACTAGCTGGATAGACTGCTTAGAGGTCCAGCGATATAAGTCACCGTTCGAGTGCCCTGCAATACGTTTATAGCAGCTGTAAAATGTGTCATGCATACGCTAGGCGTGTGGTTAAAGTAATACTGAAATCTGAATCGAGAAACACTTCCATTTCAGCGCCAGCTCTATTAATTCCCATCGCCAGCTCATGGCAGTCGGTTATTATTTTCATGGTAACAGTGACAAGTTCTTAAGGGAACCTGCAAATGATCATGAGGTCTAACAACAATCCTTCTTCGTAAGAGGACTTCCAGTTTCTTCATGAATCAACACCAGGTGCCTAATCCTAGAATTAGATAAAATATTTTCACGCTCACGCTGTTCTTTGTTGTTGTTTTTCTGGCGATACTCTTCAACAAGCTCTCCATGGTCCCCGCCGAGCACCTTCCAAGTCAAGCAGATTGCAGAGCTAATCGCCCTCTTTCATGACCCATACTTCTTGCAGGCCCTACTGACTGCGGGATTTCCACGGCTTGACCTCAGGCTGTTCCAGGACATGAAGACCTATTCAGGGCAGCTACCAAGTGCTGCGAAAGCCACATAGTGCTCTATCATGCGCCAACCCTGGCATCTCACGGGGGAAAACGCCGTCCTCTGGTTGTTTGGTGAGGGTGTGTCAACAGATGAAAATGCAGAGGTAGCAGCTGCACTCCCTGACAGTCACATAGCCAGGAACATTGGCACAGGGAAAGCCGATGTTGTCAGGAGCAGATAAGCTGAGGCTCGTGACTTCGTCTGACCGCACTCCTGGCTGGCATTCAGGTGGATGAACGTCAGCAACCAGTGCTCACCACCCAGGAATCGGCGAGTGATACATACTTCATCTGTACGAACGCTTTCATGGAAAATCTAGCAGTCACAAACGAAACGATCGGTGAAAATACATCATGGACTACACCGGCGTTGCCCGTGAAGGTAGACATGAGGGCTCGGAACTGACAGTAGCCTGCTCACACCGTCTCCAAGCGCCGAATCTCAAAAAGAGCTGGATGGCGTGCACGTGCAAAAATATTAATATAGAACTAGAAGGAGCAGTCTAACAACATTTTGTCTGAGAACAAGTTTTCTTTCCCATTCATGGGCTTCCGAATAAACACATTAAAGCCATCGGCTTGATGATATGGTGGTGTCGTTTTCACTGCACCAATCGGTTGTGAAAAAAATGAAACAATCATATTTGTGGCAAGAACGCCCACCTCCCATGCCATTCACAGTCCCAGGGAAAAGCAATCTAGCTATGCCCTTGAAAGCGGTTATATTGTACAGACTGTTATGATTCTGGTCCATTTTCTTGAAAAAAACAATAATTTTCCCCACATTTCTGCGATACCCCAAAAAAGTTTATAAGATCCGCCTCTGGCCAGTGATCTCGCAATTCAAACTTCTTAGCTCCATAAAAGCATCAAGAAGTGGTTTTACATCAATTACATCAATTTGAATGAGGGAAATAGGTTTTCTGTCATAAGCTTTCATATAAACCAATTTTCAAGCCAGTACAACGGTTTTCCATTTTCATCAGTTTTAAGGGGGCGGGGAGACCAAACCTCAAAAGCATCGATTCAAAATTTTATGCTCATTATTAACTCAAAGGAGAATGCGGTGTCAACTGGCAGAGGCTTGCACAGACGAAAAAGTGGTATTTTGGGGACACCTTAATTACTCCTGACACGAAAATTCTGCAAAGGAACAAAAACATGGTATATTTCTTCTAACCGGTCACAACTGGTGTAAAGGAGTACTTCGTGAGGTCGGCCTGCATGTTTTTCCCGTTGCTGACTTGTCTCTTCTTCATCATTGGATCTTTTCTTCTGAGTATGCTGAAGGCATTGTACAATTTGCTTCAGGAAGACCGCTTCAACATTAAATGCAAATTACTCATGACGACAACTCTGTAAAGGAACGAACACATGGAATATTCATTCCAACGGTCACAATGGTACCATGCACTTATATCCGTAATGATGCCTGCAAATGGCTTTGTTTCCCGAAATCAGGCGAAGTAAAATTTATAATTTGTCATGTCCATACCAGTAGCGGATGCAAGGAAAACCAATCCAGCCATCCCCTTAAAAGTGATAAACTCTACTCGCTTTGGCCAATTGTGGTCTATTTTGAAAAAGACACTGTTTTCCTATTTTGCTCATGTTACCCCCAAAAAAGTTTATTAGATCCGCCTCTGGCCAGTGATACCACAATTCGGAACTTTAGCTCTCTAAAACGATGAAGAAGTGGTTTTATATCAATTTGTATGAGGGAAATATGTTTTCCTTTCTGTCATAAGCTTTCGAATGAACCCATTTTCGAGCCAATTCAACGATTTTCGATTTTCACCAGTTTTGGGGGGCGGGGGGGACTAAACCTCCTAGGATCGAATCCAAATTTTTGTGCATGCTCATTATTAGCTCAAAGGGAGAATCGCGGTGTCGAACCGGCAAGCTTGCAGCGGTATCTGAAAAAGTGGGGATGCTTGGGGATTTCTCTACCGGTCAAACCCAAGGTCGGGTCACCACAGGCGAGGTCAACGTCAAGGTCACCTCCTCTACTTCAACTTTGGAGCTCTATAAGAGTGTAAATTTCTACGTAGATCGATTTGAAGCTTCCTTACACTTGCATGACTTCTCCGAGGTTCTTACAAGATTTTTATCCGGGATTTTTCGATTTCGTTCCCCTATAGAAAAAGCATGGGGAAAAATCTTGGCTCATGACTAAAAGCCACAAAAACGATTAAAAATGCTCGGCTTGCTCAAAAGGTGCGTTCCTCGGACACCCTTTCACGGGACCCCAAGGGCCATATTTGCGCTTTGACTCTTCCTCCGAGGCTCATCCAATGTTACCAGGTTAGTGCCAGTATTTTGACAATAACTTTTGACCTAATTAAGCTAGGGGCGCTGAATCAAACATCATCGCGTATGCCCTCGTCACTGACTTTCATTTAATATACGGCAAGGTCACTTTTTGGACCTTTTGTGACCTCAGGCCATGGGAGGTCATGATGTGACATCTGGAAGTCAAACCACTAGAGGAGGTCATTGCGTGTCACATAGGGGAAAGGTCTGGCATTTTCTATATCACACATAATGAATATTTCCGCTTAGCCTGACACGATTCTACGACGTTGAATTTATGGTGACATTTTTATGGTGACATTTTTATCCTGACACTCCTGAAGTCAGGATAAATTCTAACAGAACGAGGGTAAAGTAAACGCTTTCCGTGCAAAAATTCCCTTATTCTGCAAAACGTGCACGTTCACTGTCGCGCCAGCTGACGATTGGGATGTTATAATTGCTATGGCAACGAGACTATTGTTGCGGGAAATAAACAAAGCAACTTTGCCAAGTTCAGTTAGCAGCTTCCACTTCTGCCACTACAGCGACGCTAGCCCCGTAATGATAGTCCCATGCAAATCCCCGAGCAATGAGCAATTGCGCCAAAAATCATGTGTGCAGAGAAAAGGTGGGCTACGTCATTGTCAATGGGTGCAGCTTTCCACATCTTTGGTGGAATCCAAGCAAGCCCCGCCAACGTTCGGAAATATCCCACCAATCCAGAGTCGTGGCTTCCGGTGGTCACAACCAGGCTCCCCGATAATAGCATAACCCTGTTCCCTCGTCCAATAAAATTTTTTCCATGATACCTATCATAGGCGTAGGAACAGGGGCCAGGGGGCCATGACACCCCTTATTATTATCTCAAGACACTGCATTCACAACCGACCCCATATTATTTTTTAGGTATCCTGTGGTCACTACAGCGACAGATCCAGGGGGCAAAGGGGCTGTCGTCCCCCTTAGGACCCAAGGACGGACACAGCCGATTTCGGGCGCCGAAGGCGCCCGCAGTTGGCGACACTTTGGGTACTAAACACCAATGCTAGACCAAAACGCAAAGAAAATACCATTTTAAGTTGACTTTGTTCACTGTTAGCCACCCTTAATTTCGAACCAGCTTCCCCTCGCATACTATTGGGCGCGCCACGTGAACATGGACCGTCCTCATCGATTACTGACCGCCCTCTTCTTTGCGATTGGGTGCCTATAATTTATGATTAGCCACCGCCTTTCAGCCCTGGGGCGCCCAACTGCAACATGGACCACCCTCGTCTACTTCTGGTCGCCCTCTTCAGCATGATTGTTCGCCCCTTCTCCACTATTGGCATATTGGCCCATAGTGCCCGATTGGCCGCCTTTATGTACCCATACATGTTCTCACATTCGCGGGCAACATGCCTGTACACAAACTTAGGATAACATGAATAGGTACACGTATGAAGTCTTAAAACGTACAGGGATGAGTGATGACAGCCCAGAATGATGCACGTCCCATCCATCCAGCCCCACAGAGCGGGCCGAAACGCGACGGCGCGCAGGTAGAACCGCGCGAGGCGAGCAGCGGGTGGAGCGAAGGGCGTCAGCGGCAGGCAGCACGGGAGAAGCAGCGGTGATCGCGGGGAGAAGTGTCTGCTATTTTACAGCCTCGTGGCGCCCCACCTCAACATGGACCATTCTCATTTGCCTCCGGCCGCCCTCAATTTTGTGGTTGGGCGCCCTGTTTTGACGATTCCCCCCTCCCTTTCAGCCCTAGGATGCCCCAATGCAACATGTATCGCACTCAACCCCTTTAAACCACCCTTTTCTGCATGATTGCGCGCATGGGTGGATATTCCGGGGGTTAGGGATCAGGACCCCCTGATTTAGAAATTGAGAGAAACTGGGCGGTGAGGGGGAGGGGTCAGCTCGGATCCTACCACTTTTGCCCCCACAAAATATTTTCCCGACCCATAAGTAATGATAGTTCTATTCGCGGCATTTTTATGATCGGCTTAGTCAAGATTTGACTATCTGTCCCTTTGCATCTTCTTTGAATAGGAGTGCTAGAGGCCAGGGGCGGCGCAACGGCTCTGTGTCAGGAAAAGTCCGGGTCCCCGAGCTGGTCTAAGGTCCTTCGGCTGAACTAAGCAGCACCCTAAGTCGGTCTTTCACAGAGGGCACGAGATTTAGTGTGGAGTCATGCTCTTACCTTAACACCTTCGCTGGAGAAGGGTCTGGCGTCAACGTGCAGTGGAGGGGTGTCCTAAAGTGCCACCCTTAGGGGGCACTTTAGGAGATGCTCAGGCACTTCCGAGATCTCGGAAACCAAGAGGGTTAGAAAATCACCCGTTGGGGGTGCGTGGGGGGATGGCGATCAGCGTAATGGCTAAGATTTATTGACCTAAGTCAGTATCTTAAAGGTCAAACGAGGTCGTAAAGGTCATATATGGGCCGCGCTGGAGACCTATCGGAAAATTCTGTGATTGCACAGAAAAAGCCAGGAATACACTGAAAGTGGACTAAGGCCATAGAGGGAATGTCCCACATAATATCCTCCGAATGTTTGAGCTCAAGGCCATTCCAGGTCACTGACCTATGATTAACATGACATATTCTCAATAATTTACAATATAACTGGCACTGTAGCAGCTTTTTGGCGGGAAATGAAGTTTGGACCTTTAAAAGGCCTTTGACCTCAACCTGTGGCATTGCCACTAACAAAAACATTAACTATGAAGTGATAGCATATCATACGTTATACTGAGCAATGACATCTGTCCAGAACACTTGGGCCAATGACTTTAATATGTGACCTTGAACTTCAAGCGCGGGGACCCTAACATATAACCTGATTATATGACGTTATTACGTCACCGCTCGGTCTGCAGTGCAGGCGAACAGGTGCTACCGCGCAATTGCGACGGTCTCAAGATATAAGTCTGATTTTCAAAGATCATATGTTTGTAAATTATTAAACAGTTTTCCAAATTCGTTCACCAGTCGACGCACTTATGAATTCTCTCAAATGTGGCCGAGTAACGTATTCTGGTAAAGAACGGTTCTCCGGCCACCTTGGAAAAATAGGTGGAGGCGCTTTAGGACCCTTTCACTGCGCGTGTTAAGACCCCTGAGTTGATTTGGCGCCCCTTGAGCTGATTCACGGCCCCGGAGCTGAGCTGGACCACTAAATTGGCGTGTGGAACCCCCGCGTTGGTATTGCCCCACCCCCTCCCCCCAGTGGGCTCCTTTAGAAGTTTTGGAATCTCGTGAAGTTAAGCTAGTCTGTGGTACCTGAAATAGACTAGGCTCTGGGCTGGTGTGGGCCCCTGACCCTTGAACTGGGCTGGCTTTTGAACTGGTCTGGGTCCTTTACATGTTTGGGTCCCGTGCACTGATCTTGTGACCCCTGGGCTCAACTGGACCCCTACGAGTTGGGAAATGGGCCTATACGCTCATTTTGAGCCCATTATCTGGTCCGGGGCCCCTGAACTCATATGGAGTCTGCCAGGTGATCTTCGGACCCCTGAGCTGGTCTGCACCTCTGAGTTAAATTTGCGCCTTCTGAGATCCGTGTTTCGGAGGGGCCCTTGGGTCGTTCTGGGGGCTGCTTATTAATACTCATGGGCTGAGCTGAGCCCCTGTGTTGGCACTGAGACCGGTGGGGTCTTTGGCGCCCTTTATCTTATTTGACCCTCCTGAATTGGTATGGGGCCTTCCTCAGATGGTTTGGGGACCCCTGAGCTGGCTTTTGGGCCCACTGAGATGGAGCTTCCCTAGGGGCCCCTGAGAAAATCTGAGGCCGGGGGGGGGCTTATCGACGCACCAACTGTCAAGGTCATGTGGCAAATCTGGGCCCCTGAGAGACTTGCACAGAAGTTTCTAGACTTGGGCTTGGAGCCCCCAGCCAGTATCGTCCCCTGAGTTTTTTTCAGGACCTTCTGAGCGGCTTTGGAGTCCATCAGTATGTCTGGGTCCCCGAGTTTTTTCTTGCGAGTCCTTTGAGTTTATATTGAGTCCCCACAGCCGATCTGGGGCACCTTTATATAACCAGGCCCCCAAACGGATTTCAAAACCCATGTGTTGGCACTGGGGCTCCCTGAGCTTGTCGCTGCCCGTTAACTGGTATCAGCTGATATCGGCCCTTGAGTTGGTTTTTCAGGTAGCCCCTGGGCTGTTCAGGGGGCCGTGAGCGGGTATTGTACTTAAACTTACTGGCTCGGCATTAGACCCACGCTGGTTTGAGACCCCTAAGCTGGAAAGAACCCTTTATATGGAATTAGTGAGGCGGCCATGAGCTGGTATAGGGCCCATAAGAGGATTTACGGAGGAGGTCCTTGGCTTGGTCGTTGAGCCCCTTGCTGGATTGATGTCCTTTGAGCTGGCAAGGACCCCTGAGCTAGAATGGAACCCTTTAAACTGGTATCGGCATTCTAGCTTGTCCGGACCCTATTACGCTGATCTAGGTCCCTTGGGATCGTCGCGGGGCCAGCTGGTCTGTCCCCTGAGTTTTTTCAAAGCCCGCTGAGCCGATTTGGACCCCCACAACAGGCCTGGTCCCTAAACTGATCTGACGTACTTTTAGATGGTCAGGGTCCTCTCGCTGATCTTGAAATATCGGTTTTGGACTGGCGCTCCGAGCCGTCAGGGGCCCCTTATCTGGTCTGGAACCTCTTAACGGTATGAACCCTTTCAGCTGATCTTGGGCCCCCTGAGTTGGGTTTGGGCCTCCTAAATAGTTTTTCATGGGGCCCTAGGCTGATCCGGGATCCTGAAAGGGTATTTTACATGAATTTACTGACTTTGTCTTGCGGCACAAGCTGGTCTGGGGCCACCTCAACTGGTAAGGGCCCCTGAAATGAATTAAATAAGAGGTTTTTAACTTGGCCATATGACCCATATCTGGAAAAGTGTCTCTTGAGCTTACAAGCGCCCCTGGGTTGGTATCGGGTCCGTTTAACGTATGGGCCCATTTAGCTTGTTTGCGGCCCTCTTGTGCTTATCTGAAGGCTCCGTGAGTTCATCGAGGCATCCGCTGGTCTGGCCCTCTTACGTTTGTTTGGGCCTCCCAAGCTGCTCTTACGTTTGTTTGGGCCCCATCGGCGTGCTGGGCCCCCTGAGTTAAAGCTGCAACTCAGGGGGCCCAAACACGCTAAGCTCAGGACCCAGCACAACAGCAACGTCCCAGCAGGGTGCGGTCTGGGGCCAGGCACAACGCCCGGCCAAATTGATCTCCTCGCAGCCGGGACCCGGCTAACGCCCTGCCGATGCCCAGCGAAGTCCTCTGCCGGGATTCCGCTATGCTCCCAATAAAAAACGAATTAATACGCCCACTCGGCCCCACTGAGACATCCAGCTGGCACCCCGCAAAATTGCCGGCTGGGCCCCAGCGGAATCCCAGCGAAATTCCTGGCTGAGAGTTTGGCCCTCTGAGCTTATTTAGGACACGTGTCGATGGTTAAGCTCCCCATGCGGATCTTGTAACCCTTGTGTTGGCCTGGGCCCCTGAATTGACGTTGGGTCTCCTGAGAGGGAGTTTCTGCAAAATTGATCTGAGATGTTCTGGGCCATGGAGAGGGTATTGCATAGAAGCTTTTTGGCTTGACCTTGGGGCTAAAGCTGCTTTGGGACTCCTGAGCTGAAAAGACCTCTGAGGTAGAATTTCAACGGAAGCCCTGAGCTAGTCTAGGCTCCCAGAGAGGGATTATGTAAGAGGCTCGTAACTTGGTTCTATGGCCCCTAGCTGGATCGGTGTCCCTTGAAATGGCAAGAGCCTTGAGTTAGCATTGGGCCCGTTTAACTGGAATGGATCTAATTAGCTTGTCTGGGCCCATTGTGCTGATCTTAGGCCCCCTGAGCTCCTCGGAGCCCTTGGCTCGTCTGGCACCCTGGATTGGTGCTGGGCCCATTTAGCTGGCCTGGGGCCCACTGAAATTTGATTTTGCAGAAGGTTTCTGACTTGATATCGGAGTCATTGTGCTAGCAAAGGGCCCCCTGAGAGACTAAACTGGGCGTCTATATCCAAAGTCAGCTGTCGCACAGAAATTGTGGCTTTAATTGGTGTGTTTGCAGGAGGCCCGTTCATCGTTATTCGCTATCGTGATTTCAGTATTCGGAACAACGTGATGCGACCTGCGTGAAAGTGGGGGGGGGGACAAAATACTCAGTCCTTCCCCACTCTCAAAAGTGGGCGGACGCGTCTCCCCTTCCCCCATGCGGAACTCATGATTTTATACAAGAAAAAGAATCAAGAAAGTGGCTAAGTGAAATGTATTCAATTTTCGAAACATTCAAGGAAGAAATTTTCGTGGTATAATTGTTTAATTCACTTTCAAGTAAGGTTAAGTGTTTTTTTCTTTCTTTTTTGTCCTGGAATTTTAGGGGATAAAACCATTGAATGAAAGAGAAGTGAGAAGAAGAGCGTAGACATGTGTCAATTTTGTGGAAACAGCATACTCAACCTAGCTATCGACATGTTGTAGCATGTCTTAGAAGCTTGTGGTGTTTCGTTTATAGCATCCAAATATGTATATTGTAATAATTGTTTTGGGCTACTGCTGGTGTCATAAGATATCTTAGAAGGAGGATACGCTAGGCTTGAGCATTCAAAAGTAGTTTGATTGAATGCACTGGTGTAATGTTGTCTGCTGCTAACACGTTTTCATGGAGAACCAGATTAAAAATCGTACGGCACGTTATAATCGCTTCCCATTCAAAGACCAAGTGAACAGCAAAGGTTTGGAATTGTACCTCATTTCGAGTTGACGAAGAACAATCTAATTAAATGCTAGAAGTTTGTTGAAATGTGCATGTGGCCTTTACCTCCCGAGGAAGTTATGATAATATTAATAATAGTAATAATAATGCCATTTATGATCCAGTCCGTGTAAAAATGCTGACATCATATAGTTGCATACAGTATTTATAGGCTTGATTGATTGATTATTGGGGCTTAAGGGCGCACCAACTACAGTATTTATAGGCATTGCCCGAATTTTAATATATATATTTTTTAACAAAAAATCCACTCCTGCAGCGCCGATCAGACCGGAACCATGAAGAGATTCCAGTTTGAAAGTTTCAATTCCGGAGGTTTGAAGAGATCTCCACCCCGGACTGGGCGTACCTTCTCCACCACTGGCCGCTCTTGAGCAGTCCCGCTTCAACGTGGACCGCCCTTATTCACCTCCGAATGCTCTCACCTCCGACTTTGTGGTTTTGCATCCCTATTTCATGATTGACTGCTCATTTGGCCATTTCATTTTTCAATTTGGCTTATTGTTGTCAGGTTTCGTGATTTCTTCCGTTCTATGGTCCAAGTGAAGTCGTTCGGTGCCAGTTATATCAAAATTGGACACTATTTTGGTCTCCCTCATGGGACCTAAAGACATCGAGTTACCGTTAAAATAACTATACTGGAGACAACTGCAGCTGACACTAATGGTGAGGATCATTTCAAACGTGTTCTTTTAACCCCGCTATTTGCAAAATGTTCATAAAGGCATGATAGAAGCCATAGAATGCCATTAACCAAGGGAACAAGGTCTCGGTAAGCTATGATAAAGAGGGCAATTCTCGTTTATGATGCCTTGACCAGCCCTTTTTTAGCTCACTTCTGAAAGTGCTTTAGGCGGTAAAATGCATAAAGAACAGATCCTGGCTGGACGCCATTGTAATATTGCATTTGCATGTGCTGATCGTGGAACAATTTTCGGAGTGTCACAACTGTTTTCATTCTGTGTGCATCCCGTCAGGTCACGCGCCTTAGTGGTCGGGAAGTGCGGGCGCATGACGTTGTAGCCACTTAAGGAAGTGTACATTCTCTCCTAAACATGCTTTAAAGCTTCCTTGGAACCAAGGAGATTTAATTCTGTAATTTTCCACCTCCTGCAGAAGCCATTGAAACTGCTGTTCATATTTTTCTCTGCTGGTAAAATCTTTCAGTATATCAATGCCTGTTCTACTATACCATTTACCACTTTAAAGTACTTGATAAGGGTGTGCAACATGTTGTACTGCTTGTCTGTGTCCCGTTCCTTAATCTCTTTTGCCAAGCATTTCATGATGCATTTGAAGATGCAGGTAACATTAGAGATCAGGTGGCGGATCTGGAAGACTTGGATGGATGAAAGCGCATCCCAAGCCTTTGCTCTAGGCGCCATTGAGCCAGCTCTTGTCTCCCCCGAAGGAACGCGATTGAGCTGGGTGGGGGGGGGGGGCATACACACGTCAGGGCCTGTGAGACGGCGGATTGAGTGATGGATCGCCGAATGGTTGAGGAAGTTTGAGTTATCGTCACGAACTGAGTACAAATGTATCAGAACAAGTATAATGTCTTTTTACCTGGATCTCGACAGGGAAACTATTTGCGTCGCAACCACTCTTCGGCTGGGAGTCACTGTTTGTGAGCCGGCAAACGGCCGAAAGGGTTATACATTGTTCCCGGTCACCAGTGGGAAGTGTTTAACGTGGGACGCAACCTGCGTAGACACCTTCACTTTCACAGTTGTTCAGTCCGCCCTAGAACCGGGAACGGCTGCGCGTGCGGCAGGGGAGAGGAAATGGCATCGCTACGCCAGCTTGACCTCCAGGTGCCGTTTCCAGCCGCTGGCAGTCGAAATAACGGATGTACTGGGGCCCGCCGCTTCAGCCCTGTTGAGAGAGATGGGACGGCTCATCACAGCTGTCAGCGGCGATCACCGAGAGACGGCCTGACTGCGACAAGGAGTTTCCATCTCTGTTGTTCGAGGAAACTCCGCAGCAGCCCTTGCTACGGCCAGTCCCCGTTGTACACAGAAACATCACCAGACGCCATCAGCCCGGACCTCGGCATCTCCGCGCAAGACAGGCGAGGCGGAGAATGCCCTGCTGCTGAACGGCGCTCAGGTGCAGACACCGATCCTGGAGCTGGTGCTTGCAAGCAATCGCGACTAGCACAAGCACAGCCCGGCTCCGCTCTTTATCGGTCTGTCCAACTTAGGCAACTCGTGCTACCAGAACGCTACGCTGCAGTCGCTGCTGGGACTGTGGCCGTTCCTCAGCGAGATTGTGGCCCTGGGGCCGGCTCTGGACCCTGAACGATGTCGCACCCTGCGCGCCGTCACCTGCCTTATGGAGCTGCGCTAGAGCGCGTGCGGCACCCCCGTCTACAGCCACCTCAACTACCTGCGATGCGCGTTTGCTCGGATAGGCCCGGCGTTCCACAACACTGAGATGCAGGCTGCTCAGGCTACTGGATATCATCAAGGAGGAGGAGAACGGAAGTCAACCGGTCTCCCCCAAGCAGCCGGCCGACCACTGCCGCTAATCCAGTTAGAGATAAATTCCTGTACTAGACTATGGAATGATACACGTGCATGAAGTGCCAGGAGGCGGTGCTGAAGCAGCAGGAAAACATAGCTGATTCGTTAACGTGCCGCGGCGCCAAGGAAGCGGCGCAGCGCCCACCTTGCAGGACGCGCTGCACCTCTCCATGTGGCCGACCGACGTGAGCTGCACGGCGAGAAGTGTCAGCACGACAAGTTCAACATCACCGCCCAGATCTCCAAATTACCCAGGACGCTGATTATACAGCTGAATCGTCACCTGTTTGTTGGAAAGGAGTCGAAGAAGATCTGCGCCAACGTAAAGATCTCCAAGTTCGTGACGCTGCAGGATTGTGTGGTGGACGACGCCGTCCGTCCCCCAGCTTGGGACGCCACCAGGTACGGCTCGCAGTGCCCGCCTGAGGAGTCGAAGTGGAAGGACTCGGCTGAGCCGGAGCGATCGGCGGCGCCGTGGGCGTTCGATCCTCCGCAGGTGTCTGACGCCGGTCTGGAGGAATTGGCGGAGCAGGACGGAGCCAAGGAGTGGCCAACGCGCGCTGTTGAAAACGAGGAATATCAGCTGCAGGAGGCCAACCGACGCTCGCTGCAGGAGGACGAGCCGGGCGACATCGCCGCCGATCCGGCACGGCGGTCCCAGCTCTGCGCGGAGGGCGACGACGACTTCGCCATCTGGGCATCGGATCGCTAACTGCTGTACTGCGCGGACCGCCTACGACCCTCACTCGACGAGATATCCAACTGGTGCGACCAGTGGAAGGTCCTGCCCTCCCTCGTAAAATGCTCAGTGACTACCTTCTCCCTATGCCCCAGCGAAGCGAGGGACAAAGTCAAGATCAGGCTCCATCTCAGGGGACAGGAGATTCCCCAGATAACCCACCCCACCTTCCTTGGCCTCACCTCGGACGGCACACTTTCATTCGTAGAGCACATCAAGAGACTGAAGAAATCGATGGCCCAAAGAAGAAACTGTCTGGCGGCGCTGTCTGAACGCAATTACGGAGCATGCAAGCGAGTCCTCCGTACGGCCTACACGGCTTACATCCGCGCCAAGGCGGTCTACGGAGCGGCAGTTTATATGAATCACGCAGCCCCGCTCTTCAAGAGACCTACTAGAAGTCGAACAGCGCGCTTGCACCCGCATTATCACTAGATGCACCCGAGAGACAAGAAAGGGATCCTAGAAGCTAAAGCAGACCTGGAAATATCAATACGTGGAAACTAGCGGGCAGAGAAGACCAAAGAATACGCCGCCTGCCAGATCCGACAAGAGTCCTGGAAAACGACATCCCCAAGACTTACACTACCAAGCAAGGGAAGCTTGGATTAAGAAGACAAGAGCAGACGGTCATTCGGGGGCGAGGGCAAGGGCACAGGAAGACAGACGAGGACATGGAAATGACCACCAAGCCAACCTTCCGCAAGAAAGGCATCTGGATGGAAGAGAAGAGCGACCCACGTGGTCTCCCCGCAGAGACGCAGAGCCTGGTCCCGCCAGTATTGCTGCCCGATCCACCAGCCGCCTCCTTCAACCTGCACCTCCAGGAACCCGTCGGAAGGAAAGACCCCCAGATAAACGCCGAGAAGCAGCTGAGAGGACCCTGGAAATATATACATGTGGAGGCGTGGACTGACGGATCGGCCTCCTTAGGTATTACCAGGAGGAGCCGGGATACTTATCCACCGACCCGGGGGTCCCGCCACCAAAACCACCAGAGCGGCGGGGAGTTTGTGCATTAGCACTCGAGTGGAGGAAGTGGCCCTGGAGGAGGCCATTTCCTTTATATTATGCGACCCCAGGGCATCCATCCAACCCGTAGCAGACCAGACAAATTCCAAGACACTAAAAGTAGAAGCCCCCTGGCAACATATTAACTTGCTATCTTCTCTAGGACACAAAATTGTGTTTCAATGGATCCCGGGACACCCGGGCATTCCCGGGAACGAGGAGACAGACGAATTAGCCCACCGAGGAGCACGGGAGGATCAGCGGGACATCCCCATCGACTAAGAGTCGGCCCGAGCGGCGGTGGCGCGCGCCGCATCGTTTTTCAGGACCAGCAGAATCAGGATGCCCACCAGCACACCCGAAGCCCACGCCGGGGACAGACTCACTATCTAGACGAGAGCAAACCATCCTGGCCCAACTGAGAGTGGGGTCCTCAATCGCCACATACGACACGCTTCACAGATTTGGTCGGGCGGATAGCGCCGCGTGTCCGGATTGCGGGGACCCGGACTCAGTAGAACACCTCCTCACAGACTACCCGCTCTACCAGGGCCCTCACCAGAGGAGGTGGGGCCCATTGCCCTCCCTACACACTATTTTCACACAAGAAGCCAAATGCATATGGTCGTTCCTTCTGGAGGTGGGGAGGGTCGTCCAGGACCCTCCCCGAAGAGCTGGCGGAAAAGAAGAAGGGCGACAACTCAGCGGCTGAGGGTCAAACAGTGAATCCACCGGTGCCCATAGCTACCGGCTGGTGTCCTAGTCAGCCTAGTCTAGTCGGCCTCCACTACGGCGGCGCCACCCAGGCCGGACACTATGTGGCAGACGTCTACAGCCTGGGCATGCAGCGTCAGTTCCACTGTGACGACCGCAGCGTCACCTGCGTCTCAGAGCAGCACGTGCTGTGCAATGGGCCCCATCACGATGGCTAGATCTTTTACCTGCATACAGATATCTGCCGGCAGGTGGACAAAGTAGAGAATGGAATGACCTAACAAAGTTTTATCATCAGGTGTGGACCCGTTCCAACGCTATTGAAATGTTTTGTACGGTGTGTGCAATACGGGCACTTTCCAACTGCTTCTCCTAATGCATTTTTTGTAATAAGCAACTTGTCTTGATTGTAGTGTCGTCTGTCTTCACGGAGAAGTATCGAGCACAATCCGGGCCACAGATGGTGACGGATGCTGTGGAAACGTCGCCCGCATTTAAATATTAATTTCTGCCCCCATCGAGCCATGATTTGTGTTGTCGGAAGGGTCTTAGTGTCTTCCATAAATTACATACCCTCAGGCAGTGTACCAAATCCCAGGTTTATGGGTGGAGAGCAACACCTAAGCAACCTGAAAGCAACCACACTTACTTCTGTGCCGTTCTTCACAATCTTCCAGCCACTTTACTGTGGATTATTTCTCTTAAAACCAATTATCCCGATGAGTATGAAGTCTTTGAACCATGACAGGGAAAATATTTTGATGATATTTGTGTTAAGCTTAGAATAACGATCACAAGCGTTTGAGTAAGGATTTACTTTACTTTTGCAACGTTGTAACTAATGGCATTTCTACCTTTTTGCAGGGTGAATTTCACCCTATGCTTCCTAATGCAAAATCAGTTTTGGGATGCAATGCAAACCAGGTTGATGGACAATGTAAGCTTCAGCCTTATTGGATGCTAAGCATGTAAAAAAGTACAACCAAAATTCAAAGACATTGCATGGGGAGGAGTGCAAGAAATCTTAAGATTACAAAAATTAGAATCACCCCACGTTCCCTAGTGTAAAATCAGTTACATTATGCAACACAAACCTGGGTGATGTACAATGCAAGACTCAGCCTTACTGAACGTACAAATGTAAAAACGGACATTTAAAGACATTGCATGGAGGAGGAGAGTACAAAATCACAATATATGTGCTGATACTTTATAGACACCTCATCTTATTGAGAACCCTGTCATATTCAGAACACTGACAATTGGCACTCACCTGGATATGTACTACACAAATATTTTAGGTCCACCTTGCAAGACAATGTGTCACTGTAGACATCATGTGCATAGGAACAAAGTGAACCAGGGAGTCCATGGCTCCCTAATCCTCAAAGTTGGTAATATTAGCCCTACGATGTTACAGGGAATAGACGACTTTGTTGTAATTCTAAAAGGAACAATTTATGGACAAAATCCTTGAAAATCAGGAAAACAAATTTTTTGTTCACCTCAATTTACTTAAAGCAAATATATGACCTATTGACTAACTATGCTGGGTTAACCCAAGCATCACATGTGATCATGAACCTGACAGCTTCTGGCAGCTTGTGACACATAGGGTTGCATGGCCACACTATTTGGTGGCAGCTTTCACATGACAAGCACTACCAGATAAAGTGTAGTTCATGCTAAAAACCAGGGTAGTCAGCTATTTTACTTTGAACTTTAAAATGATCGGCTTTAAAATGGCTTTATGATTGTGTTTTCACCCTTGTATTGACTATTTTAACCTTTCATTGACGTGCATTCATGACACCTCACATTGTTGAGGATGATGTGAATATATGGAACTGAATTGAGCTTGCAGAATTGCATACAAAGAGCTTTGAGTGTAATTAAATATGCCAACTATGTTTTATCACCATGCTCTCCAAAGCTGCTATCTCAGTTAAAAACAACCCATTTTAAAAGTTGGAAAATCCCTTTAACTGGAAAGAAATCACTTCAAAATACAACTTGGCCCTCCACTATTCCAGATATTCTTGCACATTGGCAGAAAGTAGGTGCGTGTAGATATCCATGGCGGGTCAAGAGTTGAAAAAGATATAAGAAATATCATTAATTTTTGGTGACTACTAATTGGAGCCAAAAATGTTGTCAAGCTTAAGAGCATCCAACACCATACAATAAAGCAAAATTCAAGAAGTCAAAGCTAAACTCAATAATATATGAAGGCGACATGAGCATGGAATACATAGTAGTCGGCTAACTGATATTAAAACTGAGTAGAACGTTTCTGGCCATATTAATATTTTTAAGAAAAAATATATAGTTTGCCACACCACCATATTTAGGGGCATCTCCAGGCCAGTTTTCAGAACGTTGCAGCTTTTAAAAATATCTTGTTGGGGCAGCCTCAGGGAATACCTATTGGTTTGGGGCAGCTTTTGCCCATCATTGGGGCAAGAAAGGAAACCTTGGGCCAGAAAGTGACACTTAGGGCAGCACTGACACAGAGGCGGACATAGCAGCACCAAAAAAGAATACATTTATAAAGGAAATTGTTGTTTTTTAGTGGTCCTGCTACAGTATAAAGGCAAGATATATTCCCCAGCGGAAAGAAAAGCCTGCTCCCGCAACCAAATGTAGACCCTGATTGATACTTAACAATACCTTAAGTTGCATTAGGTGTGCTGGTACAAGTCTTTATAAGGCAAGCCTTGTCGCCCATGTGCCTGCCTTGCTCACAAAAAAACCTATGGCAAAAAGTAGGTGTGCGTACACATTAATGGCAGCTCAAGAGTTGGAAAAGATACAAGAATAACATTAATTGTTTATGGCTACCAATTGGAGCCAAGTATTTTCTTGTTTAAGCTTAAGAGCATACAGCAGCAAATAATAAAGCAAAATTAAAAAAGTCAAAGCTATACCTACTCAATAATCTATGAAGCCGACATGAGCACGGAATACATTTTAGTCGCCTAACTGATATCAAAACTGAATAGAATGTTGCTGTCCATATTAATACCTTTAAGGAGAAATGTATAGAGTTTTGCCACACCACCACATTTAGGGACATTTCCAGGCCAGTTTCCAGAAGGCGGTAGCTTTTACCAAGATCTTGTTGGGGCAGCCTCAGGGAAGACCTATTGGTTTGGGGCAGCTTTTGTCCATCATTGGGGCAAGAAAGGAAACCTTGGGCAGAAAGTGACACTAAAGGCAGCACTGACACAGAGGCAGACATAGCAGCACCAAAAAGAACACATTTATAAAGAAATTATTATTAGTATTTTTTAGTGGTCTTGCTACAGTATATAGGCAAAATATATGCCACAGTGGAAAGAAAAATCTGCCCCGCAGCCAGATACATGCTCTGATTGACACTTTACATTACCATAGGTTACCTTAGGTTGAGGTGTACTGGTACGGATCTTTATAAGGAAAGCCATGTCACCCATGTTCCTGCCTTGCACACAAAAAACACCTGCCAACATGATTCTTAACATCGAAGCATGACATTTTCATTCTGCTCCTACACCGCATCCAAAATTGCAGTAAACGCCTGTAAATAGATGTAATCAGATATTGATAAAAACCAAGATACCTTTGATAAAACTGACTCTATGCGTGTTTTTAACCCCCCCCCAAAATATCCAATGTAAGCGACTTGTACGAAGCTGGACATCCTCCAAGCGATCGGAAAAACCAACCAATCACTGATCAGCATAGCGAGAAAGCCGAATGCTGATTGGTCCATTTGGAGAAATGTCAAACGCAAGCTGCGAAAGAACCTTTAAAAGCAGGATGCTTCCTGACAAAATGTGGCATTATTCATGGAAGAAATTTGTGTACCAAGCACAATAATGCTGCGCCATGTTTGTAAAAAAAGCGTCATGCTTGCTCCCAAAGGTATAAGCCACTAACTGCTGCCAAATATTGTAAGAAATTCTCTATCAAAGAAGAAAACTCGGCTTGTTCGAAGGAGACCAATGGCGGGCAAAGGCGAATTCAAATCTCATTGCGAAAACGTAGAATTCGGCAAGTCAGGATAAAAGGGTTTATCCTGACATGCTCCGATGTCAGAATAAACTCGGATCTGGACTTTTCGCATCAAATAACATAGGGTTAAATTTATACTGATTTTTTGGTTATGATAAATTGAAATTCATTGAATTTGGCGCTTATCCTGACCAAATGTCAGGATAAGCGGAGAAACTAAAAGCAAA